>OZ037911.1:1228127-1276920 GCA_964035575.1 Rhynchopus sp. YZ270_cl-10 | reverse complement strand
GCGGGTTTGCGGGTTTGCGGGTTTGCGGGTTTGCGGGTTTGCGGGTTTGCGGGTTTGCGGGTTTGCGGGTTTGCGGGTTTGCGGGTTTGCGGGTTTGCGGGTTTGCGGGTTTGCGGGTTTGCGGGTTTGCGGGTTTGCGGGTTTGCGGGTTTGCGGGTTTGCGGGTTTGCGGGTTTGCGGGTTTGCGGGTTTGCGGGTTTGCGGGTTTGCGGGTTTGCGGGTTTGCGGGTTTGCGGGTTTGCGGGTTTGCGGGTTTGCGGGTTTGCGGGTTTGCGGGTTTGCGGGTTTGCGGGTTTGCGGGTTTGCGGGTTTGCGGGTTTGCGGGTTTGCGGGTTTGCGGGTTTGCGGGTTTGCGGGTTTGCGGGTTTGCGGGTTTGCGGGTTTGCGGGTTTGCGGGTTTGCGGGTTTGCGGGTTTGCGGGTTTGCGGGTTTGCGGGTTTGCGGGTTTGCGGGTTTGCGGGTTTGCGGGTTTGCGGGTTTGCGGGTTTGCGGGTTTGCGGGTTTGCGGGTTTGCGGGTTTGCGGGTTTGCGGGTTTGCGGGTTTGCGGGTTTGCGGGTTTGCGGGTTTGCGGGTTTGCGGGTTTGCGGGTTTGCGGGTTTGCGGGTTTGCGGGTTTGCGGGTTTGCGGGTTTGCGGGTTTGCGGGTTTGCGGGTTTGCGGGTTTGCGGGTTTGCGGGTTTGCGGGTTTGCGGGTTTGCGGGTTTGCGGGTTTGCGGGTTTGCGGGTTTGCGGGTTTGCGGGTTTGCGGGTTTGCGGGTTTGCGGGTTTGCGGGTTTGCGGGTTTGCGGGTTTGCGGGTTTGCGGGTTTGCGGGTTTGCGGGTTTGCGGGTTTGCGGGTTTGCGGGTTTGCGGGTTTGCGGGTTTGCGGGTTTGCGGGTTTGCGGGTTTGCGGGTTTGCGGGTTTGCGGGTTTGCGGGTTTGCGGGTTTGCGGGTTTGCGGGTTTGCGGGTTTGCGGGTTTGCGGGTTTGCGGGTTTGCGGGTTTGCGGGTTTGCGGGTTTGCGGGTTTGCGGGTTTGCGGGTTTGCGGGTTTGCGGGTTTGCGGGTTTGCGGGTTTGCGGGTTTGCGGGTTTGCGGGTTTGCGGGTTTGCGGGTTTGCGGGTTTGCGGGTTTGCGGGTTTGCGGGTTTGCGGGTTTGCGGGTTTGCGGGTTTGCGGGTTTGCGGGTTTGCGGGTTTGCGGGTTTGCGGGTTTGCGGGTTTGCGGGTTTGCGGGTTTGCGGGTTTGCGGGTTTGCGGGTTTGCGGGTTTGCGGGTTTGCGGGTTTGCGGGTTTGCGGGTTTGCGGGTTTGCGGGTTTGCGGGTTTGCGGGTTTGCGGGTTTGCGGGTTTGCGGGTTTGCGGGTTTGCGGGTTTACGGGTTTGCGGGTTTGCGGGTTTGCGGGTTTGCGGGTTTGCGGGTTTGCGGGTTTGCGGGTTTGCGGGTTTGCGGGTTTGCGGGTTTGCGGGTTTGCGGGTTTGCGGGTTTGCGGGTTTGCGGGTTTGCGGGTTTGCGGGTTTGCGGGTTTGCGGGTTTGCGGGTTTGCGGGTTTACGGGTTTGCGGGTTTGCGGGTTTGCGGGTTTGCGGGTTTGCGGGTTTGCGGGTTTGCGGGTTTGCGGGTTTGCGGGTTTGCGGGTTTGCGGGTTTGCGGGTTTGCGGGTTTGCGGGTTTGCGGGTTTGCGGGTTTGCGGGTTTGCGGGTTTACGGGTTTGCGGGTTTGCGGGTTTGCGGGTTTGCGGGTTTGCGGTTTGCGGGTTTGCGGGTTTGCGGGTTTGCGGGTTTGCGGGTTTGCGGGTTTTACGGGTTTGCGGGTTTGCGGGTTTGCGGGTTTGCGGGTTTGCGGGTTTGCGGGTTTGCGGGTTTGCGGGTTTGCGGGTTTGCGGGTTTGCGGGTTTGCGGGTTTGCGGGTTTGCGGGTTTGCGGGTTTGCGGGTTTGCGGGTTTACGGGTTTGCGGGTTTGCGGGTTTGCGGGTTTGCGGGTTTGCGGGTTTGCGGGTTTGCGGGTTTGCGGGTTTGCACAACCACACCATCCTGCCACATTTTAGCGAGCTTTCTTCTAGTGCGGGTTTGCGGGTTTGCGGGTTTGCGGGTTTGCGGGTTTGCGGGTTTGCGGGTTTGCGGGTTTGCGGGTTTGCGGGTTTGCGGGTTTGCGGGTTTGCGGGTTTGCGGGTTTGCGGGTTTACGGGTTTGCAAAAGACAGCCGCACTGGAAACTGCTGACGTACAAAGTCGATGGTGAGATCCTTCGCATCACCATCGCAGGGCAGGCGAGGTATGGCAACAGTTTCTGGCTTTTTCCCGTTTTTGTTCCGCCACTCGCATTCTTCCGCCAGGTGGGTGCAGACAAGGATGTTCTTCTTCACCTCCTTCACAACAAGACGCGTTCCATTGCACAGTCCACCTGCGGGGTCGAGGTTCTTTAGAAGCATTACAATACAGTTGACCTTCAGGTTCAGGATGTGTGGAGGAAGACGTGCATGGTTCATTGCATTGAGTGCTTCAGTGGTGAAGAATTCATTTGCTCGGTCCTTGCAGGTATCCTCTGACATACGGGTAATTGTCTCTCCTGGGAAGCTGCTGAGAATTTTTTCGTTCATGTAGACCTGGCGTGCGTTTGTAGGGCACAGCAAAGCACAGTTCTCATACATTCCATTCTTGATGTCAGGAAATGTAAAGTCAATCAAAGTATCCTCAGTCACCTTTTTGTTCTTTTTTTCAAAAATGATAGCATGTGGCACCTGCATAACTGCTTCTGTGTCCTCAGCACCCTCCACATCCCCAGCCTCATTCACAGACCCATCACCAACCTTCATGAGGTACTCACGGAAAGCGTCGTCGTCCTTCACCCTCATGACCTGCGTCAGGGACATTTTTGTGAGTTGGTTCCAGAGGTATGAGTTGTGGAGCGAAATCGAGATGCTTTCAAAGCTCCCTTTGTTTGCCCCTGGAACAGGAAGGATTTGCCTGAAGTCTCCTCCAAGAGCACTGTCACTCCTCCAAATGGTTGTGAACATCCCCTCAACCTCTGAAGCGTTCTGTCTACTACCTCTATGCTTGCCTTTTGTGCCATTACCACCTCATCCCAGACAATGAGGTCAGTGCGCCTTAGGAGTTCGACATGGTCATCATCAAGCCCGCACATCCGCTTTGAGTTTGGTTCAAGATCTATTGGGATCTTAAATCGGCTGTGTGCCTCCTGGTAGTAGTGTAGCTGCTATCCCTGATGTTGCCACAGCGATTGAAAAGCGGTCCTCCTCATTCTGTTGAAGTGGCTGCTGCTGCTGCTGCTGCTGTTGTTGCTTTGCCCTTGCCCTTCTGCTCCTGGCCCAGTACAAACACGCCTGGTACAGGAATGTCTTGCCTGTTCCTGCTGCACCCTGCAAAAATATGACCTTCCCCTGGTTACCTTCAACAGATTCCTTCACAGAGTTGAAGACATTCTGCTGCCCTTCGTTGAGGTTGCCTTGAATCTGTTCAAACTTCTTCAGCATTTCACCCTCATCATACCTCTCTGTGTTTAAGACAAACTCTGTGCTCTGCCCTGTAGTACCTTCAGGAGGAGTGGGGAGCCCAAGATCTTCCATTGAAGTCTTAACGTTCGCTTCCTTAAGGAGCCGTTGCATGTCTAGCAAAGCTTTACGCTTCTCTTTAGGGTAGATGTGGTTGCTTGGTACTGCTTCCTCCCGTTCCTGCCTTTTTACTCTGTCCAAAGGTGGCGCACACAGCTCAAACTCATACTCTGCCCACGCCTTTGCAACGTCTTCTGCAGTGGTCATGTAGTTTATTATTATCATTGCAAACGTAAAACGGATGGCACGTGAGGACAGTGTTGTATTGATGCACTCTTTCAGGGCGTTACGCAGGATTGCCCCATCATGGATAAGCCCCATTTCTGCTGCAGCTGCATAAAATGTAGGATGAACAACGGAGCCTATGGTTCTCAGCTCTTCAAAGCTGCATGATCCACGCTTGCACAGAAGAAGTAGACGGAGACAGTGCAACTCCTTATCCTTTACAGGGGCCCAGTACATCCTGCCGATTGAGAGGCCTTCTCCTTCATTTCTTTTTGAGTGAGGGCCAGGTTTATAGCAGCCTTCTTCCTCGCACCACCCATATCCCGGTCTCAGCTGCCATTCCTTCTTTTCTCTGGGGTAAGAAAAGAATTCTGGGACATCATTGTAAAGTAGTTTGTCAAAGCCTTTGTAGGCTTCATGTGCTGGAATGCCTTCACGATGCTTCTTGCATCTTTCATTTGCTTCGAAAAAGGCAAGGAGTGTACTTTTGGATTTTGCAGCCGCATCCCTTCTCCTTGAGTCATCACCATAATTCTTTAAAGGAAAGTACACCCTCTGCTCATCTTCGAGGTGGATGTGGAGTCTCTGCACTCCTGGGTAAATCCGCACCATCTTTGTTCCGAGTAGGTACCCACAAGCATCAGCCGCAGTCAAACAATGTGCCTTCAGAAACCTCATAATGCTCCCAGTGGTCGTGGTCGTTGTTGTGGTTTTTGCTTCTGATGGCCCTCCTTTATGCTTTGTATCTTCCTTTATCACACCATCTACCTCATTCTCCCCCTTGAATAAGTATTTGAACAAATATTTAGCAGCAAGAATCCCGCGCACTGCCTCAATGTTGATGTGGCACTGGTACTTGAGGAGAAGATACGCATTGTAGGGAACCACCCACCTGTTGTTCCTCTGGTTTGGGTGAGTAGTTTCCCCTGGGTGTTTTTCTTTCCATTTCTTCACAACGTCTGGATCCACATAAGACAGTATCCCATGATCCCTTCTTATGACAAAGGCGTAGCCATCATTGCCAGAGGTGGTGAAATCTCTGAAGTCCTTGGGGAAGTTGGACTTGCAATATTTGCACTTTCCATCCTTTCCCTTCTGTAGACAGGGAGAGCCTCTATTTTTAAGGCAGTCATTGTGCATGAGGTACTCGCTTACAGCTTTGTAGAGGTTAGGATGTGTTTCTGGGTCCGGGAGCTCAGCATGCACGATGTGGTCGATGTTGAACGGGTCCTTAGGTGACGTTTTATTGTTGTTCCAAAGGATTGCGTGGCAGTGAGGGAGCCCTCTCTTCTGGTACTCGGTCACCATCACCATTGCAATATTTTGTCCAAGAACATTCTTTTTGCGTATGTCGTCCACAAGTTCCTTGACTTTTAAGTCGAACACACGGTGAACAAGCTCCGGACGGTCGAGGGCCGTTTCTCCTTCGAGAAGATTGGATTGTATCTCCTCCCACATCGGGTTGCATGTCATTGTGAGAAAGAAATCAGCTTTCCCATACTTTGCGTATATTGCAAGTGTGTCGTTGAGTAATTGTGCCCTCGCAGCTACTCCTCTCTCAAATGAAGAAGGCATAGAGATTTCGTTTGTCGGTGGAATCTGTTTCCCAGAGGTGATGTCTTTCTTGGAGGCGTAGCCCATTCCCCTTCCAACAATATGGTATTTCAGTCGCTGATACATGCCACGCATCGCCATGTCGATGAAGAACTGCTGTGTCAGCGTTCCATGCATGAGCAGGGGGTTGTAGGACAACGGGTCTTTGCTGCTGTTCGGACGGTGGTGCATGAGATATGTTGCGTACTGCTTTGCTGAGATGAATGTTGAAGATGGTGTCGTTTCAGCTAGGTTAGTAGCGTTGCGAAGAACCTCATGCATTGAGTCCACAGCTCTGTCTTCTTCTGCACAACGTTCCCATCCACCATTCCACTCTTCAGGGTCTACCTGCATCGCATCATCCTTTTCACCGCTGTTGAGCGCTTCAGGGTTTGGTGCTGTTGGTTCAGGGTTGTTCGTGTTTTGGGCATCATCATCATCATCATCATCATCATCACTGTCAGATGCAGCTCCGCGGTTCACCACCCTGTGAGGCATCTTCAGGCGGAACCCATTATTCTCGGTGGGATTCAGATGGGCTAATGGATATGAAAGCAGTTCATAGAGTTGGTTAAAGTCATCAATGATGATTGGTGCGTTCCACTTTGGATCCTTACCCCCATTTTCAGCACACGTAAACATTGGGTACACAGTAAATTTGCGCTCTGCAGGTGCGGCTTCATCGATGGTGTAGAACATCTTAACAGCACCCTTTGCCTCATCGGTTGTATATTCTGACCCTGTCTTGCTTGCCAGGACTTCATGGAAGTCAATCCTCATCTTCTTCAGCTCATCCTCGCGACCCTTATACTGCTGTGAAATTGCTTTGAACTTTGCTGCAAATGCATTGTCTCCAAGAAGAAGATGACACTTCTCAGCAAGACCAAGAAGATTGTCAGGGAGGACCCCTCCAGTCATGCTTTTTTTATTGTCTGTGCTGCTGACGTTTGGATCAACAAACCAGGACTCTGTGAGAGCATCGTCATAAAAGCCATTGAATTTTTTTAATCCCCTACCTTCCAGAGCCACTGCTGAGAAGCCCTTTGGCACACGGCTGTCTCGGCGGATTTTGTTCTCTACCATCGCGAAGAATGCGTTCAGCTGAATTGAAACCCTTTTGTAGAATTTGTCCTGAAGAAGTTCAAGGTGGTCTTGGCTGATTATTTTGGGCATATCTGGCAGGGACACCTTTCCACCAGTGCAGCATATTTTTGATGACTCTCCACGAAACAGCAATGCCCCGCAATGCTTGCAGGGTTTGTCCATCTCTCCGCATGAGTGCTTCTTAATGCTGTCATCCACCTCTTCGCGCAGTGCTGCCCCCAGGTGCCGGTAGGTGAATATTTTTTTGACTCCCTGTCTCTGCAGCTTTCTGTTTAGATCAGCTCTTTGTTCCTCAACAATACTGCTCTGTTTTTCCATCTGAAACTCTGCTTCGTGAAACAGGGTCCCAGACATGTATTTTGCCTCTGACTGTACAACGTCAAAATCAGCTTTGGAATGTTTCTCTATAAGCTCCCCCATGAGGTTCTGCTCTTTGATCATGAGCTCCTTGAGGTTTCTTATTTGCCGTGCACTCCATATAGACTTTGCTTCCTCCACAGAAGCTGGGTCGAACACCATTTTTGACATTGGGTCCACGTTTCTCAGCGTAACAAAACTGGCCTCATGCTCAAGCAAAAAAATCCTAGCTTTAACCTCCTCAAGCTCATCAAGTTTGGTATACGTCTGCTGCCTTTTTGTTTCAAGTGACTTTAGCTTTCTGAGATCCCATTTTTTTTGCATGATGTCGACCACACAGTCGTTGAAGGTGTGAGATTTTGGTTTGTTGTCCTTAATCAAGGGAACATTTATGTGTGACCACAGCAGCACTTTTTGGAACCTTAGCAGATTATCCTGTGTGGCATAGTATGGCCTTGAAGAAGTCCTTAACGCCGAAATGCGAAATACTTCAGCTGAATGGAACAGCCAGGAAAATAACGGCGGTGTGTAATCGTTGAAGTCAAAGTACTGGGGAAGTTCTATGGCTGCCAAACACAAAACTGCTGCAACACTAGCAGACAGTGCAGGTGTTATAGCACTCACATTCTCCTTTTGTAACTCTCTCTCATCCTGTCCAAGCAAAATGTATGAAAGATAGTCCATTTTGCAATTGAGAGTTTTGAACCTCAGGCAGTATTGTGTGATGTGTTTCAGTAGAATATTTACCTCTGCAAACTGTGCATAGCAGTACGGACATGTTTTTTCGCAGGTTGCTGCATGTGATTTCATGTTTTTAACCTCGGTGAATTCTTCCCCACAGTGCTCACAGCAAAGTTTTCCTAAGCACGCATGATTTTCCTTCTGTGCCTGCAGAGGTGATGAAAAACTGCGCCTACAAAGAGTACAGGCAGGTTGACATTCTTTCAGATGCTCCGTCAATTTGTGAATACGTTTGTATGTAGCATCGCAATTAGGACATTTGAAACGGCCGTCTGAAGTCTTATCCAGTTTTTGCTTCTTGGGGGGTGGCACATCAGGAGTAGAAGGTGCTTCCTGAGGAGAAGGAGTAGAAGGTGCTTCCTGAAACCCACCTGTGCAGCCCTTCTGATGATTGTGCCTCTCAAGGAAATTAGAAAACGTAATTCTGCACTTTGGACACGTTTTTTTGCATTTTTTTGAGCCTTTTTTGTGTGCTTTGAGCTGTTTATCTACTGCAAAGCTGGCACCACAGTTTTCACAAATGAAAGGTTTCTGCTCCTGCGCACTTCTTGGTTCATCATCTCCCCTCTTCCGTTTTGTACTGCATTCTACTGTTGTAGGTTCATTGCGCTCATCTTCTGTTTTTTCCTTTTCTTCATCATCCTCTCCAGTCTGTTTTTGAAAAGCTTTTGTATCATCTTCTTCTGCCTCCTGTGTTGCTTCTTTTGTTGTCTTAGGCTTTTTGTCAGCACGCCCATCCGCAGACCCGCTCTCACTACGTTGCCTTTTCATATTATTTATGCCATGTGTTCCTATGCTAATGTATGTGAAGAAAGAAGGAATCTGGGAAACAATGTGAATAGAAATATTAATTCTCATTAAACTCTCTTTCGTTTTGGGGAAGTGTTTCCCTCTTCAGCTTATGTTGTCTTTGTATTAGCCTTCTTATTAGTGTGCCCATCATCAGATCTTTCCTCGCTTTCGTTGTCTTTTCATTTTTTTTTTTGCAAAAAGTAAAGTACCCAGACCACTGTTATGTTAGTTTTGAATAGTTGTGATAAATTGCTAGAAATTGTATTGTAGAAAATATAAAATGGTGGGTGGGAGAAAGTTTTGAGTTTTCAAGAAGGAAAATAAAAAAGTCTCACAACTAAGTTTTCAAAAAAAAATAATTAAAAAATGATCTTGAAAATTTTGACAAAAATTAAAACCAATCTGCATGTGCATTAAAAAAAGGGGAACCCATATTTTTGCGCAGGAAGAAGTAATTTGCACATTCTCTGCGATAAGAAATACCCCCAAACGAAAAAAAAAAAATTATTCTCTAATGATGTGCTTTATTGTGCTGGAAAAGAGCACCTTTGTGTTGAAATTCCCTTCCCCTCCAAGTACTAGAGCATTCGTGAGCATAACACGTCTTTGCTATTTTTTCGTCTTCTGCTGCTTCGCGCTTTCTCTTTCTGTCTAGCTCCTGTTGAGTTTGAGTTGTTGAAAGTGATACTTGAAAAGTTGATACATACCTTTTTCATGTCCTGACACAGAAGGAACACTTCGTTCAGCTGTTTCTTGAGATCTGAGACAGTCTGTTTCACCTCTTTCAGCTCTTCAGTCACTGAGGAAAAGCTTTCTGCAGAAACAGGAATTTCCAATGCTGCGGCCTGTTCTGACGGAAGCACAGAGTCCTTCTGAGTTTGCTCCTCTGTTTTAACGCCTTGCTCCTGTACCTTCGTTAGTACTGTCTCCTTCTTCTGGGAGCACACTGGAATTGGTGGCAATTCCTCATTCTCATGAGGAGCTTGATCCTGCACATTGAACACCGCCAACATGCTTGGTGCATCTTTCTTCTGCACAAAGGGCACTGGCTTCCGCTTAATCTTCATGGTGTTCATAGTTTTTTGAGAAATAGTTCACCTGTTTTTGGTGTGTGAGTACAAAAGTGCTATGAAAAGAGAAATGAGGGGTGAGCCAAGTTTAATTCATTTTTCTATTCAATTTTTTCGGCATTCACATTTGTAAAAATGCAAAACCTTCAGACAATAAAAAATAAGTTCTGTTCACAACCACACCAGCCTCCTACATTTTAGCGAGCTTTCTTCTTGTGCGGGTTTACGGGTTTGCGGGTTTGCGGGTTTGCGGGTTTGCGGGTTTGCGGGTTTGCGGGTTTACGGGTTTGCGGGTTTGCGGGTTTACGGGTTTGCGGGTTTGCGGGTTTGCGGGTTTGCGGGTTTGCGGGTTTACGGGTTTGCGGGTTTGCGGGTTTGTGGTTAAATGTGGCGAAATTTCACGGCTATTTTATACATAGTACACGGTAGCATAGGGTATTTATATCCATTTTCAATTTTTAAATATCGCCAGATGCCCAGGACTGGCACACCCGGTACGCCACGTCGTTTTTGGGCCCCACTCTATCAGAGAATCATGTCAGATATGCAAGGTCTGTCTATTCCAAGTGACCCTGGGAAGCGACCGTTTACGACCCCTCAAACCCGTAATAACTGGATACCTACTGGCTGTATAAAACTGCCACACACATTTTAGGTATTAAACACTTGTCAACCACACTGAACCCAAAACATCACCCCGTTTCTCGGCAGCAGTCTACCGGAGAATCACATCAGACTTGCTCGGACGACGCAAACTTGGCACTTGGGAGACTCCCCATTTACGACCCCGCAAACCCGTAATAATTAGATACAGAGAGGCACAAATAGTGGAAATTTTCTTTTTGACAAAATTTTAGGTGCTCTAACATGGAATCTGACCCCCATGTCCAGGTTATAAAAATGCTCTCTGAGTCCATTAAAGCAACAGATTTGATGTTTTGAGTAGTTGTGGTTAAATGTGGCGAAATTTCACGGCTATTTTATACATAGTACACGGTAGCATAGGGTATTTATATCCATTTTCAATTTTTAAATATCGCCAGATGCCCAGGACTGGCACACCCGGTACGCCACGTCGTTTTTGGGCCCCACTCTATCAGAGAATCATGTCAGATATGCAAGGTCTGTCTATTCCAAGTGACCCTGGGAAGCGACCGTTTACGACCCCTCAAACCCGTAATAACTGGATACCTACTGGCTGTATAAAACTGCCACACACATTTTAGGTATTAAACACTTGTCAACCACACTGAACCCAAAACATCACCCCGTTTCTCGGCAGCAGTCTACCGGAGAATCACATCAGACTTGCTCGGACGACGCAAACTTGGCACTTGGGAGACTCCCCATTTACGACCCCGCAAACCCGTAATAATTAGATACAGAGAGGCACAAATAGTGGAAATTTTCTTTTTGACAAAATTTTAGGTGCTCTAACATGGAATCTGACCCCCATGTCCAGGTTATAAAAATGCTCTCTGAGTCCATTAAAGCAACAGATTTGATGTTTTGAGTAGTTGTGGTTAAATGTGGCGAAATTTCACGGCTATTTTATACATAGTACACGGTAGCATAGGGTATTTATATCCATTTTCAATTTTTAAATATCGCCAGATGCCCAGGACTGGCACACCCGGTACGCCACGTCCCAAGTGGCCCAACAGCTCGTCGGGGATGTACGCTCCATCCGCCTGGTGGCGACGCATATGCTGCAGCAAGCCCTTACGAGACAGGCCCCCGACCGCATCACTCGAAGACAAAATTCCCGCTCTGCATCCATCAAAGGGGCAGAACACCCGATCCGCATTGATGTGCCCCAGCTTGGTAGCCAGGGGGGCGGTGGTGGTGGTGTTGGTGGGGATGATGCCATCCAAATGCGCTGTGTCCAGCACTGCCTGCCGAGCCTCCTTCCTCATCTTCTCTGCCATCCCCTCCTTGGTCTTCCCCACCTCCGGGACAAGCTCCACTGCCTCAAAGTGAGAGTCACAGAGAGCGATGACGACCGTGGGAAGTTTCGCTTGGAAGCTCTCCGCGTACGACTTGGCGACTCTTTTGCTACCAGGGGTGATGCGCACGAGGGGGTTCTCTTCCGATGCCTGCACCACCACGATGTTGATGCGGGATGCTGTCGCGGTGAGCTGAAGCCCCAAGTGGTTGAGGTGGGCCTCGCCGGTCACACCATTGGCAAACTCCGTCATGGCCTCCTGCGACCCCAGCACCTGCACCAGGCGGTTCGACACCTCCACTGCTGTGTCATACAGCTGCTTGCGCATTGCCCTCACGTCCGGCTGCGTGTCGTGGTCCCAGAGGTGTAGTGCCACATAACCACAATCATTTGTGGACACGTTGGGGATGCGTTTAGCTCCAAACTTCGCCAGAGTCGCGTCCACAGACACCGCTTGCTCTGTATACGCAGGAGCGTTCACGTTTGCGCACCCACCGGTCAACGCAAACGGGGACAAGCTGATCGGGTGCTCCGGATCCGCAGGGGCAGGGCGCAGGTCCCAGGGCGTCACCGCTCGCCACAACAGCGACAGCAAGACCAGTAGGGACACCACCAGCATGCCAAATGCCATCCCGATCCTACGAGTCCACCTGCGTGCTGCCACACGGCGCACCTCCAAGAGAAGAACCCAGCCAAGTGGGCGCGCGACGCCGACCAGTGCCACAAAACCCGCCAAACAACCACCTGCGGACCATGCAACCCACACCCACTCGGCTGCACACACCGACAACTGACCCACCCCCATCACACTGGCCCTCACCAAGCTGGCAGCCACTCGGATCCCTCCGGTCCATCGGCGCACTCGCTCGCTCGCCCCTTCCAGCCACCGCCATCCTCTCCGAACGCGGCACAGTCCCCGCAGCACACCCACCCCCAGCACCTCCGCGTCCCGAAAAAGCGCGCAACCCAAAACATGTGGCGCTGACCTCCCAAGCTCAGACCCCACAAAAACCAGAACCCAGATGGCCACACACTGCAAAGCACCTCTCAACGCATCGGCGACCCTGATCCTGCGGAAAACTGGGTGCGCTGCCGGAGAGGGCGGACGATTGCAGGGCGCCTTGCGCCGACGGAGCCTGCCCGCCTGTGACTTGGTCCAGTTCAAGGACCGGTGTCCTCGTCGCGTCCTCCTGGTCCTCCTGCCCACTAGCCACAAAATGAGATGACTGAGGGTAGGGGCGCGTCTGTCCTTCCACAGATCCAGGACCGCGAACGACACAAACACTCCCCACTCAGGTGCCTCGACTACCCAGCAGGGGTCAGGTTGACGCAAGGAGGTGAAGACCTCCCAGAGGTTGCACCACCAGTCGAACCAAAACTCTATCTGTACACACCCCTTTTGCCACACCCGCATCATCACACAGCCACTCTGTCCTTCTCGCCCCTCAAGGCTGACCCCGAACACCAGCATACCTCGCTCACCACCCCCTAAGTTGTTGTTGCTGCGTCTGCTGTTGATGTTGGTGCTGCTGTTGGACCTGCTGTTGGAACTGCTGCTGCAGAAGTCTATGGAACTGCAGTTGAAACTGCTGTTGTGCCTGCTGTTGGAACTGCTGCTGGAACTGCTTTTGGAGACGCTGTTGGACCTGCTGTTGGAACCGCTGCTGCAGAAGTCTTTGGAACTGCTGTTAAAACTGCTGTTAAGCCTGCTGTTGGAACTGCTGTTGGACCTGCCGTTAGAGCTGCTGCCGCAGAAGTCCTTGGAACTGCTGATGAAACTGCTGTTGTGCCTGCTGTTGTGCCTGTTGCTGGAACTGCTTTTGGAAACGCTGTTGGAACTGCTGCTGCAGAAGCCATTGGAACTGCTGTTTAAACTGCTGTTGTGCCTGCTGCTGGAACTGCTTTTGGAAACGCTGTTGGAACCGCTGCTGCAGAAGTCTTTGGAACTGCTGTTAAAACTGCTGTTAAGCCTGCTGTTGGAACTGCTGTTGGACCTGCCGTTAGAGCTGCTGCCGCAGAAGTCCTTGGAACTGCTGATGAAACTGCTGTTGTGCCTGCTGTTGTGCCTGTTGCTGGAACTGCTTTTGGAAACGCTGTTGGAACTGCTGCTGCAGAAGCCATTGGAACTGCTGTTTAAACTGCTGTTGTGCCTGCTGCTGGAACTGCTTTTGGAAACGCTGTTGGAACCGCTGCTGCAGAAGTCTTTGGAACTGCTGTTAAAACTGCTGTTAAGCCTGCTGTTGGAACTGCTGTTGGACCTGCCGTTAGAGCTGCTGCCGCAGAAGTCCTTGGAACTGCTGATGAAACTGCTGTTGTGCCTGCTGTTGTGCCTGTTGCTGGAACTGCTTTTGGAAACGCTGTTGGAACTGCTGCCGCAGAAGCCATTGGAACTGCTGTTTAAACTGCTGTTGTGCCTGCTGTTGGAACTGCTGCTGGAACGGCTGTTGGAAACGCTGCTGCAGAAGTCTTTGGAACTGCTGTTGAAACTGCTGCTAAGCCTGCTGTTGGACCTGCTGTTGGAGCTGCTGCTGCCGAAGTCTTTGGAACTGCAGTTGAAACTGCTGTTGTGCCTGCTGTTGGAACTGCTGCTGGAACTGCTTTTGGAGACGCTGTTGGACCTGCTGTTGGAACCGCTGCTGCAGAAGTCTTTGGAACTGCTGTTAAAACTGCTGTTAAGCCTGCTGTTGGAACTGCTGTTGGACCTGCCGTTAGAGCTGCTGCCGCAGAAGTCCTTGGAACTGCTGATGAAACTGCTGTTGTGCCTGCTGTTGTGCCTGTTGCTGGAACTGCTTTTGGAAACGCTGTTGGAACTGCTGCCGCAGAAGCCATTGGAACTGCTGTTTAAACTGCTGTTGTGCCTGCTGTTGGAACTGCTGCTGGAACGGCTGTTGGAAACGCTGCTGCAGAAGTCTTTGGAACTGCTGTTGAAACTGCTGCTAAGCCTGCTGTTGGACCTGCTGTTGGAGCTGCTGCTGCCGAAGTCTTTGGAACTGCAGTTGAAACTGCTGTTGTGCCTGCTGTTGGAACTGCTGCTGGAACTGCTTTTGGAGACGCTGTTGGACCTGCTGTTGGAACCGCTGCTGCAGAAGTCTTTGGAACTGCTGTTAAAACTGCTGTTAAGCCTGCTGTTGGAACTGCTGTTGGACCTGCCGTTAGAGCTGCTGCCGCAGAAGTCCTTGGAACTGCTGATGAAACTGCTGTTGTGCCTGTTGCTGGAACTGCTTTTGGAAACGCTGTTGGAACTGCTGCTGCAGAAGCCATTGGAACTGCTGTTGGAGACGCTGCTGGACCCGCCGTTGGAGCTGCTGCCGCAGAAGCCATTGGAACTGCTGTTGAAACTGCTGTTGTGCCTGCTGTTGGACCTGCTGTTGGAGCTGCTGCTGCAGAAGTCTTTGGAACTGCAGTTGAAACTGCTGTTGTGCCTGCTGTTGGAACTGCTGCTGGAACTGCTTTTGGAAACGCTCTTGCTGCTGCAGAAGCCGTTGGAACTGCTGTTTAAACTGCTGTTGTGCCTGCTGTTGGACCTGCTGTTGGAACCGCTGCTGCTGAAGCCTTTGGAACTGCTGGTGAAAAAGCTGTAGAGCCTGCTGTTGGAACTGCTGCAGTAAAGGCCTTTGGAACTGCTGCTGCTGCACACCAGGGGTGATACTGGGACCCCACCCAGGACTCCGAAGATTTCGTTTTTGCTGCTATCACAGTTGCAGCCACTGATGTGGTTGGGCATACATTGCCTCTTTTTGGGGATATCATGGGGGGAAGGGGGGTGTGGGTTGTTATGACAACAGTTCTTTACTTTGTTGCCTCCACACACGTTTTTGTTGCTGCTATCAAAGCTGCAGCTGCTTGGGTTGTTGGGCTCAAGAGGCCTCTTTTTGGGGTAAAAAAGGGGGGGAATGGGGCTCCTGCCACTGATGAGGAAGCTGTTGTAGCATAGGAAGCTGCCGCTCCTGCTGTTGGTGCTCCTGCTACTGCTGTTGATGCAGCTTATGTTGTTGCTGCTGTTGCTGCTGTTGCTGCTGTTGCTGCTCTTGTTGCTACCGTTGTTGTTTCTGCTGCAGTTGCAGCTGGTGTAGCATATGCTGCTGTTGCTGCTGTTGCTGCTGTTGCTGCTGTTGCTGCTGTTGCTGCTGCTGTTGGTGTAGCACCTGCTGCTGCTGCTGATGCAGACATGCAGCACCACCCACAACGCCCCCAAAAGGGCCTTCCTCCTCATTTTAAAAAAGACTTTAAAAAAGCAAAAACCAAAAAACGAAAACAAAGAAGGACAAGACACACTTTTTTTTTTTTTTTTTTCTCTTTTATGTACTTGGTCTTTTTTTGTATGTGAGAATAGAAGAAAGGAAAAAGGAAGAATGGAGTAAACAATAAAGACAATAAAATGAACAGGAAAATGGAAAAGGAAAAAGGAAATGAAAAAATGATGACCAAAAAAGGTCGGTGTTTCAAGTTTTAGTATAAAAGGTGGGCGGTAAAGTAAAGTAAGTGGCCACTTCCTCCTAAACAAAACAAGAAACTGCATCGTGTGTTTGTTTTTTATTCTTTTTAATCAATTTGAATACACAGGCGTCACACTTATGGGGCAAAAAAAGGAAAAAAAGAAGACCTAATCCTCCTTACTTAAAAGAAGGGAAGGGAGAATAAAAAACACACGTGCCCATTGTTTCGTTGTCTGCAGGATGTCTTGTTTTAGTGCCTCACCTGGAAAAAGAAAAATGCCCCTCATCTGGCGCACTACTAACGGGGGACGCCCCATGTAGGCACATCGGTAGGATTTCGTCTTAACATAGTTTTTTGTGTAAAAAAAAATGAACCCCTTAAAAAAAATGAACCCCTTAAAAAAAATGAACCCCTAAAAAAAATGAACCCCTAAAAAAAATGAACCCCTTAAAAAAAATGAACCCCCTTGCTGTTGTAGTAGCTACCTCCCACTGTCTGCGATGTTGTCGGCTGAACTGGCTGAACTGGCTGTACCTGTAAGACACACTACGCCTTGCGCTTCGCCGGCCTGCACTCCTCAACCGTTGCCCAGGGACCGCCCCGTGGAGGCGTACAAGGCTCACAATAAAACAAGGGTGAAAGTCAAATGTATACACATATACACAGGGTTATAGTCAGATCTATACTCATTGTATATACAATTGTCAATTGTACATACAATTGTATAGAAATTGTATAGATCTGACTATTTGATGTACAATCCCAACTTTTTTTATAGTCAGATCTATACAATGTATGTACAATCCCAGTATACACAGGTCGTACACAAATCCCTACCCATAGTGGAAAACAGTTTAGAGTACACCCACCCACCTACCCACCTACCCACACACACACCCACCCCTACAGGACTATACACAAAAAATGGAAATTGGGTTTCGCACACCCGATTTTTCTCAGAAGTCAGTCACTGCTATTGCCATTTAACCCAGGGAGCATAGCTAGTGCAAGAAATTCGACTTTGGAAATCTTCCGGAAAGTCTGTCCTCTGCTTGCGGAGGACTAGACACAAGAAAATATTGCGTTCCCCCAGAAAACCAGCGCACATTTCACACTCCTTGTGGGTGGTCTTGTTGCCTTTTCGTCATAGTAATTTTGGCCCAGGCATGCTCTTGAAGCATGACAATTTAGTGTGTATGGGGCAGGGTGTTGTTTTGTTCTGAATTCTCTTTGTTATAACATCTAAGTCAATCGCGGGTGGTGGTTTGTGTAGCGTGAGGCACTACTTACTTCCTGCGGCTGCTAAAGCGTTATTTCTTCGGATTTAACAACGTACAGCGTAACATAGTGGTTTCGCCTGGTCGACACAACCTTTGATAGATATGGGATAACCAACCCCCTTCGACCCCTTGTGGGTTCACTGAACAAGCCCTCGTGGTAGTTAAACGCGATTGACATTTACATTCCTAGAGATGAAAGAACAAGACAACACTTCTGTACCCGCGCATCAAAATTGTGGAAAACTTTGCACCCCAAACACCCTCAACAACGCCCGCCAAAAGGCGCCCCTTGTTTCTGGGAGTTGTTCTCATGTTTGATACCTGCACAGCGGGCATTCCTCTGAGTCCAACGCATGTTTGGCCTGTCTGCGGCGTTGTACTTCAGGTGCACGAAGACAGGGTCTGGTGGTAAATTTTGCGTAGTGTCGCATTCCCTCATGTGTGGGTCACTCACACTTGCGGTCATGTGCCGCTGCGTGGGTTTGGGAATTTGGGTACCTGGGTACAGGATATTTGTTGTGAAAGACATCTTCCACCATGCATTGAGGAGGGTAAGACAGTGCTCGCATTTTACTTGAAATCATTACAACATTTAACTTCTCCACGGGGGTCTTGGGCCGTTCATTCGGTTATACCTTGACTAGCGGCAGAGGCCTTTTAGGACTCTATAACTCCGATATTCCCGAACGGAGGCACACTTTGTGTGTTACTACGACCTGGCAATTTCCAGCAGTAGGTTAAGTAATGTTTTCTTGTGAATTGTTGGATCATTATCTCCTCAGTGCGTGAATGCCCCACGCGACGGACACTTTTGTGTTTGTCAAGTGGACTGTCTGGTCACTTTTCAGTGACTGGCGGGTTGGCTGTGGTTGCTCTTTCACGACTTTTATCCTTGTATCCAGTGTACCTGGGTACCTGGGTACCTGGGTACCTGGGTACCTGGGTACCTGGGTACCTGGGTACCTGGGTACCTGGGTACCTGGGTACCTGGGTACCTGGGTACCTGGGTACCTGGGTACCTGGGTACCTGGGTACCTGGGTACCTGGGCGTGTACAATCTCCCTCGAGTGTACAATCCCAAAAATTGTATAGATCTGACTTTTGTATAGTCAAATCTATACAATTTGTGTACGACCTAGTGTATACTGGGATTGTACATAAATTGTATAGATCTGACTATAAAAAAAGTTGGGATTGTACATCAAATAGTCAGATCTATACAATTTCTATACAATTTGGTGACGGGCTAAAAAACCTGTCGTTCTTGTGTGACACTTCCATGGAAACATGAGGAGGACCTCACCTTTTTTTACAGGTGGTTTTTTTTGTATGGACCTCACACACTGGGCAGGCGGTCAGCTATTCGCTTCCCGCGGGGCGTTCGCGTGCGCGCTTCGCGCGCCCGCTCACGGTAACGTGTACAAAAAAACCTCACTCATGCCTTCATGAACTGCTTTAAAAGTGGCCTGTAAAAAGTGGTGTTTTTGTGGTAAACTCCAGCTGGTCTGAAGAGTGATCTGACCATATTCCCCAGGTATAACTGGTACTCAAAAAGTTCATTAACGAAGGAATCTTGCACTTTTGACCATCACATATTACATGTGTTTTTTCAGGTTTTTCAATACACTTTTGTGTACTGGGAAGCATGCCACAAGTGTCATGTTTTACAAGGTAAAAATGACCAAAAAAGCTGCTTTTTGGCCGAATGCCACATGTCATTTGGCAGTCCATTTTTTGAACAGGACTGTCTTAAATTTTTTTTTTGGGCCTCAATGCCCCCAAACAACACGTTAAGCCCAAAAAATTCACTTTTGGATGAGCAACTATTTATTTAAAAAAATCGATTTTTTGGTCAAATCCCCTCTGGATGGTGAGGGGGTGTGTGGGTGGGTGTGTGGGTGGGTGGTGTGGGTGTGGGTTTGCGGGTGTGTGGTGTGGGTGGCGCACATCTCTATAGTAAAGACTAAAAAACTAAGGTTTTTTAGGATTTGGTGACGGGCTAAAAAACCTGTCGTTCTTGTGTGACACTTCCATGGAAACGTGATGAGGACCTCACCTTTTTTTACAGGTGGTTTTTTTTGTAAGGACCTCACACACTGGGCAGGCGGTCAGCTATTCGCTTCCCGCGGGGCGTTCGCGTGCGCGCTTCGCGCGCCCGCTCACGGTAACGTGTACAAAAAAACCTCACTCGTGCCTTCATGAACTGGCCTGTAAAGTGGCCTGTAAAAAGTGGTGTTTTTGTGGTAAACGCCAGATGGTCAAAAGAGTGATCTGAGCATATTCCCCAGGTATAACTGGTACTCAAAAAGTTCATTAACGAAGGAATCTTGCACTTTTGACCATCACATATTAGATGTGTTTTTTCAGGTTTTTCAATGCACTTTCCTGTACTGGGAAGCATGCCACAAGTGTCATGTTTTACAAGGCAAAAATGACCAAAAAAGCTGATTTTTGGCCGAATGCCACATGTCATTTGGCAGTCCAATTTCTGAACACGACTGAAAAAAAATTTGGTGACGGGCTAAAAAACCTGTCGTTCTTGTGTGACACTTCCATGG
This sequence comes from Rhynchopus sp. YZ270_cl-10, assembly GCA_964035575.1. Lineage (NCBI taxonomy): Eukaryota > Euglenozoa > Diplonemea > Diplonemida > Diplonemidae > Rhynchopus > Rhynchopus sp. YZ270_cl-10. The sequence continues at coordinate 1,257,273 of OZ037911.1, read as the reverse complement.
AAACGTGATGAGGACCACACTTTTTTTACAGGTGGTTTTTTTTTGTATGCACCTCACGCACTGGGCAGGTGGTCCGCTATTCGCTTCCCACGGGGCGCTCGCGTGCGCGCTTCGCGCGCCCGCTCGCGGTAACGTGTACAAAAAAACTCTATGGTCACTTTTTTGCACTATTGTGTGCTGGGAAGCATGCCACAAGTGTCATGTTTTACAAGGTAAAAATGACCGAAAAAGCTGATTTTTGGCCGAATGCCACATGTCATTTGGCAGTCCATTTTTTGAACAGGACTGTCTTAAATTTTTTTTTTGGGCCTCAATACCCCCAAACAACACGTTAAGCCCAAAAAATTCACTTTTGGATGAGCAACTATTTATTTAAAAAAATCGATTTTTTGGTCAAATCCCCTCTGGATGGTGAGGGGGTGTGTGGGTGGGTGTGTGGGTGGTGTGGGTGTGGGTTTGCGGGTGTGTGGTGTGGGTGGCGCACATCTCTATAGTAAAGACTAAAAAACTAAGGTTTTTTAGGACTATTTATTTAAAAAAATCGATTTTTTGGTCAAATCCCCTCTGGATGGTGAGGGGGTGTGTGGGTGGGTGTGTGGGTGGGTGGTGTGGGTGTGGGTTTGCGGGTGTGTGGTGTGGGTGGCGCACATCTCTATAGTAAAGACTAAAAAACTAAGGTTTTTTAGGATTTTTTTTTGGGCCTCAATACCCCCAAACAACACGTTAAGCCCAAAAAATTCACTTTTGGATGAGCAACTATTTATTTAAAAAAATCGATTTTTTGGTCAAATCCCCTCTGGTGGTGAGGGGGTGTGTGTGTGTGTGTGTGGGGGGGTCTCTTTAGGATAAAATATGGGGGGAAAGGTCTTTTTTGGTTAATAGCGCCGAAAAAACGGCAGCGAGGTATGTGGTCATGAGGGCGAGACTGGGGAAACACAACACAAAATACTGATGAAGGTGGTGGTGAGATTTCCCCGTAACGTCCTCAACCAACCTTGCCGAAGCAAGTGGTAAGCAATAACAACAAAAGGGCACGTAGCAATAGAGAAATGGTACGCGCAAAAAAAAAAAAAAAAAAAAAAAAAAAAAAACGATTTCTAAAGCTACAGTTTCTGTACTTCATTGGGGCACACACGTTTTGCTACACACTACCCCATCTTGTCCTTTGCTTCTCCCCTTATCCCCTTTCCCCCACTTGTTTTCCCCCTTGTGTGGGTCCTACCTGTCGCCTCCTAGTGGCGTGTCCTGGGCAGAGAGAAGGCCGTTGAGTAGTTCCTCTCTGGCGAAGTGCAGGTAGAGACGTGTATTTTGTCTTCCTTGTCCTTTTGTTTTTTACTGTTTTGACTTTTTTGTTTTCTTGGTGGTGAAGATGTGCAGGTGGAGTGCCCAGCTTTGGGCTATGGTGCTCCTGTGTGGAGCCATGGATGATGGCGGGGGTGACAGCCGAAGCTGGTGCAGCAACATGAGCAACATGCGCAGCAGCAGCAGCATGAGCAGGAGCAGCATGAGCAGCAGCATGAGCAGCAGCAGCATGTGCAGCAGCAGCATGAGCAGCAGCATCGTGAGCAGGAGCACTGCCATCAACATCAGTACCTCCCACGGTTGCGGCAGGCACGTATCGCGAGTGGGCTCCTCAACACCAACTCAGCACTCTCAGGTACCACGTTCTCGCTGCAGCAACATGAGCAGCCATGACTGGAGTGATGGCCTCTATGGCAGCGTCTACTGCAACAATAGCGGCTCCAACAACCACACCAGCAACATCTACACCTGCAGCAATGGCCGCAAGGGCTTCATGTGCAGCGGCTACAGAAGCTGCAGGTGCACCCCCATTCCCCCCCATTATTACCCCAAAAAGAGGCCTGTGCCCAACAACCCAAGCGGCTGCAGCTTTGATAGCAGCAACAACAACAACAACTACAACAACGGTGGCAGACACTGGATGCGTGGGCGGACACTAGATGTGCGGGCGGACAGCATCAGCAGCAACAACAGCAACTACAACAACAGTGGCAGACAGTGGATGCGCGGGCGGACACTAGATGTGCGGGCGGGCAGCATCAGCAGCTCCCAGGGGATTAGGCCCCCCGACGGGTAGCTGCTAACAGGAGGCGTGCGTTCCCGAGAGGGGACCCTGGTGGGTTTGTTGCCCCGTTGACCAGCAGACGAGACAACGTCTGGCGTGTAACCTCCTAGTCGGCGCATCACCCGGGCTGCTCCACGGAGACAGTGGGTGGTGCGTGGTACGGGGACGACAGTCCTCACCTAGCATCCGGAATTCCAGGTATGTCAACACACACTAGCAAAGGACACACAGGGGTGGCTGAGAGGTTGGTGTTTGGTAGTTGCCAATGGCGGCTTGCTGACGGGGACCTGGACCATCTCACTGGGTGACTGCTGTATCTGCATTGTGTGGTTCTTACTGCACGCTTGTGGCTGCTGTCAGGGCTATCTACGATGGGTGAGGCGCTTCTTCCGAACGTCTGCAGCGGCTGCGTTGGCCTTCGGGACTTCACGGATGCTGTCGGTACGCTCAGGAGATGTCGTCCTCCCTGGACCTTGGCTGGGTGTCTGCAGTGACGCACCGGGTGCGTCCACTGTTTGAATCCACAGGGGTGATCCACAGCCACAGAACTGGTCCGTCCAGGTCAGGGTGTGCCTCCCATGTAAAAGCCCCCATCAAAGACTTCTGTAGCCACTCCTGTCCGCGTTGGAGTCTGGGTGACCGTTGCAACGGCCTCTAGGGAGAGAGAGGCCGGTGTAGTCAGGGACTACCCACATGGTGAGCACACTCGACGACTGCAAGCAACTGCACCGCTATTTGCTGCGGTGGTGCCTTTGTGAGCAGCACTCGTTCGATGTTGTGGCTCACATGTAACAGACTCCGACACTAGTGAGTGGTGACATAACCGCGACGGTTGGGATGTGAACAGGCTAGGCTGGTGAATCTGTTAGGGAGTTGTGTCGGATGCATACTTGTGGGGAGTCACTCCCCTGCAGACAGGCGTGACCAACTTGCCGAGCAGAGGTCAGGTCGAGTAATCGGCTGGCTAACGGTCAAAGATCGCATTGGGTCGGCAGATTCATGCGGTTCAGACCGTCGGTTCCACCTCCGGGCGACTGGAGTGGTCAGCGCGAGCTGGCTGTGTCCCACCAGTGCGTGAAACCACAAACTGGGACGCATGGGATCGCTACAGACTGGGTCACCAGCCGGTCCTCTCAAGCAGAGGGCTCAATGTACAGTCGGGCCACAGTGAGTTACACACCCCGCGGACTTCGGAAGTTTCTGTGATACGGAAGAAGCCATCGGGTGGTAGTGAGCTGTGCTCTCGGTGGAAGGGCGTGTCTGAAAAGGACACAACCAGGAGACCGAGGGGCTGCTGGTCGGAAACACCCCAGGTATGTGTAAAAAGGGTGTAGGACGGCTAGCAGCGGAAAGGTCCTCAGCCTGACCTGCGCCTCCCCACTTCTTCTTCAGGGGAGGAGGGCAAAGGGGACAAGTGAACAACAACAACAACTACAACAACAGTGGCAGACAGTGGATGCGCGGGTGGACACTAGATGTGCGGGCGGACAGCATCAGCAGCAACAACAGCAACTACAACAACGGTGGCAGACAGCGGATGCGCGGGCGGACACAGGATGTGCGGGCGGACAGTATCAGCAGCAACAACAGCAACTACAACAACAACCGTAACACCAGCAACAACAACAGCATCAGCAGCACCTGCAGCAGCACCGACAGCAACAGCAACAGCAGCAGCAGCAACTGCAGCAACAACACTGTAGGTGGGGGTGAGCGAGGTATGCTGGTGTTCGGGGCCAGCCTTGCGGGGCGAGAAGGACAGAGTTACTGTGTGACGTTACGGGTGTGGGGGACCTTTATCACCCCCAATGTTCACATGGGGCGTGCAGAACATGGGCTTGGGTTTGACTGGTGGAGCATCCTTTGGGAACGCCTTTCTTCTCTGCGCCGACCAGACCCCCGCTGGGTAGCCGAGGCACCTGAGTGGGGTGTGTTTGTGTCTTTCGCGGTCCTGGACATGTGGAAGGACAGACGCGCCCCTACCCTCAGTCACCTCATATTGTGGCTGGTGGGTAGGAGGGGGACCAGGAGGACGCGCCGAGGTCACAGGTCCTTGAACTGGACCAAGGCACAGGCGAGCAGGTTCCGTCGGCGCAAGGCGCCATGCAAGCGTCCGCCCTCTCAACTTTTCCGCAGGATAAGGGCAGCCGTTGTGAGAGTGGCTTTGCAGTGGGTGGCCATCTGGGCTCTGGTTTGCGTGGGGTATGAGCTTGGGAGATCGGCGCCACGGGCTTTGGGTTGTGCACTGATCCGGGACGCAGAGCTGCTGAGTGTGCTGCTGAGGAAGGGGCTCCTACAGGGCCGATACAGAGCACGTAGCGGGAGGCTGTGGTTGCGAGTACTTGCCAGCAGGGTGTGGGTTTTCATGCAGAGGTTGAGGCGACCGGCGGGGACAGGGGACGGGTGGGAGCTGTCACCTCAGAGCATAAGCCTGGGGCCCGGGGCGCTGGCAGGTGGAGCAGACGGGGACATCAACCCGGAGGAGGCGGCAAACCTTGACGCATTCCTCGAGGTGCATGGGGGGAAGAGGGTGCCGAACGCAGCCAACGGCGAGTGCATGTACGTGGCCTTACTGGGTAAGAAGAACGCGCTGTACTTGGATGTCAGCAAAGCACGCACTGAGCTGGCTGACAGAGCGCGGGTCACGAAGGTGAAGACCGGTCTCAGACGCTACTTCGAGACCGAGGCACAGCTGTCAAGCTTCATTGACGGCCTCACCAACCCTGAGGTGTGGGGCAACCACCTCACCCTACACCTGGCAGCAAATGCATGGTCCACCACGATAGCGGTAGTGCAGCCTGGGCCGAATCCAGTGGTGACGATCAACCCCGCAGCCTCATCGAAAGACTTGCGGACGCAGAAAGACCGCCGCGTCAGGGTAGTTTCACTCCTCAATAATCACTATGAGGAAGTGCAAATGGACCCAAAGAACGCCCTGGCAATGGTCCAGTCGGCCCCCTTCGCAGAGCTTGACCCGAAAGGCCTAACAGCAACACCCATCCCTGCCATGACGAAGGAGTCGCCTTCTCCTCTGGGGGCTGATGCACCGAGGCTCTTCTGCCCTGTTCCGTGTTGCAACGGAAGCAGTCTACACCGTCCCCAGCCCTTCTCTGTTCCCGGCCTGCGCACACACATCGGTGCACACCTGTCTTCCGGCGACCACATCCCCCACGACACCCTCAACAAGTTGGGGTTAGGACAGTGTGAAGCGTGTGGGGGGATACGGTCGGCATCGAAGGAGACATGTCTTCAGTGTGCGAAACTGGTAAAGGCGATCGCAAAGCCCACACCCAGGGAACGCACCGCAGTGGAAAAGGCAGACGACGTTGACTTGCCGGAGTGGTGGGAGATAGCTCAAATCCCCATCAGGACAACAGATGCGATCCCCACGAGCATCGACCGTCCAGCCGCTGTGGAGTTCACCCAGGCACTTGAGGATGTGGCCGCAGTTGGCGATGAGGCAAGCTGGAAACGTTTGTGCATGTTCGCGAAGCTGGTCCTACCGGCGAAGCGAGGTGGGAAGCACCTCAAGACGAAGGTGGCAGTCTTGCGGCAGAAGGATGTGGATGAGTGGAGAGAAGGTGAGATCGCAGCAATGTGGCGAGCAGCTGCGAATCGCACAGGCGGTACGAAGAAGGAGAAGGAGCGGAAGGAACCAACGTGGGAAGAAAGGGAGAAGGCGATGGTCCGGGAGGTGCGGAATGGGAGGATGGCAGCAGGGATGAGCCGCCTCCACAAGGGTGGGCTGGCAGAGCGTACTGAGGAATCCACAGACATCCTCCGCAGAAAGCACCCCCATGAGGAACCCCAACCTGCCACTTCTCTGCCGGAAATTGCTTCCGAGCCGCTGAAGCCGATCGCCGCCCTCAAAGCCATAAATAGCATGGCAAAGGGCTCTGCTCCAGGTCCCTTTGGTCTGCGCGGGGATCACCTCAAGGGGTGGATGGTCAAACACCCGGACCTGAACATCTTGCCACTGATGACGCAAGTCCTGGACCTGCTGCGACGCGGGAAAGCCCCCTCCGAGACAGCTATGTTCATGGCAGGAGCTACTCTGGTGGCGTTAAAGAAGGGTGACCAAGGCGACGTCCGCCCCATCTCTGCAGGCAACACACTTCGGCGAGTCGTGAGCAAGATCGAGGTGGCGTCTGTGAGGGAAAAGGCACGAGGAGTGCTGCTGCCAGGGAGACAAGTTGGGGTGGCGGTGGACGGTGGACTGGAAGCGGCGACAATGGTTGTGGCAGCATACGCAAAACGACACCAGGGGAGCGACAAAGTGATCGTACAGATTGACTACGAGAACGCATTCAACAGCATCTTTCGCAAGACTTTTCTGGAAGCCACAAGGAAATATCTCCCGTCCATTTCACCGTGGGTCGAATGGTGCTACAACTCCCACACCGGGCTAGTGTATGGTGACGAGATGATCCCATCCACCAGAGGCGCGCAGCAAGGCGACCCCGCAGGGCCCCTACTCTTCTCCCTGGGGATCAAAGCACTGACAGACGAAGTGCGTGCAGTCCAGGGCATCGACTGTAGCATCTGGTACCTCGATGATGGGACGATCATGGGGAACCCAGAGGCGGTGGCTCGAGCGCTGGAGTTAGTGAGGACACGCAGTGCGGAGCTGGGGCTGAAGGTGAAGCTGTCAAAGTGTGAAGTCATCGCCCTAGGACAGCAGACTCCGTTGGACCTGGACAGAGCTGGCCTCCCCGTGTGCAGCCACACCACTGACTTGGCGGAGACTTGCTCAGCCTGTGAAGGAAAAGTGATGAGCGTGAAGTATGGAGGCTTTGCGTTCCTGGGGGCGCCAATCGGGGACGACGAGTACTGCGAAGCGTACATGGAGAAGAAGGTGGAGGAATTCGCGGTGCAACTGCGTCTGCTGCAGAAGGTGTCTGACTCGCAGGCTGGACTGACATTACTCCGTCAGTGCGAGGGGTTTGCACGCATGGTTTTCTACATGAGAGCCATTGGTCACGCGTGCACCCACAAGTACCTCAGCCAGTACGACAAGGAGGTAGACGCTGCCCTGGCCGCGCTTTTTGGTGATGAGGATGGAGGCCTGCCGGAAGAAGCACGGAGACAGGCCGCACTGCCATGTAGGGTAGGGGGCATGGGCGTGCGCCGCATCCGCGACCACTGGACTGCAGCAGCCATGGGAGCAAGGAGCGGCCTGCACCAACTGTGCACCGAACTGGACCCCAGCTTCACCTGGGACGCCGAAGGATGGGAACGGACGGCAACGCTGTACAACGAGCAAGTGGCTGAAGGTGCTAGGATTGACCCCAAGCTGCAGCCAGCCGTCCCCCTGCGTCAACGTGATCTGTCTGCAGGGATCCTGGAGGAACAATTGCGGGACCTCTTCGTCAAGGGTGATGCGTACGACAAGGCGCGTCTCAATTCTCTGGCCCTCCCCCAAGCAGGGTCCTGGCTTACTGCACCCCCCACCTGGGAGCACTACATCCCTCCGATTGCATTCAAGGCCGCAGCCAGACTCCGCCTCCACCTCCCCATATACGCGGAGGGTGTCTCATGCAGGCAATGCAACCAGCCCATGGACACCAGGGGGGACCACATCTTCGCCTGCAGAATGGGTGGGCATCGTATACTGCGACATAACTCAGTACGCGATTATGTGTATGGAGCAGCAAATGAGGCAGGTCTGAGCCCCATCCTGGAACCCAACCACCTCATCCTGGGCAACAACAAGCCCGCTGACATTCTGCTGTCCACAGGGGTCGGGGAGTCGAGAGGACGAGCTATCGATGTGACTGTGTGGACGCCGACGTCAGCGTCGATGGTGCAGGGTGCCGCAGTCGCGAAGGGGTACGCGGCGACGAAGGCGGAAACTGCCAAGAGGAAGAAGCATGGTGACGCGTGTGCGGCGGAGCGGCTGGCGTTCACACCCTTCGCCCTGGAGACCACAGGAGGTCTGGGACCCGCGGCGGCGTCGATATGGCAGCAGATGCTCCGTTTCGCAGCGGACAGGAAGCTTGGGAACAGAGTGGAGATGTCACAGAGGTGGAATTGGGGGCTAGGGACGACGCTGCAGCGACAGATCGGGAAGGCCGCGACGGATCGAGGGTCTCTGACTGGTTGCCTGAGGGGTCCTCTGCGAGAGCGTGTGGACTTAGATCCCACCGTCGACCCGGAAGAGGGGGACTTGATACGCTTGCCCCCCGACCATCTACCTAACCTGGAAGTGACAGACGACCACCAGGGAGACATCAGGGTGTGTGCGGAGGAGGAGCCAGAGACAGGCAACGAGAAGGAAACGGCGCCAGAGACAGCAGCACAGGACCCAACCCCCCACAGCGAACTGGAGGCCAACTTGGTGAAGTGGGGGCTGTCCCGACCGCAGGTGCCCGTGCCGTTCCGAGTAGGAGACTGTGCGTTCGACGCAGTGTGCTGGTCAGTGCGGAGCTGGAAGGTGGTGACATCGTCGACCCTTCGGTCCCTGGCGGTGGAGAGAGTGAAGAGAGATGCTGACCTGGCGAGAAATGCGATGCCCGACCTCGCGACCTGGGTGCGATGGATGAGCCTGGCAGGGAACAGGGATCGCAGGTCGTGGGCGGACCAGACAGCACTGGCGGGTCTGGCACGGGCTTTGCAGGTAGTCATTGTGGCGGTCGTGTCATCGGACTCTAAGGTGCACATCCATAGACCAGCCAGCAAGTCGAACGGGGCCGTAGCAGTGCTGCACACAGGAGCTCACGAGGCTGGCCACTTCTCGCCGTTATGCATGACAGACAACACGTTTGCATATCTGCGAAGCCTTGCCCCCGACACCCCCCTTCCAGAGATGCAGTGCCACAGCACCGGAGCGCTGTCACGGATGGAGGAGCGCCCGGGGAGACAGGGGGAATTGCTCACGTGCGAAAACTGCGCACTCATCACCGAATGTAGTGTCCCCCACTGGTTTTGTAGTTCCTGCGAGCGCACATGGTGTGAGGGATGTGGGAGCGCCAACGCAAAGTGTGTGCTGAGGGCAAAGCCAGTTCAGCCAGTTCAGCCAGTTCAGCCAGTTCAGCCGACAACATCGCAGACAGTGGGAGGTAGCTACTACAACAGCAACCCAGCTCCCCCACAGGACGCGGCAACGGAGGTGAAGGAGGAGGTTATGGATGAGGAGGATTCCGCCGACTGCGCCGACCACGACACCACCATGGACAACAACACCGCAACCGCAGCAGAATCCTTCGTCTGGGGGCCATCAGAGCAGAGCTACAACACCACACCAACAGCTCTGACTGGTGACCACCACTTGGGTTCAGCGAAGACTGGTGGATGGACGGCTAAGTCCCACGCGGAAAGAAGGACGAAGCTGACCACCCTTGGGACTTCGCGGCGGGCGCAGGGGAACCACACTCGTCGCTCCGGTGTAGTGGAGGACAGGTCTGCGGAGACCACAGCAAGGCGGCCTTCTCCCCCTATCTCGCGAGGGTCGGATGTGGAGGCGAAAGGGTTAGTCCCACACAGCCAGAAGGAAGGGGACAGGGTGCCGAGAAATGTCGAAGAGTGGGCGGACTGCTTCTTCCCCAGGGGAGGGACCAGGCGAGAGGGAATGACTCCCTTGGCACCGGAGGTGGCGTACGAGGCGCTGGACGCGTGGTGGGATCAGCGGGAGGAGCTGGGGCGCGTCGGAGGACGGCAGACGAGTCAGTACGGGGCGCTTAGGGCGGTCCTGGTGCTGATGATGGAGGCGACCTTCAAATAGAAGGGCCTCGCGATTGGTTGTGATTGTGGTTTATGTGGGCACTGTTGCCCTTCCCTTCTCTGTTATTTTCCCCCACCCCAACTTTTGTGTGTAGCAACACCTGTTTAGTTCCCTGTTTCCTTTTTACCCCCAACCCCTCCCATTAGATACATGTGTGTAATCCCCCTGGTGTCAAGCCCCTTGTATGTAAATTCCAAATCTTCCCCCTCACAGAAAACGTCAGGAGTAAGCCAAGGAGGCGGTTTGTCTGTGGGCGTCGGCCTAGGAGTAAGCGACGGAGATTTTTTCCCCCACCCCATCCCCTACGAGTTCCATGGGGGGTCGCTACTGGCGTTAATCATCCAAACAAAAAAGACTACAAGAGACAAAACAAAAGTAACAAGAAAGGAACTTCGTATTGTAAAAAGAAAGCCCCATCCCGCCCCTTCCTCCCCTCCAGAACCAGCTGGGCACCAATACTGGAAATACAGCAAAACCACACAGACTGGACAGTCTATATTCACCCCTGCCTCTCCCGTGTTAATGTTCACCCCTCCTTTATCCCAAATTGTCATAGAGCTAAATATAGTTGTATGCCTCGCTTCGCTCGGCAAACAACGATACATAATAGGGCGACATGCTGATGACAAATATCTCCCTCGTTTAATTCACTTTTGTGCCTCGTTCTAACTAAACCGGCACATGTACTGATTGTAAGACTTTTGGCCCTCGCTTCGCTCGGACCAAGCGCCTTTCATGTGCATTATAAACGTACCCCCCTTGCCCTGTCCAGTTTGATGTGGAACAAAAAAAAGTCGAGCCTAGGGCTAAGTTGAACAACACCAAAAAAAAAAAAAAAAAAAAAAAAAAAAAAAAAAAAAAAAAAAAAAAAAAATATATCCATAGCGAAAAAGGGGGAGGGGGAAAAGACTTTCTTATTCGCGACATATTTTATCCTAGAGACCCCCCTGGCGTAGCAAAGCTACTTAAACAAGTTTACAGTATGTGTGTGTGGGTGTGTGTGGGTGTGTGTGTGTAGTGTGTGTGGTGTGGGTGGCGCACATCTCTATAGTAAAGACTAAAAAACTAAGGTTTTTTAGGATTTTTTTTTGGGCCTCAATACCCCCAAACAACACGTTAAGCCCAAAAAATTCACTTTTGGATGAGCAACTATTTATTTAAAAAAATCGATTTTTTGGTCAAATCCCCTCTGGTGGTGAGGGGGTGTGTGTGTGTGTGTGTGGGTGTGTGTGGGTGTGTGTGTGTAGTGTGTGTGGTGTGGGTGGCGCACATCTCTATAGTAAAGACTAAAAAACTAAGGTTTTTTAGGATGTGTGTGGGTGTGTGTGGGTGTGCTGTGTGTGGGTGTGTAGTGTGTGTGGTGTGGGTGGCGCACATCTCTATAGTAAAGACTAAAAAACTAAGGTTTTTTAGGATTTGGTGACGGGCTAAAAAACCTGTCGTTCTTGTGTGACACTTCCATGGAAACGTGATGAGGACCTCACCTTTTTTTACAGGTGGTTTTTTTTGTAAGGACCTCACACACTGGGCAGGCGGTCAGCTATTCGCTTCCCGCGGGGCGTTCGCGTGCGCGCTTCGCGCGCCCGCTCACGGTAACGTGTACAAAAAAACCTCACTCGTGCCTTCATGAACTGGCCTGTAAAGTGGCCTGTAAAAAGTGGTGTTTTTGTGGTAAACGCCAGATGGTCAAAAGAGTGATCTGAGCATATTCCCCAGGTATAACTGGTACTCAAAAAGTTCATTAACGAAGGAATCTTGCACTTTTGACCATCACATATTAGATGTGTTTTTTCAGGTTTTTCAATGCACTTTCCTGTACTGGGAAGCATGCCACAAGTGTCATGTTTTACAAGGCAAAAATGACCAAAAAAGCTGATTTTTGGCCGAATGCCACATGTCATTTGGCAGTCCAATTTCTGAACACGACTGAAAAAAAATTTGGTGACGGGCTAAAAAACCTGTCGTTCTTGTGTGACACTTCCATGGAAACGTGATGAGGACCACACTTTTTTTACAGGTGGTTTTTTTTTGTATGCACCTCACGCACTGGGCAGGTGGTCCGCTATTCGCTTCCCACGGGGCGCTCGCGTGCGCGCTTCGCGCGCCCGCTCGCGGTAACGTGTACAAAAAAACTCTATGGTCACTTTTTTGCACTATTGTGTGCTGGGAAGCATGCCACAAGTGTCATGTTTTACAAGGTAAAAATGACCGAAAAAGCTGATTTTTGGCCGAATGCCACATGTCATTTGGCAGTCCATTTTTTGAACAGGACTGTCTTAAATTTTTTTTTTGGGCCTCAATACCCCCAAACAACACGTTAAGCCCAAAAAATTCACTTTTGGATGAGCAACTATTTATTTAAAAAAATCGATTTTTTGGTCAAATCCCCTCTGGTGGTGAGGGGGTGTGTGTGTGTGTGTGTGGGTGTGTGTGGGTGTGTGTGTGTAGTGTGTGTGGTGTGGGTGGCGCACATCTCTATAGTAAAGACTAAAAAACTAAGGTTTTTTAGGATGTGTGTGGGTGTGTGTGGGTGTGCTGTGTGTGGGTGTGTAGTGTGTGTGGTGTGGGTGGCGCACATCTCTATAGTAAAGACTAAAAAACTAAGGTTTTTTAGGATTTGGTGACGGGCTAAAAAACCTGTCGTTCTTGTGTGACACTTCCATGGAAACGTGATGAGGACCTCACCTTTTTTTACAGGTGGTTTTTTTTGTAAGGACCTCACACACTGGGCAGGCGGTCAGCTATTCGCTTCCCGCGGGGCGTTCGCGTGCGCGCTTCGCGCGCCCGCTCACGGTAACGTGTACAAAAAAACCTCACTCGTGCCTTCATGAACTGGCCTGTAAAGTGGCCTGTAAAAAGTGGTGTTTTTGTGGTAAACGCCAGATGGTCAAAAGAGTGATCTGAGCATATTCCCCAGGTATAACTGGTACTCAAAAAGTTCATTAACGAAGGAATCTTGCACTTTTGACCATCACATATTAGATGTGTTTTTTCAGGTTTTTCAATGCACTTTCCTGTACTGGGAAGCATGCCACAAGTGTCATGTTTTACAAGGCAAAAATGACCAAAAAAGCTGATTTTTGGCCGAATGCCACATGTCATTTGGCAGTCCAATTTCTGAACACGACTGAAAAAAAATTTGGTGACGGGCTAAAAAACCTGTCGTTCTTGTGTGACACTTCCATGGAAACGTGATGAGGACCACACTTTTTTTACAGGTGGTTTTTTTTTGTATGCACCTCACGCACTGGGCAGGTGGTCCGCTATTCGCTTCCCACGGGGCGCTCGCGTGCGCGCTTCGCGCGCCCGCTCGCGGTAACGTGTACAAAAAAACTCTATGGTCACTTTTTTGCACTATTGTGTGCTGGGAAGCATGCCACAAGTGTCATGTTTTACAAGGTAAAAATGACCGAAAAAGCTGATTTTTGGCCGAATGCCACATGTCATTTGGCAGTCCATTTTTTGAACAGGACTGTCTTAAATTTTTTTTTTGGGCCTCAATACCCCCAAACAACACGTTAAGCCCAAAAAATTCACTTTTGGATGAGCAACTATTTATTTAAAAAAATCGATTTTTTGGTCAAATCCCCTCTGGATGGTGAGGGGGTGTGTGGGTGGGTGTGTGGGTGGTGTGGGTGTGGGTTTGCGGGTGTGTGGTGTGGGTGGCGCACATCTCTATAGTAAAGACTAAAAAACTAAGGTTTTTTAGGACTATTTATTTAAAAAAATCGATTTTTTGGTCAAATCCCCTCTGGATGGTGAGGGGGTGTGTGGGTGGGTGTGTGGGTGGGTGGTGTGGGTGTGGGTTTGCGGGTGTGTGGTGTGGGTGGCGCACATCTCTATAGTAAAGACTAAAAAACTAAGGTTTTTTAGGATTTTTTTTTGGGCCTCAATACCCCCAAACAACACGTTAAGCCCAAAAAATTCACTTTTGGATGAGCAACTATTTATTTAAAAAAATCGATTTTTTGGTCAAATCCCCTCTGGTGGTGAGGGGGTGTGTGTGTGTGTGTGTGGGTGTGTGTGGGTGTGTGTGTGTAGTGTGTGTGGTGTGGGTGGCGCACATCTCTATAGTAAAGACTAAAAAACTAAGGTTTTTTAGGATTTTTTTTTGGGCCTCAATACCCCCAAACAACACGTTAAGCCCAAAAAATTCACTTTTGGATGAGCAACTATTTATTTAAAAAAATCGATTTTTTGGTCAAATCCCCTCTGGTGGTGAGGGGGTGTGTGTGTGTGTGTGTGGGTGTGTGTGGGTGTGTGTGTGTAGTGTGTGTGGTGTGGGTGGCGCACATCTCTATAGTAAAGACTAAAAAACTAAGGTTTTTTAGGATGTGTGTGGGTGTGTGTGGGTGTGCTGTGTGTGGGTGTGTAGTGTGTGTGGTGTGGGTGGCGCACATCTCTATAGTAAAGACTAAAAAACTAAGGTTTTTTAGGATTGTATGTACAATTGACAATTTGGTGACGGGCTAAAAAACCTGTCGTTCTTGTGTGACACTTCCATGGAAACGTGATGAGGACCACACTTTTTTTTTTTTTTTTTTTTTTTTTTTTTTTTTTTTTTTTTTCCCGGTGGTCCGGGTTTTGAGTGTTTTTAGTGCTTTCTTTTTCCCGGAGAGGGTTGGGGGGAGGTGATCAGGGGTCTCAGGGACCTCGAATCAAAACAGAGGTGTCTTGACAAAAAAGGCTCAAAGGTGCAGAGGTCTGTTTAGCCTTACAGCAAATCCTTTAAAAAGGAAAGGCCTTGAGACATAACATAAGAGGGTTTTGAGACAGACAGAGGGGCTCAACAAATAAGACCTTCCAGGACCCAAGTTTTTTCTAGCCCACAGCAACATAGGTAGAAAGAACATGAGAGGAAGAAGGGACTTATGATGAGGACCACACTTTTTTTACAGGTGGTTTTTTTTGTATGGACCTCACACACTGGGCAGGCGGTCAGCTATTCGCTTCCCGCGGGGCGTTCGCGTGCGCGCTTCGCGCGCCCGCTCACGGTAACGTGTACAAAAAAACCTCACTCATGCCTTCATGAACTGCTTTAAAGGTGGCCTGTAAAAAGTGGTGTTTTTGTGGTAAACTCCAGCTGGTCTGAAGAGTGATCTGACCATATTCCCCAGGTATAACTGGTACTCAAAAAGTTCATTAACGAAGGAATCTTGCACTTTTGACCATCACATATTACATGTGTTTTTTCAGGTTTTTCAATACACTTTTGTGTACTGGGAAGCATGCCACAAGTGTCATGTTTTACAAGGTAAAAATGACCAAAAAAGCTGATTTTTGGCCGAATGCCACATGTCATTTGGCAGTCCATTTTTTGAACAGGACTGTCTTAAATTTGGTGACGGGCTAAAAAACCTGTCGTTCTTGTGTGACACTTCCATGGAAACATGAGGAGGACCTCACCTTTTTTTACAGGTGGTTTTTTTTGTATGGACCTCACACACTGGGCAGGCGGTCAGCTATTCGCTTCCCGCGGGGCGTTCGCGTGCGCGCTTCGCGCGCCCGCTCACGGTAACGTGTACAAAAAAACCTCACTTGTGCCTGTAAAGTGGCCTGTTAAAAAGTGGTGTTTTTGTCGTAAACGCCAGATGGTCAAAAGAGTGATCTGACCATATTCCCCAGGTATAACTGGTACTCAAAAAGTTCATTAACGAAGGAATCTTGCACTTTTGACCATCACATATTAGATGTGTTTTTTCAGGTTTTTCAATGCACTTTCCTGTGCTGGGAAGCATGCCACAAGTGTCATGTTTTACAAGGTAAAAATGACCAAAAAAGCTGATTTTTGGCCGAATGCCACATGTCATTTGGCAGTCCAATTTCTGAACACGACTGAAAAAAAATTTTTTTTTGGGCCTCAATACCCCCAAACAACACGTTAAGCCCAAAATATTCACTTTCTGATGAGCAACTATTTATTTAAAAAAATCGATTTTTTGGTCAAATCCCCCTGGTGGTGAGGGGGTGTGTGTGTGGGTGTGTGTGTGTGTGTGTGGGTGTGCTGTGTGTGGGTGTGTAGTGTGTGTGGTGTGGGTGGCGCACATCTCTATAGTAAAGACTAAAAAACTAAGGTTTTTTAGGATTTTTTTTTTGGGCCTCAATGCCCCCAAACAACACGTTAAGCCCAAAATATTCACTTTTGGATGAGCAACTATTTATTTAAAAAAATCGATTTTTTGGTCAAATCCCCTCTGGTGGTGAGGGGGTGTGTGTGTGTGTGTGTGTGGGTGTGTGTGGGTGTGCTGTGTGTGGGTGTGTAGTGTGTGTGGTGTGGGTGGCGCACATCTCTATAGTAAAGACTAAAAAACTAAGGTTTTTTAGGATTGTATATATAATGAGTGTATAGATCTGACTATAACCCTGTGTATATGTGTATACATTTGGGTGACGGGCTAAAAAACCTGTCGTTCTTGTGTGACACTTCCATGGAAACGTGATGAGGACCTCACCTTTTTTTACAGGTGGTTTTTTTTGTAAGGACCTCACACACTGGGCAGGCGGTCAGCTATTCGCTTCCCGCGGGGCGTTCGCGTGCGCGCTTCGCGCGCCCGCTCACGGTAACGTGTACAAAAAAACCTCACTCGTGCCTTCACGAACTGGCCTGTAAAGTGGCCTGTAAAAAGTGGTGTTTTTGTGGTAAACGCCAGATGGTCAAAAGAGTGATCTGACCATATTCCCCAGGTATAACTGGTACTCAAAAAGTTCATTAACGAAGGAATCTTGCACTTTTGACCATCACATATTACATGTGTTTTTTCAGGTTTTTCAATGCACTTTCCTGTACTGGGAAGCATGCCACAAGTGTCATGTTTTACAAGGTAAAAATGACCAAAAAAGCTGATTTTTGGCCGAATGCCACATGTCATTTGGCAGTCCAATTTCTGAACACGACTGAAAAAAAAATTTTTTTTGGGCCTCAATACCCCCAAACAACACGTTAAGCCCAAAAAATTCACTTTTGGATGAGCAACTATTTATTTAAAAAAATCGATTTTTTGGTCAAATCCCCCTGGTGGTGAGGGGGTGTGTGTGTGTGTGTGTGTGGGTGTGTGTGGGTGTGCTGTGTGTGGGTGTGTAGTGTGTGTGGTGTGGGTGGCGCACATCTCTATAGTAAAGACTAAAAAACTAAGGTTTTTTAGGATTTGGTGACGGGCTAAAAAACCTGTCGTTCTTGTGTGACACTTCCATGGAAACGTGATGAGGACCTCACCTTTTTTTACAGGTGGTTTTTTTTGTAAGGACCTCACACACTGGGCAGGCGGTCAGCTATTCGCTTCCCGCGGGGCGTTCGCGTGCGCGCTTCGCGCGCCCGCTCACGGTAACGTGTACAAAAAAACCTCACTCGTGCCTTCATGAACTGGCCTGTAAAGTGGCCTGTAAAAAGTGGTGTTTTTGTGGTAAACGCCAGATGGTCAAAAGAGTGATCTGAGCATATTCCCCAGGTATAACTGGTACTCAAAAAGTTCATTAACGAAGGAATCTTGCACTTTTGACCATCACATATTAGATGTGTTTTTTCAGGTTTTTCAATGCACTTTCCTGTACTGGGAAGCATGCCACAAGTGTCATGTTTTACAAGGCAAAAATGACCAAAAAAGCTGATTTTTGGCCGAATGCCACATGTCATTTGGCAGTCCAATTTCTGAACACGACTGAAAAAAAATTTGGTGACGGGCTAAAAAACCTGTCGTTCTTGTGTGACACTTCCATGGAAACGTGATGAGGACCACACTTTTTTTACAGGTGGTTTTTTTTTGTATGCACCTCACGCACTGGGCAGGTGGTCCGCTATTCGCTTCCCACGGGGCGCTCGCGTGCGCGCTTCGCGCGCCCGCTCGCGGTAACGTGTACAAAAAAACTCTATGGTCACTTTTTTGCACTATTGTGTGCTGGGAAGCATGCCACAAGTGTCATGTTTTACAAGGTAAAAATGACCGAAAAAGCTGATTTTTGGCCGAATGCCACATGTCATTTGGCAGTCCATTTTTTGAACAGGACTGTCTTAAATTTTTTTTTTGGGCCTCAATACCCCCAAACAACACGTTAAGCCCAAAAAATTCACTTTTGGATGAGCAACTATTTATTTAAAAAAATCGATTTTTTGGTCAAATCCCCTCTGGATGGTGAGGGGGTGTGTGGGTGGGTGTGTGGGTGGTGTGGGTGTGGGTTTGCGGGTGTGTGGTGTGGGTGGCGCACATCTCTATAGTAAAGACTAAAAAACTAAGGTTTTTTAGGACTATTTATTTAAAAAAATCGATTTTTTGGTCAAATCCCCTCTGGATGGTGAGGGGGTGTGTGGGTGGGTGTGTGGGTGGGTGGTGTGGGTGTGGGTTTGCGGGTGTGTGGTGTGGGTGGCGCACATCTCTATAGTAAAGACTAAAAAACTAAGGTTTTTTAGGATTTTTTTTTGGGCCTCAATACCCCCAAACAACACGTTAAGCCCAAAAAATTCACTTTTGGATGAGCAACTATTTATTTAAAAAAATCGATTTTTTGGTCAAATCCCCTCTGGTGGTGAGGGGGTGTGTGTGTGTGTGTGTGGGTGTGTGTGGGTGTGTGTGTGTAGTGTGTGTGGTGTGGGTGGCGCACATCTCTATAGTAAAGACTAAAAAACTAAGGTTTTTTAGGATGTGTGTGGGTGTGTGTGGGTGTGCTGTGTGTGGGTGTGTAGTGTGTGTGGTGTGGGTGGCGCACATCTCTATAGTAAAGACTAAAAAACTAAGGTTTTTTAGGATTTGGTGACGGGCTAAAAAACCTGTCGTTCTTGTGTGACACTTCCATGGAAACGTGATGAGGACCTCACCTTTTTTTACAGGTGGTTTTTTTTGTAAGGACCTCACACACTGGGCAGGCGGTCAGCTATTCGCTTCCCGCGGGGCGTTCGCGTGCGCGCTTCGCGCGCCCGCTCACGGTAACGTGTACAAAAAAACCTCACTCGTGCCTTCATGAACTGGCCTGTAAAGTGGCCTGTAAAAAGTGGTGTTTTTGTGGTAAACGCCAGATGGTCAAAAGAGTGATCTGAGCATATTCCCCAGGTATAACTGGTACTCAAAAAGTTCATTAACGAAGGAATCTTGCACTTTTGACCATCACATATTAGATGTGTTTTTTCAGGTTTTTCAATGCACTTTCCTGTACTGGGAAGCATGCCACAAGTGTCATGTTTTACAAGGCAAAAATGACCAAAAAAGCTGATTTTTGGCCGAATGCCACATGTCATTTGGCAGTCCAATTTCTGAACACGACTGAAAAAAAATTTGGTGACGGGCTAAAAAACCTGTCGTTCTTGTGTGACACTTCCATGGAAACGTGATGAGGACCACACTTTTTTTACAGGTGGTTTTTTTTTGTATGCACCTCACGCACTGGGCAGGTGGTCCGCTATTCGCTTCCCACGGGGCGCTCGCGTGCGCGCTTCGCGCGCCCGCTCGCGGTAACGTGTACAAAAAAACTCTATGGTCACTTTTTTGCACTATTGTGTGCTGGGAAGCATGCCACAAGTGTCATGTTTTACAAGGTAAAAATGACCGAAAAAGCTGATTTTTGGCCGAATGCCACATGTCATTTGGCAGTCCATTTTTTGAACAGGACTGTCTTAAATTTTTTTTTTGGGCCTCAATACCCCCAAACAACACGTTAAGCCCAAATAATTCACTTTTGGATGAGCAACTATTTATTTAAAAAAATCGATTTTTTGGTCAAATCCCCTCTGGATGGTGAGGGGGTGTGTGGGTGGGTGTGTGGGTGGTGTGGGTGTGGGTTTGCGGGTGTGTGGTGTGGGTGGCGCACATCTCTATAGTAAAGACTAAAAAACTAAGGTTTTTTAGGACTATTTATTTAAAAAAATCGATTTTTTGGTCAAATCCCCTCTGGATGGTGAGGGGGTGTGTGGGTGGGTGTGTGGGTGGGTGGTGTGGGTGTGGGTTTGCGGGTGTGTGGTGTGGGTGGCGCACATCTCTATAGTAAAGACTAAAAAACTAAGGTTTTTTAGGATTTTTTTTTGGGCCTCAATACCCCCAAACAACACGTTAAGCCCAAAAAATTCACTTTTGGATGAGCAACTATTTATTTAAAAAAATCGATTTTTTGGTCAAATCCCCTCTGGTGGTGAGGGGGTGTGTGTGTGTGTGTGTGGGTGTGTGTGGGTGTGTGTGTGTAGTGTGTGTGGTGTGGGTGGCGCACATCTCTATAGTAAAGACTAAAAAACTAAGGTTTTTTAGGATTTTTTTTTGGGCCTCAATACCCCCAAACAACACGTTAAGCCCAAAAAATTCACTTTTGGATGAGCAACTATTTATTTAAAAAAATCGATTTTTTGGTCAAATCCCCTCTGGTGGTGAGGGGGTGTGTGTGTGTGTGTGTGGGTGTGTGCTGTGTGTGGGTGTGTAGTGTGTGTGGTGTGGGTGGCGCACATCTCTATAGTAAAGACTAAAAAACTAAGGTTTTTTAGGATTGACCTTCACAAGGTAAAAATGAAAAACTAAAGGAGTGAAAAAAGGAACTCAAAGGACAAGAGTTCTGTACAAACTCTACTCTACTGCACAATCTATAAAAGTGGCCCAATGGCTCCTGATGCCACTGGCCTGGCTCTTAGACAGGTCTTTTTTTTTTTTTTTTTTTTTTTTTTTTTCTCTTTTATGTACTTGGTCTTTTTTTGTATGTGAGAATAGAAGAAAGGAAAAAGGAAGAATGGAGTAAACAATAAAGACAATAAAATGAACAGGAAAATGGAAAAGGAAAAAGGAAATGAAAAAATGATGACCAAAAAAGGTCGGTGTTTCAAGTTTTAGTATAAAAGGTGGGCGGTAAAGTAAAGTAAGTGGCCACTTCCTCCTAAACAAAACAAGAAACTGCATCGTGTGTTTGTTTTTTATTCTTTTTAATCAATTTGAATACACAGGCGTCACACTTATGGGGCAAAAAAAGGAAAAAAAGAAGACCTAATCCTCCTTACTTAAAAGAAGGGAAGGGAGAATAAAAAACACACGTGCCCATTGTTTCGTTGTCTGCAGGATGTCTTGTTTTAGTGCCTCACCTGGAAAAAGAAAAATGGATTCCACTCAGTAAAAATAGCACACCTGTTGAACACACGTCAGGCCAGGAACAGAAGAAAAGCAAACGCTTCCACGAATGGAAGCAAAAGAAAAGTGTGGTGAAAAAACCCTTTTGGCCAAGGTGGTCTTGACTCTCTGTCTACATACTTTGGGGATGCATGAAAAAATGAAACTAGATGATAGATAACAAGGAGTGTGCGAGAGTGGCCCTTCTCCAAGCTAAACAAAAAGCAAACACCCTCCACCCATCTGATCCCGCCCACAAACACAAACAATCACGACAGAAAACAAAACAGGCAGAGGATGACCAGGGTAGGTTTTACTTGGACAGCGAACCTCTGCCTTGATTCCTCTCACGCTCAGCAGGCGAGTTGCCTCAACTCTCCAGACCTGTGCTGCAACACAGGCCTGCACCTTTAGCCGCTTTTCGCTTCATGCCCCTCATCTGGCGCACTACTAACTCATCTGGCGCACTACTAACACTTAGACAGGTCTTACTCCGAGACTGCCCTCTACCCACTTCCATGGAAACGTGATGAGGACCACACTTTTTTTACAGGTGGTTTTTTTTTGTATGCACCTCACGCACTGGGCAGGTGGTCTTTTTTTTTTTTTTTTTTTTTTTTTTTTCCCGGTGGCTAAGTTGAACAACACCAAAAAAAAAAAAAAAAAAAAAAAAAAAAAAAAAAAAAAAAAAAAAATAACATAACACGGATGCTGCCAGATCTGGCCAGATCTCCAGATCTGGGCCGCCCAGATCTGGCCAGATCTGGAAAATTTTTTTTTTTTTTTTGAAAAAAAAATTTTCCCAGACGTCCCAGATCTGGCCAGATCTGGCCAGATCTGGCCAAATCTGGGAGATCTGGGACGTCTGGGAAAATTTTTTTTTCCAGGTACCCCAATGACATAACGAAGTATCGCTTGAAGTACCGTTCAATATACGTTGCTCGTGTGTGCAAGTTACGAAGTAGGACACACAAGGTATATCAAACGATAAATCAATCAGATAAACGTTACATCATCGGAAAATTGTTGGCACCGCCGCCCTGTCTTCGTATTTATTACGTCGACAGGCCAAACAGAGTTGGGCTCAGAAGAAGCAGTGCAAAACACTGGGGATCAACATGAGAACCAACTCCCAACAACACAGGCTACCGAAGTAGCAGGTGGGGTGTTGCGGGTGTTTGGGGTGAAAGAAAATCGATTTTGGTAAGTTCCAGCAGAAAATTCTTAAGTTTGCACAATTGAGAAGGGTGTTACCACTGCCTAATATTATTCGTACATGTGAACCGGTAAGGTCGAGAAGGGTGGACACGGCATACAAGTACAAGTACAAGTAAGACGTACCTTCTACAAAGGCTGAATTCGCAATTCTTAAGGGATTGAATTCAGCCCCCACGTGGTGTTTTTGAGAAAATCATTCCATGGTATACAGCTAATGGTTCCCGAAGAATGATTCGCCCCTCCTCGTTCATGCAAACTTAAGAAAATTCTGAAGTAACTACAACCTGGCGTGCGGGTACAGATGCATTGCTTTGTTCTTTCCTCAAAGTCATGTGTGATCTCTCGGGTCTGTACTAAAGTCAGTGTTTAGATAAGCATCCACTTGACTCGTTCTAACAACCGTTGAAATCTAGAACAAAACAATACACTGCCCCTTCTCACACCAAGCCGCCATGCTTCAAGAGCATGCCCTGGGCAAAAATTACTCTGACAAAAATTGGTTTTCTGGGGGAACGCAATATTTTCTTGTGCCTAGTCCTCCGCAAGCAGAGGACAGACTTTCCGGATCCCGAAGTCGAATTTCTTGCACTAGCTATGCTCCCTGGATTAAATGGCTATAGCAGTGACTGACTAAGAGTTTCATAATAATTAGGGTGGTCTATGGGGTGGGTTAATGGAAAAGTTGGTATATAAACCCGACTTTTACGATCGCCACCTGGTTTTCAAATAATTGCACCAGCTCTTCCATCGGCACTGCTTCGCTGTCACGATGAAGGGTCGTCGGTTCGGGTACCTGTTAAGAGAAATTGAATGTAAAAGTAGAGACTACAACAAAAAAACAAACAAACAAACAAGAAGCCGCCCCGTACCCCTTAAACGTAAAAGTGACATTTTTGTTGACAAAAAAAAAAAAATAGCTAAAAAATAGCGGACATGTCGAAAAGGGAGAAAACCGGGGGGTTAAAAACATACCTTGCACTCGGCCCACTCTCCAGGTACAAAGAACATCACTGCACAACAAACCCACTACTACGATAGAAAATAACTATTTTTTACCAGGTCGTTTTATTGATGAGTGTTTTCTGAGTGCACACTCAGTGGGGACAAAATGCAACACTTACCGAAAAAATTCTCCAATCGGACAAAAACCTTTCTAAACACCCAAAAAAAAACACCTCAGTCCACATCCGCTGGGGTCGCGAGATGGAAATATATGGTTTTACAGCTTTTAGGGGGTCTAGCGTGGGTCCCAGATGCATTTTGCAGCGGGTCTGTGTGTGCCTCAACCGCTTCACAGTACCCTTTTTTGTAACTGAAAACGACGCATCCTGTACCTAAGTGCACTGAAGCCTTGCTTGCGTCCTCGTGGTTTTGGGCGTTCGCACGCGAGAATCATTATCGCATTCTCACATGTAATTCTCGAGGATTTTAGCGTCACGTGACCACAAAAAAAGTGCACAAAATTAGTTTGGTCAAAAATCACCTTGCACTTGTGAAGGAATTGCTAAGGAAATGTGAAATATGCGTGTTTTGGTACACAAAAGTGCGTTTTGGGTGGTTCTGAAGGGTCAAAACACCAAAAAAATGCGTTTTTTTTGCATTTTTGGTCACCCAAGGACCCACTATTTTGGTTGATATTTTTTTTTTCCCTTTGCGAAAAAATACCCAAAAATCACGGCTATAAAAACGCTAAGGAAAAATCGATATTCATTTTTTTGGGCAGAGAAGTGCGTTTTAGGCGCCCACAGATGGTCAAAACATCAAAAATTTTGTGTTTTTGGCATCTGGACACCCAAGGACCCACTATCAGGGGTGAATTTTTTTTGCCTGAGATTTGCCTTTGCCAAAATCGGAAAAAAAAAATTATGAAGGAAATTGCTAAGAAAAAGTCGAAATTGTGGGCCCCTGTAGTGCATATGGCGGTACCCCAGATCGTCAAAACACCCGACTCTTGCGTTTTTTTGCACTTTTTGGTGCACAAAAACCCTACTCAGGGGTCAAAATTTTCCCGGAAAAAAAAAATTTTTTTTTTGAGATTTTTCAAAAATCGACTTGTCTTTGGTAAAAACCACGAAATTTCGGGTTCGCAAAACCACGTTTTAGACCCCCACAGATGCTCAAAAGTGCCAAATTTTGCTTTAAATGGCCTCAAATCGTCGAAATTAGCCCTATTTTGGGGCGAAAAAAAAAATTCGAGAGTCCCTTTCCCTGGGAGACAATAGCCAGAAATCTGAGAAAAAAAAAAAACTGGCCAGATTTGGTGACGGGCTAAAAAACCTGTCGTTCTTGTGTGACACTTCCATGGAAACGTGATGAGGACCTCACCTTTTTTTACAGGTGGTTTTTTTTGTAAGGACCTCACACACTGGGCAGGCGGTCAGCTATTCGCTTCCCGCGGGGCGTTCGCGTGCGCGCTTCGCGCGCCCGCTCACGGTAACGTGTACAAAAAAACCTCACTCGTGCCTTCATGAACTGGCCTGTAAGTGGCCTGTAAAAAGTGGTGTTTTTGTGGTAAACGCCAGATGGTCAAAAGAGTGATCTGAGCATATTCCCCAGGTATAACTGGTACTCAAAAAGTTCATTAACGAAGGAATCTTGCACTTTTGACCATCACATATTAGATGTGTTTTTTCAGGTTTTTCAATGCACTTTCCTGTACTGGGAAGCATGCCACAAGTGTCATGTTTTACAAGGCAAAAATGACCAAAAAAGCTGATTTTTGGCCGAATGCCACATGTCATTTGGCAGTCCAATTTCTGAACACGACTGAAAAAAAATTTTTTTTTGGGCCTCAATACCCCCAAACAACACGTTAAGCCCAAAAAATTCACTTTTGGATGAGCAACTATTTATTTAAAAAAATCGATTTTTTGGTCAAATCCCCTCTGGTGGTGAGGGGGTGTGTGTGTGTGTGTGTGGGTGTGTGTGGGTGTGTGTGTGTAGTGTGTGTGGTGTGGGTGGCGCACATCTCTATAGTAAAGACTAAAAAACTAAGGTTTTTTAGGATTTTTTTTTGGGCCTCAATACCCCCAAACAACACGTTAAGCCCAAAAAATTCACTTTTGGATGAGCAACTATTTATTTAAAAAAATCGATTTTTTGGTCAAATCCCCTCTGGTGGTGAGGGGGTGTGTGTGTGTGTGTGTGGGTGTGTGTGGGTGTGTGTGTGTAGTGTGTGTGGTGTGGGTGGCGCACATCTCTATAGTAAAGACTAAAAAACTAAGGTTTTTTAGGATGTGTGTGGGTGTGTGTGGGTGTGCTGTGTGTGGGTGTGTAGTGTGTGTGGTGTGGGTGGCGCACATCTCTATAGTAAAGACTAAAAAACTAAGGTTTTTTAGGATTGTATGTACAATTGACAATTTGGTGACGGGCTAAAAAACCTGTCGTTCTTGTGTGACACTTCCATGGAAACGTGATGAGGACCACACTTTTTTTTTTTTTTTTTTTTTTTTTTTTTTTTTTTTTTTTTTCCCGGTGGTCCGGGTTTTGAGTGTTTTTAGTGCTTTCTTTTTCCCGGAGAGGGTTGGGGGGAGGTGATCAGGGGTCTCAGGGACCTCGAATCAAAACAGAGGTGTCTTGACAAAAAAGGCTCAAAGGTGCAGAGGTCTGTTTAGCCTTACAGCAAATCCTTTAAAAAGGAAAGGCCTTGAGACATAACATAAGAGGGTTTTGAGACAGACAGAGGGGCTCAACAAATAAGACCTTCCAGGACCCAAGTTTTTTCTAG
This sequence comes from Rhynchopus sp. YZ270_cl-10, assembly GCA_964035575.1. Classification (NCBI taxonomy): domain Eukaryota; phylum Euglenozoa; class Diplonemea; order Diplonemida; family Diplonemidae; genus Rhynchopus; species Rhynchopus sp. YZ270_cl-10. The sequence continues at coordinate 1,231,459 of OZ037911.1, read as the reverse complement.
CCCACAGCAACATAGGTAGAAAGAACATGAGAGGAAGAAGGGACTTATGATGAGGACCACACTTTTTTTACAGGTGGTTTTTTTTGTATGGACCTCACACACTGGGCAGGCGGTCAGCTATTCGCTTCCCGCGGGGCGTTCGCGTGCGCGCTTCGCGCGCCCGCTCACGGTAACGTGTACAAAAAAACCTCACTCATGCCTTCATGAACTGCTTTAAAAGTGGCCTGTAAAAAGTGGTGTTTTTGTGGTAAACTCCAGCTGGTCTGAAGAGTGATCTGACCATATTCCCCAGGTATAACTGGTACTCAAAAAGTTCATTAACGAAGGAATCTTGCACTTTTGACCATCACATATTACATGTGTTTTTTCAGGTTTTTCAATACACTTTTGTGTACTGGGAAGCATGCCACAAGTGTCATGTTTTACAAGGTAAAAATGACCAAAAAAGCTGATTTTTGGCCGAATGCCACATGTCATTTGGCAGTCCATTTTTTGAACAGGACTGTCTTAAATTTGGTGACGGGCTAAAAAACCTGTCGTTCTTGTGTGACACTTCCATGGAAACATGAGGAGGACCTCACCTTTTTTTACAGGTGGTTTTTTTTGTATGGACCTCACACACTGGGCAGGCGGTCAGCTATTCGCTTCCCGCGGGGCGTTCGCGTGCGCGCTTCGCGCGCCCGCTCACGGTAACGTGTACAAAAAAACCTCACTTGTGCCTGTAAAGTGGCCTGTTAAAAAGTGGTGTTTTTGTCGTAAACGCCAGATGGTCAAAAGAGTGATCTGACCATATTCCCCAGGTATAACTGGTACTCAAAAAGTTCATTAACGAAGGAATCTTGCACTTTTGACCATCACATATTAGATGTGTTTTTTCAGGTTTTTCAATGCACTTTCCTGTGCTGGGAAGCATGCCACAAGTGTCATGTTTTACAAGGTAAAAATGACCAAAAAAGCTGATTTTTGGCCGAATGCCACATGTCATTTGGCAGTCCAATTTCTGAACACGACTGAAAAAAAATTTTTTTTTGGGCCTCAATACCCCCAAACAACACGTTAAGCCCAAAATATTCACTTTCTGATGAGCAACTATTTATTTAAAAAAATCGATTTTTTGGTCAAATCCCCCTGGTGGTGAGGGGGTGTGTGTGTGGGTGTGTGTGTGTGTGTGTGGGTGTGCTGTGTGTGGGTGTGTAGTGTGTGTGGTGTGGGTGGCGCACATCTCTATAGTAAAGACTAAAAAACTAAGGTTTTTTAGGATTTTTTTTTTGGGCCTCAATGCCCCCAAACAACACGTTAAGCCCAAAATATTCACTTTTGGATGAGCAACTATTTATTTAAAAAAATCGATTTTTTGGTCAAATCCCCTCTGGTGGTGAGGGGGTGTGTGTGTGTGTGTGTGTGGGTGTGTGTGGGTGTGCTGTGTGTGGGTGTGTAGTGTGTGTGGTGTGGGTGGCGCACATCTCTATAGTAAAGACTAAAAAACTAAGGTTTTTTAGGATTGTATATACAATGAGTGTATAGATCTGACTATAACCCTGTGTATATGTGTATACATTTGGGTGACGGGCTAAAAAACCTGTCGTTCTTGTGTGACACTTCCATGGAAACGTGATGAGGACCTCACCTTTTTTTACAGGTGGTTTTTTTTGTAAGGACCTCACACACTGGGCAGGCGGTCAGCTATTCGCTTCCCGCGGGGCGTTCGCGTGCGCGCTTCGCGCGCCCGCTCACGGTAACGTGTACAAAAAAACCTCACTCGTGCCTTCACGAACTGGCCTGTAAAGTGGCCTGTAAAAAGTGGTGTTTTTGTGGTAAACGCCAGATGGTCAAAAGAGTGATCTGACCATATTCCCCAGGTATAACTGGTACTCAAAAAGTTCATTAACGAAGGAATCTTGCACTTTTGACCATCACATATTACATGTGTTTTTTCAGGTTTTTCAATGCACTTTCCTGTACTGGGAAGCATGCCACAAGTGTCATGTTTTACAAGGTAAAAATGACCAAAAAAGCTGATTTTTGGCCGAATGCCACATGTCATTTGGCAGTCCAATTTCTGAACACGACTGAAAAAAAAATTTTTTTTGGGCCTCAATACCCCCAAACAACACGTTAAGCCCAAAAAATTCACTTTTGGATGAGCAACTATTTATTTAAAAAAATCGATTTTTTGGTCAAATCCCCCTGGTGGTGAGGGGGTGTGTGTGTGTGTGTGTGTGGGTGTGTGTGGGTGTGCTGTGTGTGGGTGTGTAGTGTGTGTGGTGTGGGTGGCGCACATCTCTATAGTAAAGACTAAAAAACTAAGGTTTTTTAGGATTTGGTGACGGGCTAAAAAACCTGTCGTTCTTGTGTGACACTTCCATGGAAACGTGATGAGGACCTCACCTTTTTTTACAGGTGGTTTTTTTTGTAAGGACCTCACACACTGGGCAGGCGGTCAGCTATTCGCTTCCCGCGGGGCGTTCGCGTGCGCGCTTCGCGCGCCCGCTCACGGTAACGTGTACAAAAAAACCTCACTCGTGCCTTCATGAACTGGCCTGTAAAGTGGCCTGTAAAAAGTGGTGTTTTTGTGGTAAACGCCAGATGGTCAAAAGAGTGATCTGAGCATATTCCCCAGGTATAACTGGTACTCAAAAAGTTCATTAACGAAGGAATCTTGCACTTTTGACCATCACATATTAGATGTGTTTTTTCAGGTTTTTCAATGCACTTTCCTGTACTGGGAAGCATGCCACAAGTGTCATGTTTTACAAGGCAAAAATGACCAAAAAAGCTGATTTTTGGCCGAATGCCACATGTCATTTGGCAGTCCAATTTCTGAACACGACTGAAAAAAAATTTGGTGACGGGCTAAAAAACCTGTCGTTCTTGTGTGACACTTCCATGGAAACGTGATGAGGACCACACTTTTTTTACAGGTGGTTTTTTTTTGTATGCACCTCACGCACTGGGCAGGTGGTCCGCTATTCGCTTCCCACGGGGCGCTCGCGTGCGCGCTTCGCGCGCCCGCTCGCGGTAACGTGTACAAAAAAACTCTATGGTCACTTTTTTGCACTATTGTGTGCTGGGAAGCATGCCACAAGTGTCATGTTTTACAAGGTAAAAATGACCGAAAAAGCTGATTTTTGGCCGAATGCCACATGTCATTTGGCAGTCCATTTTTTGAACAGGACTGTCTTAAATTTTTTTTTTGGGCCTCAATACCCCCAAACAACACGTTAAGCCCAAATAATTCACTTTTGGATGAGCAACTATTTATTTAAAAAAATCGATTTTTTGGTCAAATCCCCTCTGGATGGTGAGGGGGTGTGTGGGTGGGTGTGTGGGTG
>OZ037911.1:1220627-1225627 GCA_964035575.1 Rhynchopus sp. YZ270_cl-10 | reverse complement strand
GAAGTAGGACACACAAGGTATATCAAACGATAAATCAATCAGATAAACGTTACATCATCGGAAAATTGTTGGCACCGCCGCCCTGTCTTCGTATTTATTACGTCGACAGGCCAAACAGAGTTGGGCTCAGAAGAAGCAGTGCAAAACACTGGGGATCAACATGAGAACCAACTCCCAACAACACAGGCTACCGAAGTAGCAGGTGGGGTGTTGCGGGTGTTTGGGGTGAAAGAAAATCGATTTTGGTAAGTTCCAGCAGAAAATTCTTAAGTTTGCACAATTGAGAAGGGTGTTACCACTGCCTAATATTATTCGTACATGTGAACCGGTAAGGTCGAGAAGGGTGGACACGGCATACAAGTACAAGTACAAGTAAGACGTACCTTCTACAAAGGCTGAATTCGCAATTCTTAAGGGATTGAATTCAGCCCCCACGTGGTGTTTTTGAGAAAATCATTCCATGGTATACAGCTAATGGTTCCCGAAGAATGATTCGCCCCTCCTCGTTCATGCAAACTTAAGAAAATTCTGAAGTAACTACAACCTGGCGTGCGGGTACAGATGCATTGCTTTGTTCTTTCCTCAAAGTCATGTGTGATCTCTCGGGTCTGTACTAAAGTCAGTGTTTAGATAAGCATCCACTTGACTCGTTCTAACAACCGTTGAAATCTAGAACAAAACAATACACTGCCCCTTCTCACACCAAGCCGCCATGCTTCAAGAGCATGCCCTGGGCAAAAATTACTCTGACAAAAATTGGTTTTCTGGGGGAACGCAATATTTTCTTGTGCCTAGTCCTCCGCAAGCAGAGGACAGACTTTCCGGATCCCGAAGTCGAATTTCTTGCACTAGCTATGCTCCCTGGATTAAATGGCTATAGCAGTGACTGACTAAGAGTTTCATAATAATTAGGGTGGTCTATGGGGTGGGTTAATGGAAAAGTTGGTATATAAACCCGACTTTTACGATCGCCACCTGGTTTTCAAATAATTGCACCAGCTCTTCCATCGGCACTGCTTCGCTGTCACGATGAAGGGTCGTCGGTTCGGGTACCTGTTAAGAGAAATTGAATGTAAAAGTAGAGACTACAACAAAAAAACAAACAAACAAACAAGAAGCCGCCCCGTACCCCTTAAACGTAAAAGTGACATTTTTGTTGACAAAAAAAAAAAAATAGCTAAAAAATAGCGGACATGTCGAAAAGGGAGAAAACCGGGGGGTTAAAAACATACCTTGCACTCGGCCCACTCTCCAGGTACAAAGAACATCACTGCACAACAAACCCACTACTACGATAGAAAATAACTATTTTTTACCAGGTCGTTTTATTGATGAGTGTTTTCTGAGTGCACACTCAGTGGGGACAAAATGCAACACTTACCGAAAAAATTCTCCAATCGGACAAAAACCTTTCTAAACACCCAAAAAAAAACACCTCAGTCCACATCCGCTGGGGTCGCGAGATGGAAATATATGGTTTTACAGCTTTTAGGGGGTCTAGCGTGGGTCCCAGATGCATTTTGCAGCGGGTCTGTGTGTGCCTCAACCGCTTCACAGTACCCTTTTTTGTAACTGAAAACGACGCATCCTGTACCTAAGTGCACTGAAGCCTTGCTTGCGTCCTCGTGGTTTTGGGCGTTCGCACGCGAGAATCATTATCGCATTCTCACATGTAATTCTCGAGGATTTTAGCGTCACGTGACCACAAAAAAAGTGCACAAAATTAGTTTGGTCAAAAATCACCTTGCACTTGTGAAGGAATTGCTAAGGAAATGTGAAATATGCGTGTTTTGGTACACAAAAGTGCGTTTTGGGTGGTTCTGAAGGGTCAAAACACCAAAAAAATGCGTTTTTTTTGCATTTTTGGTCACCCAAGGACCCACTATTTTGGTTGATATTTTTTTTTTCCCTTTGCGAAAAAATACCCAAAAATCACGGCTATAAAAACGCTAAGGAAAAATCGATATTCATTTTTTTGGGCAGAGAAGTGCGTTTTAGGCGCCCACAGATGGTCAAAACATCAAAAATTTTGTGTTTTTGGCATCTGGACACCCAAGGACCCACTATCAGGGGTGAATTTTTTTTGCCTGAGATTTGCCTTTGCCAAAATCGGAAAAAAAAAATTATGAAGGAAATTGCTAAGAAAAAGTCGAAATTGTGGGCCCCTGTAGTGCATATGGCGGTACCCCAGATCGTCAAAACACCCGACTCTTGCGTTTTTTTGCACTTTTTGGTGCACAAAAACCCTACTCAGGGGTCAAAATTTTCCCGGAAAAAAAAAATTTTTTTTTTGAGATTTTTCAAAAATCGACTTGTCTTTGGTAAAAACCACGAAATTTCGGGTTCGCAAAACCACGTTTTAGACCCCCACAGATGCTCAAAAGTGCCAAATTTTGCTTTAAATGGCCTCAAATCGTCGAAATTAGCCCTATTTTGGGGCGAAAAAAAAAATTCGAGAGTCCCTTTCCCTGGGAGACAATAGCCAGAAATCTGAGAAAAAAAAAAAACTGGCCAGATTTGGTGACGGGCTAAAAAACCTGTCGTTCTTGTGTGACACTTCCATGGAAACGTGATGAGGACCTCACCTTTTTTTACAGGTGGTTTTTTTTGTAAGGACCTCACACACTGGGCAGGCGGTCAGCTATTCGCTTCCCGCGGGGCGTTCGCGTGCGCGCTTCGCGCGCCCGCTCACGGTAACGTGTACAAAAAAACCTCACTCGTGCCTTCATGAACTGGCCTGTAAGTGGCCTGTAAAAAGTGGTGTTTTTGTGGTAAACGCCAGATGGTCAAAAGAGTGATCTGAGCATATTCCCCAGGTATAACTGGTACTCAAAAAGTTCATTAACGAAGGAATCTTGCACTTTTGACCATCACATATTAGATGTGTTTTTTCAGGTTTTTCAATGCACTTTCCTGTACTGGGAAGCATGCCACAAGTGTCATGTTTTACAAGGCAAAAATGACCAAAAAAGCTGATTTTTGGCCGAATGCCACATGTCATTTGGCAGTCCAATTTCTGAACACGACTGAAAAAAAATTTTTTTTTGGGCCTCAATACCCCCAAACAACACGTTAAGCCCAAAAAATTCACTTTTGGATGAGCAACTATTTATTTAAAAAAATCGATTTTTTGGTCAAATCCCCTCTGGTGGTGAGGGGGTGTGTGTGTGTGTGTGTGGGTGTGTGTGGGTGTGTGTGTGTAGTGTGTGTGGTGTGGGTGGCGCACATCTCTATAGTAAAGACTAAAAAACTAAGGTTTTTTAGGATTTTTTTTTGGGCCTCAATACCCCCAAACAACACGTTAAGCCCAAAAAATTCACTTTTGGATGAGCAACTATTTATTTAAAAAAATCGATTTTTTGGTCAAATCCCCTCTGGTGGTGAGGGGGTGTGTGTGTGTGTGTGTGGGTGTGTGTGGGTGTGTGTGTGTAGTGTGTGTGGTGTGGGTGGCGCACATCTCTATAGTAAAGACTAAAAAACTAAGGTTTTTTAGGATGTGTGTGGGTGTGTGTGGGTGTGCTGTGTGTGGGTGTGTAGTGTGTGTGGTGTGGGTGGCGCACATCTCTATAGTAAAGACTAAAAAACTAAGGTTTTTTAGGATTGTATGTACAATTGACAATTTGGTGACGGGCTAAAAAACCTGTCGTTCTTGTGTGACACTTCCATGGAAACGTGATGAGGACCACACTTTTTTTTTTTTTTTTTTTTTTTTTTTTTTTTTTTTTTTTTTCCCGGTGGTCCGGGTTTTGAGTGTTTTTAGTGCTTTCTTTTTCCCGGAGAGGGTTGGGGGGAGGTGATCAGGGGTCTCAGGGACCTCGAATCAAAACAGAGGTGTCTTGACAAAAAAGGCTCAAAGGTGCAGAGGTCTGTTTAGCCTTACAGCAAATCCTTTAAAAAGGAAAGGCCTTGAGACATAACATAAGAGGGTTTTGAGACAGACAGAGGGGCTCAACAAATAAGACCTTCCAGGACCCAAGTTTTTTCTAGCCCACAGCAACATAGGTAGAAAGAACATGAGAGGAAGAAGGGACTTATGATGAGGACCACACTTTTTTTACAGGTGGTTTTTTTTGTATGGACCTCACACACTGGGCAGGCGGTCAGCTATTCGCTTCCCGCGGGGCGTTCGCGTGCGCGCTTCGCGCGCCCGCTCACGGTAACGTGTACAAAAAAACCTCACTCATGCCTTCATGAACTGCTTTAAAGGTGGCCTGTAAAAAGTGGTGTTTTTGTGGTAAACTCCAGCTGGTCTGAAGAGTGATCTGACCATATTCCCCAGGTATAACTGGTACTCAAAAAGTTCATTAACGAAGGAATCTTGCACTTTTGACCATCACATATTACATGTGTTTTTTCAGGTTTTTCAATACACTTTTGTGTACTGGGAAGCATGCCACAAGTGTCATGTTTTACAAGGTAAAAATGACCAAAAAAGCTGATTTTTGGCCGAATGCCACATGTCATTTGGCAGTCCATTTTTTGAACAGGACTGTCTTAAATTTGGTGACGGGCTAAAAAACCTGTCGTTCTTGTGTGACACTTCCATGGAAACATGAGGAGGACCTCACCTTTTTTTACAGGTGGTTTTTTTTGTATGGACCTCACACACTGGGCAGGCGGTCAGCTATTCGCTTCCCGCGGGGCGTTCGCGTGCGCGCTTCGCGCGCCCGCTCACGGTAACGTGTACAAAAAAACCTCACTTGTGCCTGTAAAGTGGCCTGTTAAAAAGTGGTGTTTTTGTCGTAAACGCCAGATGGTCAAAAGAGTGATCTGACCATATTCCCCAGGTATAACTGGTACTCAAAAAGTTCATTAACGAAGGAATCTTGCACTTTTGACCATCACATATTAGATGTGTTTTTTCAGGTTTTTCAATGCACTTTCCTGTGCTGGGAAGCATGCCACAAGTGTCATGTTTTACAAGGTAAAAATGACCAAAAAAGCTGATTTTTGGCCGAATGCCACATGTCATTTGGCAGTCCAATTTCTGAACACGACTG
>OZ037911.1:1210627-1218127 GCA_964035575.1 Rhynchopus sp. YZ270_cl-10 | reverse complement strand
CCGCCCTGTCTTCGTATTTATTACGTCGACAGGCCAAACAGAGTTGGGCTCAGAAGAAGCAGTGCAAAACACTGGGGATCAACATGAGAACCAACTCCCAACAACACAGGCTACCGAAGTAGCAGGTGGGGTGTTGCGGGTGTTTGGGGTGAAAGAAAATCGATTTTGGTAAGTTCCAGCAGAAAATTCTTAAGTTTGCACAATTGAGAAGGGTGTTACCACTGCCTAATATTATTCGTACATGTGAACCGGTAAGGTCGAGAAGGGTGGACACGGCATACAAGTACAAGTACAAGTAAGACGTACCTTCTACAAAGGCTGAATTCGCAATTCTTAAGGGATTGAATTCAGCCCCCACGTGGTGTTTTTGAGAAAATCATTCCATGGTATACAGCTAATGGTTCCCGAAGAATGATTCGCCCCTCCTCGTTCATGCAAACTTAAGAAAATTCTGAAGTAACTACAACCTGGCGTGCGGGTACAGATGCATTGCTTTGTTCTTTCCTCAAAGTCATGTGTGATCTCTCGGGTCTGTACTAAAGTCAGTGTTTAGATAAGCATCCACTTGACTCGTTCTAACAACCGTTGAAATCTAGAACAAAACAATACACTGCCCCTTCTCACACCAAGCCGCCATGCTTCAAGAGCATGCCCTGGGCAAAAATTACTCTGACAAAAATTGGTTTTCTGGGGGAACGCAATATTTTCTTGTGCCTAGTCCTCCGCAAGCAGAGGACAGACTTTCCGGATCCCGAAGTCGAATTTCTTGCACTAGCTATGCTCCCTGGATTAAATGGCTATAGCAGTGACTGACTAAGAGTTTCATAATAATTAGGGTGGTCTATGGGGTGGGTTAATGGAAAAGTTGGTATATAAACCCGACTTTTACGATCGCCACCTGGTTTTCAAATAATTGCACCAGCTCTTCCATCGGCACTGCTTCGCTGTCACGATGAAGGGTCGTCGGTTCGGGTACCTGTTAAGAGAAATTGAATGTAAAAGTAGAGACTACAACAAAAAAACAAACAAACAAACAAGAAGCCGCCCCGTACCCCTTAAACGTAAAAGTGACATTTTTGTTGACAAAAAAAAAAAAATAGCTAAAAAATAGCGGACATGTCGAAAAGGGAGAAAACCGGGGGGTTAAAAACATACCTTGCACTCGGCCCACTCTCCAGGTACAAAGAACATCACTGCACAACAAACCCACTACTACGATAGAAAATAACTATTTTTTACCAGGTCGTTTTATTGATGAGTGTTTTCTGAGTGCACACTCAGTGGGGACAAAATGCAACACTTACCGAAAAAATTCTCCAATCGGACAAAAACCTTTCTAAACACCCAAAAAAAAACACCTCAGTCCACATCCGCTGGGGTCGCGAGATGGAAATATATGGTTTTACAGCTTTTAGGGGGTCTAGCGTGGGTCCCAGATGCATTTTGCAGCGGGTCTGTGTGTGCCTCAACCGCTTCACAGTACCCTTTTTTGTAACTGAAAACGACGCATCCTGTACCTAAGTGCACTGAAGCCTTGCTTGCGTCCTCGTGGTTTTGGGCGTTCGCACGCGAGAATCATTATCGCATTCTCACATGTAATTCTCGAGGATTTTAGCGTCACGTGACCACAAAAAAAGTGCACAAAATTAGTTTGGTCAAAAATCACCTTGCACTTGTGAAGGAATTGCTAAGGAAATGTGAAATATGCGTGTTTTGGTACACAAAAGTGCGTTTTGGGTGGTTCTGAAGGGTCAAAACACCAAAAAAATGCGTTTTTTTTGCATTTTTGGTCACCCAAGGACCCACTATTTTGGTTGATATTTTTTTTTTCCCTTTGCGAAAAAATACCCAAAAATCACGGCTATAAAAACGCTAAGGAAAAATCGATATTCATTTTTTTGGGCAGAGAAGTGCGTTTTAGGCGCCCACAGATGGTCAAAACATCAAAAATTTTGTGTTTTTGGCATCTGGACACCCAAGGACCCACTATCAGGGGTGAATTTTTTTTGCCTGAGATTTGCCTTTGCCAAAATCGGAAAAAAAAAATTATGAAGGAAATTGCTAAGAAAAAGTCGAAATTGTGGGCCCCTGTAGTGCATATGGCGGTACCCCAGATCGTCAAAACACCCGACTCTTGCGTTTTTTTGCACTTTTTGGTGCACAAAAACCCTACTCAGGGGTCAAAATTTTCCCGGAAAAAAAAAATTTTTTTTTTGAGATTTTTCAAAAATCGACTTGTCTTTGGTAAAAACCACGAAATTTCGGGTTCGCAAAACCACGTTTTAGACCCCCACAGATGCTCAAAAGTGCCAAATTTTGCTTTAAATGGCCTCAAATCGTCGAAATTAGCCCTATTTTGGGGCGAAAAAAAAAATTCGAGAGTCCCTTTCCCTGGGAGACAATAGCCAGAAATCTGAGAAAAAAAAAAAACTGGCCAGATTTGGTGACGGGCTAAAAAACCTGTCGTTCTTGTGTGACACTTCCATGGAAACGTGATGAGGACCTCACCTTTTTTTACAGGTGGTTTTTTTTGTAAGGACCTCACACACTGGGCAGGCGGTCAGCTATTCGCTTCCCGCGGGGCGTTCGCGTGCGCGCTTCGCGCGCCCGCTCACGGTAACGTGTACAAAAAAACCTCACTCGTGCCTTCATGAACTGGCCTGTAAGTGGCCTGTAAAAAGTGGTGTTTTTGTGGTAAACGCCAGATGGTCAAAAGAGTGATCTGAGCATATTCCCCAGGTATAACTGGTACTCAAAAAGTTCATTAACGAAGGAATCTTGCACTTTTGACCATCACATATTAGATGTGTTTTTTCAGGTTTTTCAATGCACTTTCCTGTACTGGGAAGCATGCCACAAGTGTCATGTTTTACAAGGCAAAAATGACCAAAAAAGCTGATTTTTGGCCGAATGCCACATGTCATTTGGCAGTCCAATTTCTGAACACGACTGAAAAAAAATTTTTTTTTGGGCCTCAATACCCCCAAACAACACGTTAAGCCCAAAAAATTCACTTTTGGATGAGCAACTATTTATTTAAAAAAATCGATTTTTTGGTCAAATCCCCTCTGGTGGTGAGGGGGTGTGTGTGTGTGTGTGTGGGTGTGTGTGGGTGTGTGTGTGTAGTGTGTGTGGTGTGGGTGGCGCACATCTCTATAGTAAAGACTAAAAAACTAAGGTTTTTTAGGATTTTTTTTTGGGCCTCAATACCCCCAAACAACACGTTAAGCCCAAAAAATTCACTTTTGGATGAGCAACTATTTATTTAAAAAAATCGATTTTTTGGTCAAATCCCCTCTGGTGGTGAGGGGGTGTGTGTGTGTGTGTGTGGGTGTGTGTGGGTGTGTGTGTGTAGTGTGTGTGGTGTGGGTGGCGCACATCTCTATAGTAAAGACTAAAAAACTAAGGTTTTTTAGGATGTGTGTGGGTGTGTGTGGGTGTGCTGTGTGTGGGTGTGTAGTGTGTGTGGTGTGGGTGGCGCACATCTCTATAGTAAAGACTAAAAAACTAAGGTTTTTTAGGATTGTATGTACAATTGACAATTTGGTGACGGGCTAAAAAACCTGTCGTTCTTGTGTGACACTTCCATGGAAACGTGATGAGGACCACACTTTTTTTTTTTTTTTTTTTTTTTTTTTTTTTTTTTTTTTTTTTCCCGGTGGTCCGGGTTTTGAGTGTTTTTAGTGCTTTCTTTTTCCCGGAGAGGGTTGGGGGGAGGTGATCAGGGGTCTCAGGGACCTCGAATCAAAACAGAGGTGTCTTGACAAAAAAGGCTCAAAGGTGCAGAGGTCTGTTTAGCCTTACAGCAAATCCTTTAAAAAGGAAAGGCCTTGAGACATAACATAAGAGGGTTTTGAGACAGACAGAGGGGCTCAACAAATAAGACCTTCCAGGACCCAAGTTTTTTCTAGCCCACAGCAACATAGGTAGAAAGAACATGAGAGGAAGAAGGGACTTATGATGAGGACCACACTTTTTTTACAGGTGGTTTTTTTTGTATGGACCTCACACACTGGGCAGGCGGTCAGCTATTCGCTTCCCGCGGGGCGTTCGCGTGCGCGCTTCGCGCGCCCGCTCACGGTAACGTGTACAAAAAAACCTCACTCATGCCTTCATGAACTGCTTTAAAGGTGGCCTGTAAAAAGTGGTGTTTTTGTGGTAAACTCCAGCTGGTCTGAAGAGTGATCTGACCATATTCCCCAGGTATAACTGGTACTCAAAAAGTTCATTAACGAAGGAATCTTGCACTTTTGACCATCACATATTACATGTGTTTTTTCAGGTTTTTCAATACACTTTTGTGTACTGGGAAGCATGCCACAAGTGTCATGTTTTACAAGGTAAAAATGACCAAAAAAGCTGATTTTTGGCCGAATGCCACATGTCATTTGGCAGTCCATTTTTTGAACAGGACTGTCTTAAATTTGGTGACGGGCTAAAAAACCTGTCGTTCTTGTGTGACACTTCCATGGAAACATGAGGAGGACCTCACCTTTTTTTACAGGTGGTTTTTTTTGTATGGACCTCACACACTGGGCAGGCGGTCAGCTATTCGCTTCCCGCGGGGCGTTCGCGTGCGCGCTTCGCGCGCCCGCTCACGGTAACGTGTACAAAAAAACCTCACTTGTGCCTGTAAAGTGGCCTGTTAAAAAGTGGTGTTTTTGTCGTAAACGCCAGATGGTCAAAAGAGTGATCTGACCATATTCCCCAGGTATAACTGGTACTCAAAAAGTTCATTAACGAAGGAATCTTGCACTTTTGACCATCACATATTAGATGTGTTTTTTCAGGTTTTTCAATGCACTTTCCTGTGCTGGGAAGCATGCCACAAGTGTCATGTTTTACAAGGTAAAAATGACCAAAAAAGCTGATTTTTGGCCGAATGCCACATGTCATTTGGCAGTCCAATTTCTGAACACGACTGAAAAAAAATTTTTTTTTGGGCCTCAATACCCCCAAACAACACGTTAAGCCCAAAATATTCACTTTCTGATGAGCAACTATTTATTTAAAAAAATCAATTTTTTGGTCAAATCCCCTCTGGTGGTGAGGGGGTGTGTGTGTGTGTGTGTGTGGGTGTGTGTGGGTGTGCTGTGTGTGGGTGTGTAGTGTGTGTGGTGTGGGTGTGCTGTGTGTGGGTGTGTAGTGTGTGTGGTGTGGGTGGCGCACATCTCTATAGTAAAGACTAAAAAACTAAGGTTTTTTAGGATTTTTTTTTTGGGCCTCAATGCCCCCAAACAACACGTTAAGCCCAAAATATTCACTTTTGGATGAGCAACTATTTATTTAAAAAAATCGATTTTTTGGTCAAATCCCCTCTGGTGGTGAGGGGGTGTGTGTGTGTGTGTGTGTGGGTGTGTGTGGGTGTGCTGTGTGTGGGTGTGTAGTGTGTGTGGTGTGGGTGGCGCACATCTCTATAGTAAAGACTAAAAAACTAAGGTTTTTTAGGATTGTATATACAATGAGTGTATAGATCTGACTATAACCCTGTGTATATGTGTATACATTTGGGTGACGGGCTAAAAAACCTGTCGTTCTTGTGTGACACTTCCATGGAAACGTGATGAGGACCTCACCTTTTTTTACAGGTGGTTTTTTTTGTAAGGACCTCACACACTGGGCAGGCGGTCAGCTATTCGCTTCCCGCGGGGCGTTCGCGTGCGCGCTTCGCGCGCCCGCTCACGGTAACGTGTACAAAAAAACCTCACTCGTGCCTTCACGAACTGGCCTGTAAAGTGGCCTGTAAAAAGTGGTGTTTTTGTGGTAAACGCCAGATGGTCAAAAGAGTGATCTGACCATATTCCCCAGGTATAACTGGTACTCAAAAAGTTCATTAACGAAGGAATCTTGCACTTTTGACCATCACATATTACATGTGTTTTTTCAGGTTTTTCAATGCACTTTCCTGTACTGGGAAGCATGCCACAAGTGTCATGTTTTACAAGGTAAAAATGACCAAAAAAGCTGATTTTTGGCCGAATGCCACATGTCATTTGGCAGTCCAATTTCTGAACACGACTGAAAAAAAATTTTTTTTTGGGCCTCAATACCCCCAAACAACACGTTAAGCCCAAAAAATTCACTTTTGGATGAGCAACTATTTATTTAAAAAAATCGATTTTTTGGTCAAATCCCCCTGGTGGTGAGGGGGTGTGTGTGTGTGTGTGTGTGGGTGTGTGTGGGTGTGCTGTGTGTGGGTGTGTAGTGTGTGTGGTGTGGGTGGCGCACATCTCTATAGTAAAGACTAAAAAACTAAGGTTTTTTAGGATTTGGTGACGGGCTAAAAAACCTGTCGTTCTTGTGTGACACTTCCATGGAAACGTGATGAGGACCTCACCTTTTTTTACAGGTGGTTTTTTTTGTAAGGACCTCACACACTGGGCAGGCGGTCAGCTATTCGCTTCCCGCGGGGCGTTCGCGTGCGCGCTTCGCGCGCCCGCTCACGGTAACGTGTACAAAAAAACCTCACTCGTGCCTTCATGAACTGGCCTGTAAGTGGCCTGTAAAAAGTGGTGTTTTTGTGGTAAACGCCAGATGGTCAAAAGAGTGATCTGAGCATATTCCCCAGGTATAACTGGTACTCAAAAAGTTCATTAACGAAGGAATCTTGCACTTTTGACCATCACATATTAGATGTGTTTTTTCAGGTTTTTCAATGCACTTTCCTGTACTGGGAAGCATGCCACAAGTGTCATGTTTTACAAGGCAAAAATGACCAAAAAAGCTGATTTTTGGCCGAATGCCACATGTCATTTGGCAGTCCATTTTTTGAACAGGACTGTCTTAAATTTTTTTTTTGGGCCTCAATACCCCCAAACAACACGTTAAGCCCAAAAAATTCACTTTTGGATGAGCAACTATTTATTTAAAAAAATCGATTTTTTGGTCAAATCCCCTCTGGTGGTGAGGGGGTGTGTGTGTGTGTGTGTGGGTGTGTGTGGGTGTGTGTGTGTAGTGTGTGTGGTGTGGGTGGCGCACATCTCTATAGTAAAGACTAAAAAACTAAGGTTTTTTAGGATTTTTTTTTGGGCCTCAATACCCCCAAACAACACGTTAAGCCCAAAAAATTCACTTTTGGATGAGCAACTATTTATTTAAAAAAATCGATTTTTTGGTCAAATCCCCTCTGGATGGTGAGGGGGTGTGTGGGTGGGTGTGTGGGTGGTGTGGGTGTGGGTTTGCGGGTGTGTGGTGTGGGTGGCGCACATCTCTATAGTAAAGACTAAAAAACTAAGGTTTTTTAGGACTATTTATTTAAAAAAATCGATTTTTTGGTCAAATCCCCTCTGGATGGTGAGGGGGTGTGTGGGTGGGTGTGTGGGTGGGTGGTGTGGGTGTGGGTTTGCGGGTGTGTGGTGTGGGTGGCGCACATCTCTATAGTAAAGACTAAAAAACTAAGGTTTTTTAGGATTTTTTTTTGGGCCTCAATACCCCCAAACAACACGTTAAGCCCAAAAAATTCACTTTTGGATGAGCAACTATTTATTTAAAAAAATCGAT
>OZ037911.1:1193127-1208127 GCA_964035575.1 Rhynchopus sp. YZ270_cl-10 | reverse complement strand
GCTTTGTTCTTTCCTCAAAGTCATGTGTGATCTCTCGGGTCTGTACTAAAGTCAGTGTTTAGATAAGCATCCACTTGACTCGTTCTAACAACCGTTGAAATCTAGAACAAAACAATACACTGCCCCTTCTCACACCAAGCCGCCATGCTTCAAGAGCATGCCCTGGGCAAAAATTACTCTGACAAAAATTGGTTTTCTGGGGGAACGCAATATTTTCTTGTGCCTAGTCCTCCGCAAGCAGAGGACAGACTTTCCGGATCCCGAAGTCGAATTTCTTGCACTAGCTATGCTCCCTGGATTAAATGGCTATAGCAGTGACTGACTAAGAGTTTCATAATAATTAGGGTGGTCTATGGGGTGGGTTAATGGAAAAGTTGGTATATAAACCCGACTTTTACGATCGCCACCTGGTTTTCAAATAATTGCACCAGCTCTTCCATCGGCACTGCTTCGCTGTCACGATGAAGGGTCGTCGGTTCGGGTACCTGTTAAGAGAAATTGAATGTAAAAGTAGAGACTACAACAAAAAAACAAACAAACAAACAAGAAGCCGCCCCGTACCCCTTAAACGTAAAAGTGACATTTTTGTTGACAAAAAAAAAAAAATAGCTAAAAAATAGCGGACATGTCGAAAAGGGAGAAAACCGGGGGGTTAAAAACATACCTTGCACTCGGCCCACTCTCCAGGTACAAAGAACATCACTGCACAACAAACCCACTACTACGATAGAAAATAACTATTTTTTACCAGGTCGTTTTATTGATGAGTGTTTTCTGAGTGCACACTCAGTGGGGACAAAATGCAACACTTACCGAAAAAATTCTCCAATCGGACAAAAACCTTTCTAAACACCCAAAAAAAAACACCTCAGTCCACATCCGCTGGGGTCGCGAGATGGAAATATATGGTTTTACAGCTTTTAGGGGGTCTAGCGTGGGTCCCAGATGCATTTTGCAGCGGGTCTGTGTGTGCCTCAACCGCTTCACAGTACCCTTTTTTGTAACTGAAAACGACGCATCCTGTACCTAAGTGCACTGAAGCCTTGCTTGCGTCCTCGTGGTTTTGGGCGTTCGCACGCGAGAATCATTATCGCATTCTCACATGTAATTCTCGAGGATTTTAGCGTCACGTGACCACAAAAAAAGTGCACAAAATTAGTTTGGTCAAAAATCACCTTGCACTTGTGAAGGAATTGCTAAGGAAATGTGAAATATGCGTGTTTTGGTACACAAAAGTGCGTTTTGGGTGGTTCTGAAGGGTCAAAACACCAAAAAAATGCGTTTTTTTTGCATTTTTGGTCACCCAAGGACCCACTATTTTGGTTGATATTTTTTTTTTCCCTTTGCGAAAAAATACCCAAAAATCACGGCTATAAAAACGCTAAGGAAAAATCGATATTCATTTTTTTGGGCAGAGAAGTGCGTTTTAGGCGCCCACAGATGGTCAAAACATCAAAAATTTTGTGTTTTTGGCATCTGGACACCCAAGGACCCACTATCAGGGGTGAATTTTTTTTGCCTGAGATTTGCCTTTGCCAAAATCGGAAAAAAAAAATTATGAAGGAAATTGCTAAGAAAAAGTCGAAATTGTGGGCCCCTGTAGTGCATATGGCGGTACCCCAGATCGTCAAAACACCCGACTCTTGCGTTTTTTTGCACTTTTTGGTGCACAAAAACCCTACTCAGGGGTCAAAATTTTCCCGGAAAAAAAAAATTTTTTTTTTGAGATTTTTCAAAAATCGACTTGTCTTTGGTAAAAACCACGAAATTTCGGGTTCGCAAAACCACGTTTTAGACCCCCACAGATGCTCAAAAGTGCCAAATTTTGCTTTAAATGGCCTCAAATCGTCGAAATTAGCCCTATTTTGGGGCGAAAAAAAAAATTCGAGAGTCCCTTTCCCTGGGAGACAATAGCCAGAAATCTGAGAAAAAAAAAAAACTGGCCAGATTTGGTGACGGGCTAAAAAACCTGTCGTTCTTGTGTGACACTTCCATGGAAACGTGATGAGGACCTCACCTTTTTTTACAGGTGGTTTTTTTTGTAAGGACCTCACACACTGGGCAGGCGGTCAGCTATTCGCTTCCCGCGGGGCGTTCGCGTGCGCGCTTCGCGCGCCCGCTCACGGTAACGTGTACAAAAAAACCTCACTCGTGCCTTCACGAACTGGCCTGTAAAGTGGCCTGTAAAAAGTGGTGTTTTTGTGGTAAACGCCAGATGGTCAAAAGAGTGATCTGACCATATTCCCCAGGTATAACTGGTACTCAAAAAGTTCATTAACGAAGGAATCTTGCACTTTTGACCATCACATATTACATGTGTTTTTTCAGGTTTTTCAATGCACTTTCCTGTACTGGGAAGCATGCCACAAGTGTCATGTTTTACAAGGCAAAAATGACCAAAAAAGCTGATTTTTGGCCGAATGCCACATGTCATTTGGCAGTCCAATTTCTGAACACGACTGAAAAAAAATTTTTTTTTGGGCCTCAATACCCCCAAACAACACGTTAAGCCCAAAAAATTCACTTTTGGATGAGCAACTATTTATTTAAAAAAATCGATTTTTTGGTCAAATCCCCTCTGGTGGTGAGGGGGTGTGTGTGTGTGTGTGTGGGTGTGTGTGGGTGTGTGTGTGTAGTGTGTGTGGTGTGGGTGGCGCACATCTCTATAGTAAAGACTAAAAAACTAAGGTTTTTTAGGATGTGTGTGGGTGTGTGTGGGTGTGCTGTGTGTGGGTGTGTAGTGTGTGTGGTGTGGGTGGCGCACATCTCTATAGTAAAGACTAAAAAACTAAGGTTTTTTAGGATTGTATGTACAATTGACAATTTGGTGACGGGCTAAAAAACCTGTCGTTCTTGTGTGACACTTCCATGGAAACGTGATGAGGACCACACTTTTTTTTTTTTTTTTTTTTTTTTTTTTTTTTTTTTTTTTTTCCCGGTGGTCCGGGTTTTGAGTGTTTTTAGTGCTTTCTTTTTCCCGGAGAGGGTTGGGGGGAGGTGATCAGGGGTCTCAGGGACCTCGAATCAAAACAGAGGTGTCTTGACAAAAAAGGCTCAAAGGTGCAGAGGTCTGTTTAGCCTTACAGCAAATCCTTTAAAAAGGAAAGGCCTTGAGACATAACATAAGAGGGTTTTGAGACAGACAGAGGGGCTCAACAAATAAGACCTTCCAGGACCCAAGTTTTTTCTAGCCCACAGCAACATAGGTAGAAAGAACATGAGAGGAAGAAGGGACTTATGATGAGGACCACACTTTTTTTACAGGTGGTTTTTTTTGTATGGACCTCACACACTGGGCAGGCGGTCAGCTATTCGCTTCCCGCGGGGCGTTCGCGTGCGCGCTTCGCGCGCCCGCTCACGGTAACGTGTACAAAAAAACCTCACTCATGCCTTCATGAACTGCTTTAAAGGTGGCCTGTAAAAAGTGGTGTTTTTGTGGTAAACTCCAGCTGGTCTGAAGAGTGATCTGACCATATTCCCCAGGTATAACTGGTACTCAAAAAGTTCATTAACGAAGGAATCTTGCACTTTTGACCATCACATATTACATGTGTTTTTTCAGGTTTTTCAATACACTTTTGTGTACTGGGAAGCATGCCACAAGTGTCATGTTTTACAAGGTAAAAATGACCAAAAAAGCTGATTTTTGGCCGAATGCCACATGTCATTTGGCAGTCCATTTTTTGAACAGGACTGTCTTAAATTTGGTGACGGGCTAAAAAACCTGTCGTTCTTGTGTGACACTTCCATGGAAACATGAGGAGGACCTCACCTTTTTTTACAGGTGGTTTTTTTTGTATGGACCTCACACACTGGGCAGGCGGTCAGCTATTCGCTTCCCGCGGGGCGTTCGCGTGCGCGCTTCGCGCGCCCGCTCACGGTAACGTGTACAAAAAAACCTCACTTGTGCCTGTAAAGTGGCCTGTTAAAAAGTGGTGTTTTTGTCGTAAACGCCAGATGGTCAAAAGAGTGATCTGACCATATTCCCCAGGTATAACTGGTACTCAAAAAGTTCATTAACGAAGGAATCTTGCACTTTTGACCATCACATATTAGATGTGTTTTTTCAGGTTTTTCAATGCACTTTCCTGTGCTGGGAAGCATGCCACAAGTGTCATGTTTTACAAGGTAAAAATGACCAAAAAAGCTGATTTTTGGCCGAATGCCACATGTCATTTGGCAGTCCAATTTCTGAACACGACTGAAAAAAAATTTTTTTTTGGGCCTCAATACCCCCAAACAACACGTTAAGCCCAAAATATTCACTTTCTGATGAGCAACTATTTATTTAAAAAAATCGATTTTTTGGTCAAATCCCCCTGGTGGTGAGGGGGTGTGTGTGTGGGTGTGTGTGTGTGTGTGTGGGTGTGCTGTGTGTGGGTGTGTAGTGTGTGTGGTGTGGGTGGCGCACATCTCTATAGTAAAGACTAAAAAACTAAGGTTTTTTAGGATTTTTTTTTTGGGCCTCAATGCCCCCAAACAACACGTTAAGCCCAAAATATTCACTTTTGGATGAGCAACTATTTATTTAAAAAAATCGATTTTTTGGTCAAATCCCCTCTGGTGGTGAGGGGGTGTGTGTGTGTGTGTGTGTGGGTGTGTGTGGGTGTGCTGTGTGTGGGTGTGTAGTGTGTGTGGTGTGGGTGGCGCACATCTCTATAGTAAAGACTAAAAAACTAAGGTTTTTTAGGATTGTATATACAATGAGTGTATAGATCTGACTATAACCCTGTGTATATGTGTATACATTTGGGTGACGGGCTAAAAAACCTGTCGTTCTTGTGTGACACTTCCATGGAAACGTGATGAGGACCTCACCTTTTTTTACAGGTGGTTTTTTTTGTAAGGACCTCACACACTGGGCAGGCGGTCAGCTATTCGCTTCCCGCGGGGCGTTCGCGTGCGCGCTTCGCGCGCCCGCTCACGGTAACGTGTACAAAAAAACCTCACTCGTGCCTTCACGAACTGGCCTGTAAAGTGGCCTGTAAAAAGTGGTGTTTTTGTGGTAAACGCCAGATGGTCAAAAGAGTGATCTGACCATATTCCCCAGGTATAACTGGTACTCAAAAAGTTCATTAACGAAGGAATCTTGCACTTTTGACCATCACATATTACATGTGTTTTTTCAGGTTTTTCAATGCACTTTCCTGTACTGGGAAGCATGCCACAAGTGTCATGTTTTACAAGGTAAAAATGACCAAAAAAGCTGATTTTTGGCCGAATGCCACATGTCATTTGGCAGTCCAATTTCTGAACACGACTGAAAAAAAATTTTTTTTTGGGCCTCAATACCCCCAAACAACACGTTAAGCCCAAAAAATTCACTTTTGGATGAGCAACTATTTATTTAAAAAAATCGATTTTTTGGTCAAATCCCCCTGGTGGTGAGGGGGTGTGTGTGTGTGTGTGTGTGGGTGTGTGTGGGTGTGCTGTGTGTGGGTGTGTAGTGTGTGTGGTGTGGGTGGCGCACATCTCTATAGTAAAGACTAAAAAACTAAGGTTTTTTAGGATTTGGTGACGGGCTAAAAAACCTGTCGTTCTTGTGTGACACTTCCATGGAAACGTGATGAGGACCTCACCTTTTTTTACAGGTGGTTTTTTTTGTAAGGACCTCACACACTGGGCAGGCGGTCAGCTATTCGCTTCCCGCGGGGCGTTCGCGTGCGCGCTTCGCGCGCCCGCTCACGGTAACGTGTACAAAAAAACCTCACTCGTGCCTTCATGAACTGGCCTGTAAAGTGGCCTGTAAAAAGTGGTGTTTTTGTGGTAAACGCCAGATGGTCAAAAGAGTGATCTGAGCATATTCCCCAGGTATAACTGGTACTCAAAAAGTTCATTAACGAAGGAATCTTGCACTTTTGACCATCACATATTAGATGTGTTTTTTCAGGTTTTTCAATGCACTTTCCTGTACTGGGAAGCATGCCACAAGTGTCATGTTTTACAAGGCAAAAATGACCAAAAAAGCTGATTTTTGGCCGAATGCCACATGTCATTTGGCAGTCCAATTTCTGAACACGACTGAAAAAAAATTTGGTGACGGGCTAAAAAACCTGTCGTTCTTGTGTGACACTTCCATGGAAACGTGATGAGGACCACACTTTTTTTACAGGTGGTTTTTTTTTGTATGCACCTCACGCACTGGGCAGGTGGTCCGCTATTCGCTTCCCACGGGGCGCTCGCGTGCGCGCTTCGCGCGCCCGCTCGCGGTAACGTGTACAAAAAAACTCTATGGTCACTTTTTTGCACTATTGTGTGCTGGGAAGCATGCCACAAGTGTCATGTTTTACAAGGTAAAAATGACCGAAAAAGCTGATTTTTGGCCGAATGCCACATGTCATTTGGCAGTCCATTTTTTGAACAGGACTGTCTTAAATTTTTTTTTTGGGCCTCAATACCCCCAAACAACACGTTAAGCCCAAAAAATTCACTTTTGGATGAGCAACTATTTATTTAAAAAAATCGATTTTTTGGTCAAATCCCCTCTGGATGGTGAGGGGGTGTGTGGGTGGGTGTGTGGGTGGTGTGGGTGTGGGTTTGCGGGTGTGTGGTGTGGGTGGCGCACATCTCTATAGTAAAGACTAAAAAACTAAGGTTTTTTAGGACTATTTATTTAAAAAAATCGATTTTTTGGTCAAATCCCCTCTGGATGGTGAGGGGGTGTGTGGGTGGGTGTGTGGGTGGGTGGTGTGGGTGTGGGTTTGCGGGTGTGTGGTGTGGGTGGCGCACATCTCTATAGTAAAGACTAAAAAACTAAGGTTTTTTAGGATTTTTTTTTGGGCCTCAATACCCCCAAACAACACGTTAAGCCCAAAAAATTCACTTTTGGATGAGCAACTATTTATTTAAAAAAATCGATTTTTTGGTCAAATCCCCTCTGGTGGTGAGGGGGTGTGTGTGTGTGTGTGTGGGTGTGTGTGGGTGTGTGTGTGTAGTGTGTGTGGTGTGGGTGGCGCACATCTCTATAGTAAAGACTAAAAAACTAAGGTTTTTTAGGATTTTTTTTTGGGCCTCAATACCCCCAAACAACACGTTAAGCCCAAAAAATTCACTTTTGGATGAGCAACTATTTATTTAAAAAAATCGATTTTTTGGTCAAATCCCCTCTGGTGGTGAGGGGGTGTGTGTGTGTGTGTGTGGGTGTGTGCTGTGTGTGGGTGTGTAGTGTGTGTGGTGTGGGTGGCGCACATCTCTATAGTAAAGACTAAAAAACTAAGGTTTTTTAGGATTGACCTTCACAAGGTAAAAATGAAAAACTAAAGGAGTGAAAAAAGGAACTCAAAGGACAAGAGTTCTGTACAAACTCTACTCTACTGCACAATCTATAAAAGTGGCCCAATGGCTCCTGATGCCACTGGCCTGGCTCTTAGACAGGTCTTTTTTTTTTTTTTTTTTTTTTTTTTCTCTTTTATGTACTTGGTCTTTTTTTGTATGTGAGAATAGAAGAAAGGAAAAAGGAAGAATGGAGTAAACAATAAAGACAATAAAATGAACAGGAAAATGGAAAAGGAAAAAGGAAATGAAAAAATGATGACCAAAAAAGGTCGGTGTTTCAAGTTTTAGTATAAAAGGTGGGCGGTAAAGTAAAGTAAGTGGCCACTTCCTCCTAAACAAAACAAGAAACTGCATCGTGTGTTTGTTTTTTATTCTTTTTAATCAATTTGAATACACAGGCGTCACACTTATGGGGCAAAAAAAGGAAAAAAAGAAGACCTAATCCTCCTTACTTAAAAGAAGGGAAGGGAGAATAAAAAACACACGTGCCCATTGTTTCGTTGTCTGCAGGATGTCTTGTTTTAGTGCCTCACCTGGAAAAAGAAAAATGGATTCCACTCAGTAAAAATAGCACACCTGTTGAACACACGTCAGGCCAGGAACAGAAGAAAAGCAAACGCTTCCACGAATGGAAGCAAAAGAAAAGTGTGGTGAAAAAACCCTTTTGGCCAAGGTGGTCTTGACTCTCTGTCTACATACTTTGGGGATGCATGAAAAAATGAAACTAGATGATAGATAACAAGGAGTGTGCGAGAGTGGCCCTTCTCCAAGCTAAACAAAAAGCAAACACCCTCCACCCATCTGATCCCGCCCACAAACACAAACAATCACGACAGAAAACAAAACAGGCAGAGGATGACCAGGGTAGGTTTTACTTGGACAGCGAACCTCTGCCTTGATTCCTCTCACGCTCAGCAGGCGAGTTGCCTCAACTCTCCAGACCTGTGCTGCAACACAGGCCTGCACCTTTAGCCGCTTTTCGCTTCATGCCCCTCATCTGGCGCACTACTAACTCATCTGGCGCACTACTAACACTTAGACAGGTCTTACTCCGAGACTGCCCTCTACCCACTTCCATGGAAACGTGATGAGGACCACACTTTTTTTACAGGTGGTTTTTTTTTGTATGCACCTCACGCACTGGGCAGGTGGTCTTTTTTTTTTTTTTTTTTTTTTTTTTTTCCCGGTGGCTAAGTTGAACAACACCAAAAAAAAAAAAAAAAAAAAAAAAAAAAAAAAAAAAAAAAAAAAAATAACATAACACGGATGCTGCCAGATCTGGCCAGATCTCCAGATCTGGGCCGCCCAGATCTGGCCAGATCTGGAAAATTTTTTTTTTTTTTTTGAAAAAAAAATTTTCCCAGACGTCCCAGATCTGGCCAGATCTGGCCAGATCTGGCCAAATCTGGGAGATCTGGGACGTCTGGGAAAATTTTTTTTTCCAGGTACCCCAATGACATAACGAAGTATCGCTTGAAGTACCGTTCAATATACGTTGCTCGTGTGTGCAAGTTACGAAGTAGGACACACAAGGTATATCAAACGATAAATCAATCAGATAAACGTTACATCATCGGAAAATTGTTGGCACCGCCGCCCTGTCTTCGTATTTATTACGTCGACAGGCCAAACAGAGTTGGGCTCAGAAGAAGCAGTGCAAAACACTGGGGATCAACATGAGAACCAACTCCCAACAACACAGGCTACCGAAGTAGCAGGTGGGGTGTTGCGGGTGTTTGGGGTGAAAGAAAATCGATTTTGGTAAGTTCCAGCAGAAAATTCTTAAGTTTGCACAATTGAGAAGGGTGTTACCACTGCCTAATATTATTCGTACATGTGAACCGGTAAGGTCGAGAAGGGTGGACACGGCATACAAGTACAAGTACAAGTAAGACGTACCTTCTACAAAGGCTGAATTCGCAATTCTTAAGGGATTGAATTCAGCCCCCACGTGGTGTTTTTGAGAAAATCATTCCATGGTATACAGCTAATGGTTCCCGAAGAATGATTCGCCCCTCCTCGTTCATGCAAACTTAAGAAAATTCTGAAGTAACTACAACCTGGCGTGCGGGTACAGATGCATTGCTTTGTTCTTTCCTCAAAGTCATGTGTGATCTCTCGGGTCTGTACTAAAGTCAGTGTTTAGATAAGCATCCACTTGACTCGTTCTAACAACCGTTGAAATCTAGAACAAAACAATACACTGCCCCTTCTCACACCAAGCCGCCATGCTTCAAGAGCATGCCCTGGGCAAAAATTACTCTGACAAAAATTGGTTTTCTGGGGGAACGCAATATTTTCTTGTGCCTAGTCCTCCGCAAGCAGAGGACAGACTTTCCGGATCCCGAAGTCGAATTTCTTGCACTAGCTATGCTCCCTGGATTAAATGGCTATAGCAGTGACTGACTAAGAGTTTCATAATAATTAGGGTGGTCTATGGGGTGGGTTAATGGAAAAGTTGGTATATAAACCCGACTTTTACGATCGCCACCTGGTTTTCAAATAATTGCACCAGCTCTTCCATCGGCACTGCTTCGCTGTCACGATGAAGGGTCGTCGGTTCGGGTACCTGTTAAGAGAAATTGAATGTAAAAGTAGAGACTACAACAAAAAAACAAACAAACAAACAAGAAGCCGCCCCGTACCCCTTAAACGTAAAAGTGACATTTTTGTTGACAAAAAAAAAAAAATAGCTAAAAAATAGCGGACATGTCGAAAAGGGAGAAAACCGGGGGGTTAAAAACATACCTTGCACTCGGCCCACTCTCCAGGTACAAAGAACATCACTGCACAACAAACCCACTACTACGATAGAAAATAACTATTTTTTACCAGGTCGTTTTATTGATGAGTGTTTTCTGAGTGCACACTCAGTGGGGACAAAATGCAACACTTACCGAAAAAATTCTCCAATCGGACAAAAACCTTTCTAAACACCCAAAAAAAAACACCTCAGTCCACATCCGCTGGGGTCGCGAGATGGAAATATATGGTTTTACAGCTTTTAGGGGGTCTAGCGTGGGTCCCAGATGCATTTTGCAGCGGGTCTGTGTGTGCCTCAACCGCTTCACAGTACCCTTTTTTGTAACTGAAAACGACGCATCCTGTACCTAAGTGCACTGAAGCCTTGCTTGCGTCCTCGTGGTTTTGGGCGTTCGCACGCGAGAATCATTATCGCATTCTCACATGTAATTCTCGAGGATTTTAGCGTCACGTGACCACAAAAAAAGTGCACAAAATTAGTTTGGTCAAAAATCACCTTGCACTTGTGAAGGAATTGCTAAGGAAATGTGAAATATGCGTGTTTTGGTACACAAAAGTGCGTTTTGGGTGGTTCTGAAGGGTCAAAACACCAAAAAAATGCGTTTTTTTTGCATTTTTGGTCACCCAAGGACCCACTATTTTGGTTGATATTTTTTTTTTCCCTTTGCGAAAAAATACCCAAAAATCACGGCTATAAAAACGCTAAGGAAAAATCGATATTCATTTTTTTGGGCAGAGAAGTGCGTTTTAGGCGCCCACAGATGGTCAAAACATCAAAAATTTTGTGTTTTTGGCATCTGGACACCCAAGGACCCACTATCAGGGGTGAATTTTTTTTGCCTGAGATTTGCCTTTGCCAAAATCGGAAAAAAAAAATTATGAAGGAAATTGCTAAGAAAAAGTCGAAATTGTGGGCCCCTGTAGTGCATATGGCGGTACCCCAGATCGTCAAAACACCCGACTCTTGCGTTTTTTTGCACTTTTTGGTGCACAAAAACCCTACTCAGGGGTCAAAATTTTCCCGGAAAAAAAAAATTTTTTTTTTGAGATTTTTCAAAAATCGACTTGTCTTTGGTAAAAACCACGAAATTTCGGGTTCGCAAAACCACGTTTTAGACCCCCACAGATGCTCAAAAGTGCCAAATTTTGCTTTAAATGGCCTCAAATCGTCGAAATTAGCCCTATTTTGGGGCGAAAAAAAAAATTCGAGAGTCCCTTTCCCTGGGAGACAATAGCCAGAAATCTGAGAAAAAAAAAAAACTGGCCAGATTTGGTGACGGGCTAAAAAACCTGTCGTTCTTGTGTGACACTTCCATGGAAACGTGATGAGGACCTCACCTTTTTTTACAGGTGGTTTTTTTTGTAAGGACCTCACACACTGGGCAGGCGGTCAGCTATTCGCTTCCCGCGGGGCGTTCGCGTGCGCGCTTCGCGCGCCCGCTCACGGTAACGTGTACAAAAAAACCTCACTCGTGCCTTCATGAACTGGCCTGTAAGTGGCCTGTAAAAAGTGGTGTTTTTGTGGTAAACGCCAGATGGTCAAAAGAGTGATCTGAGCATATTCCCCAGGTATAACTGGTACTCAAAAAGTTCATTAACGAAGGAATCTTGCACTTTTGACCATCACATATTAGATGTGTTTTTTCAGGTTTTTCAATGCACTTTCCTGTACTGGGAAGCATGCCACAAGTGTCATGTTTTACAAGGTAAAAATGACCAAAAAAGCTGATTTTTGGCCGAATGCCACATGTCATTTGGCAGTCCAATTTCTGAACACGACTGAAAAAAAATTTTTTTTTGGGCCTCAATACCCCCAAACAACACGTTAAGCCCAAAAAATTCACTTTTGGATGAGCAACTATTTATTTAAAAAAATCGATTTTTTGGTCAAATCCCCTCTGGTGGTG
This sequence comes from Rhynchopus sp. YZ270_cl-10, assembly GCA_964035575.1. Classification (NCBI taxonomy): domain Eukaryota; phylum Euglenozoa; class Diplonemea; order Diplonemida; family Diplonemidae; genus Rhynchopus; species Rhynchopus sp. YZ270_cl-10. The sequence goes on along the minus strand of OZ037911.1, from coordinate 1,196,182 downwards.
AGGGGGTGTGTGTGTGTGTGTGTGGGTGTGTGTGGGTGTGTGTGTGTAGTGTGTGTGGTGTGGGTGGCGCACATCTCTATAGTAAAGACTAAAAAACTAAGGTTTTTTAGGATTTTTTTTTGGGCCTCAATACCCCCAAACAACACGTTAAGCCCAAAAAATTCACTTTTGGATGAGCAACTATTTATTTAAAAAAATCGATTTTTTGGTCAAATCCCCTCTGGTGGTGAGGGGGTGTGTGTGTGTGTGTGTGGGTGTGTGTGGGTGTGTGTGTGTAGTGTGTGTGGTGTGGGTGGCGCACATCTCTATAGTAAAGACTAAAAAACTAAGGTTTTTTAGGATGTGTGTGGGTGTGTGTGGGTGTGCTGTGTGTGGGTGTGTAGTGTGTGTGGTGTGGGTGGCGCACATCTCTATAGTAAAGACTAAAAAACTAAGGTTTTTTAGGATTGTATGTACAATTGACAATTTGGTGACGGGCTAAAAAACCTGTCGTTCTTGTGTGACACTTCCATGGAAACGTGATGAGGACCACACTTTTTTTTTTTTTTTTTTTTTTTTTTTTTTTTTTTTTTTTTTTCCCGGTGGTCCGGGTTTTGAGTGTTTTTAGTGCTTTCTTTTTCCCGGAGAGGGTTGGGGGGAGGTGATCAGGGGTCTCAGGGACCTCGAATCAAAACAGAGGTGTCTTGACAAAAAAGGCTCAAAGGTGCAGAGGTCTGTTTAGCCTTACAGCAAATCCTTTAAAAAGGAAAGGCCTTGAGACATAACATAAGAGGGTTTTGAGACAGACAGAGGGGCTCAACAAATAAGACCTTCCAGGACCCAAGTTTTTTCTAGCCCACAGCAACATAGGTAGAAAGAACATGAGAGGAAGAAGGGACTTATGATGAGGACCACACTTTTTTTACAGGTGGTTTTTTTTGTATGGACCTCACACACTGGGCAGGCGGTCAGCTATTCGCTTCCCGCGGGGCGTTCGCGTGCGCGCTTCGCGCGCCCGCTCACGGTAACGTGTACAAAAAAACCTCACTCATGCCTTCATGAACTGCTTTAAAGGTGGCCTGTAAAAAGTGGTGTTTTTGTGGTAAACTCCAGCTGGTCTGAAGAGTGATCTGACCATATTCCCCAGGTATAACTGGTACTCAAAAAGTTCATTAACGAAGGAATCTTGCACTTTTGACCATCACATATTACATGTGTTTTTTCAGGTTTTTCAATACACTTTTGTGTACTGGGAAGCATGCCACAAGTGTCATGTTTTACAAGGTAAAAATGACCAAAAAAGCTGATTTTTGGCCGAATGCCACATGTCATTTGGCAGTCCATTTTTTGAACAGGACTGTCTTAAATTTGGTGACGGGCTAAAAAACCTGTCGTTCTTGTGTGACACTTCCATGGAAACATGAGGAGGACCTCACCTTTTTTTACAGGTGGTTTTTTTTGTATGGACCTCACACACTGGGCAGGCGGTCAGCTATTCGCTTCCCGCGGGGCGTTCGCGTGCGCGCTTCGCGCGCCCGCTCACGGTAACGTGTACAAAAAAACCTCACTTGTGCCTGTAAAGTGGCCTGTTAAAAAGTGGTGTTTTTGTCGTAAACGCCAGATGGTCAAAAGAGTGATCTGACCATATTCCCCAGGTATAACTGGTACTCAAAAAGTTCATTAACGAAGGAATCTTGCACTTTTGACCATCACATATTAGATGTGTTTTTTCAGGTTTTTCAATGCACTTTCCTGTGCTGGGAAGCATGCCACAAGTGTCATGTTTTACAAGGTAAAAATGACCAAAAAAGCTGATTTTTGGCCGAATGCCACATGTCATTTGGCAGTCCAATTTCTGAACACGACTGAAAAAAAATTTTTTTTTGGGCCTCAATACCCCCAAACAACACGTTAAGCCCAAAATATTCACTTTCTGATGAGCAACTATTTATTTAAAAAAATCGATTTTTTGGTCAAATCCCCCTGGTGGTGAGGGGGTGTGTGTGTGGGTGTGTGTGTGTGTGTGTGGGTGTGCTGTGTGTGGGTGTGTAGTGTGTGTGGTGTGGGTGGCGCACATCTCTATAGTAAAGACTAAAAAACTAAGGTTTTTTAGGATTTTTTTTTTGGGCCTCAATGCCCCCAAACAACACGTTAAGCCCAAAATATTCACTTTTGGATGAGCAACTATTTATTTAAAAAAATCGATTTTTTGGTCAAATCCCCTCTGGTGGTGAGGGGGTGTGTGTGTGTGTGTGTGTGGGTGTGTGTGGGTGTGCTGTGTGTGGGTGTGTAGTGTGTGTGGTGTGGGTGGCGCACATCTCTATAGTAAAGACTAAAAAACTAAGGTTTTTTAGGATTGTATATATAATGAGTGTATAGATCTGACTATAACCCTGTGTATATGTGTATACATTTGGGTGACGGGCTAAAAAACCTGTCGTTCTTGTGTGACACTTCCATGGAAACGTGATGAGGACCTCACCTTTTTTTACAGGTGGTTTTTTTTGTAAGGACCTCACACACTGGGCAGGCGGTCAGCTATTCGCTTCCCGCGGGGCGTTCGCGTGCGCGCTTCGCGCGCCCGCTCACGGTAACGTGTACAAAAAAACCTCACTCGTGCCTTCACGAACTGGCCTGTAAAGTGGCCTGTAAAAAGTGGTGTTTTTGTGGTAAACGCCAGATGGTCAAAAGAGTGATCTGACCATATTCCCCAGGTATAACTGGTACTCAAAAAGTTCATTAACGAAGGAATCTTGCACTTTTGACCATCACATATTACATGTGTTTTTTCAGGTTTTTCAATGCACTTTCCTGTACTGGGAAGCATGCCACAAGTGTCATGTTTTACAAGGTAAAAATGACCAAAAAAGCTGATTTTTGGCCGAATGCCACATGTCATTTGGCAGTCCAATTTCTGAACACGACTGAAAAAAAATTTTTTTTTGGGCCTCAATACCCCCAAACAACACGTTAAGCCCAAAAAATTCACTTTTGGATGAGCAACTATTTATTTAAAAAAATCGATTTTTTGGTCAAATCCCCCTGGTGGTGAGGGGGTGTGTGTGTGTGTGTGTGT
>OZ037911.1:1148127-1188127 GCA_964035575.1 Rhynchopus sp. YZ270_cl-10 | reverse complement strand
TCCAATCGGACAAAAACCTTTCTAAACACCCAAAAAAAAACACCTCAGTCCACATCCGCTGGGGTCGCGAGATGGAAATATATGGTTTTACAGCTTTTAGGGGGTCTAGCGTGGGTCCCAGATGCATTTTGCAGCGGGTCTGTGTGTGCCTCAACCGCTTCACAGTACCCTTTTTTGTAACTGAAAACGACGCATCCTGTACCTAAGTGCACTGAAGCCTTGCTTGCGTCCTCGTGGTTTTGGGCGTTCGCACGCGAGAATCATTATCGCATTCTCACATGTAATTCTCGAGGATTTTAGCGTCACGTGACCACAAAAAAAGTGCACAAAATTAGTTTGGTCAAAAATCACCTTGCACTTGTGAAGGAATTGCTAAGGAAATGTGAAATATGCGTGTTTTGGTACACAAAAGTGCGTTTTGGGTGGTTCTGAAGGGTCAAAACACCAAAAAAATGCGTTTTTTTTGCATTTTTGGTCACCCAAGGACCCACTATTTTGGTTGATATTTTTTTTTTCCCTTTGCGAAAAAATACCCAAAAATCACGGCTATAAAAACGCTAAGGAAAAATCGATATTCATTTTTTTGGGCAGAGAAGTGCGTTTTAGGCGCCCACAGATGGTCAAAACATCAAAAATTTTGTGTTTTTGGCATCTGGACACCCAAGGACCCACTATCAGGGGTGAATTTTTTTTGCCTGAGATTTGCCTTTGCCAAAATCGGAAAAAAAAAATTATGAAGGAAATTGCTAAGAAAAAGTCGAAATTGTGGGCCCCTGTAGTGCATATGGCGGTACCCCAGATCGTCAAAACACCCGACTCTTGCGTTTTTTTGCACTTTTTGGTGCACAAAAACCCTACTCAGGGGTCAAAATTTTCCCGGAAAAAAAAAATTTTTTTTTTGAGATTTTTCAAAAATCGACTTGTCTTTGGTAAAAACCACGAAATTTCGGGTTCGCAAAACCACGTTTTAGACCCCCACAGATGCTCAAATGTGCCAAATTTTGCTTTAAATGGCCTCAAATCGTCGAAATTAGCCCTATTTTGGGGCGAAAAAAAAAATTCGAGAGTCCCTTTCCCTGGGAGACAATAGCCAGAAATCTGAGAAAAAAAAAAAACTGGCCAGATTTGGTGACGGGCTAAAAAACCTGTCGTTCTTGTGTGACACTTCCATGGAAACGTGATGAGGACCTCACCTTTTTTTACAGGTGGTTTTTTTTGTAAGGACCTCACACACTGGGCAGGCGGTCAGCTATTCGCTTCCCGCGGGGCGTTCGCGTGCGCGCTTCGCGCGCCCGCTCACGGTAACGTGTACAAAAAAACCTCACTCGTGCCTTCATGAACTGGCCTGTAAGTGGCCTGTAAAAAGTGGTGTTTTTGTGGTAAACGCCAGATGGTCAAAAGAGTGATCTGAGCATATTCCCCAGGTATAACTGGTACTCAAAAAGTTCATTAACGAAGGAATCTTGCACTTTTGACCATCACATATTAGATGTGTTTTTTCAGGTTTTTCAATGCACTTTCCTGTACTGGGAAGCATGCCACAAGTGTCATGTTTTACAAGGCAAAAATGACCAAAAAAGCTGATTTTTGGCCGAATGCCACATGTCATTTGGCAGTCCAATTTCTGAACACGACTGAAAAAAAATTTTTTTTTGGGCCTCAATACCCCCAAACAACACGTTAAGCCCAAAAAATTCACTTTTGGATGAGCAACTATTTATTTAAAAAAATCGATTTTTTGGTCAAATCCCCTCTGGTGGTGAGGGGGTGTGTGTGTGTGTGTGTGGGTGTGTGTGGGTGTGTGTGTGTAGTGTGTGTGGTGTGGGTGGCGCACATCTCTATAGTAAAGACTAAAAAACTAAGGTTTTTTAGGATTTTTTTTTGGGCCTCAATACCCCCAAACAACACGTTAAGCCCAAAAAATTCACTTTTGGATGAGCAACTATTTATTTAAAAAAATCGATTTTTTGGTCAAATCCCCTCTGGTGGTGAGGGGGTGTGTGTGTGTGTGTGTGGGTGTGTGTGGGTGTGTGTGTGTAGTGTGTGTGGTGTGGGTGGCGCACATCTCTATAGTAAAGACTAAAAAACTAAGGTTTTTTAGGATGTGTGTGGGTGTGTGTGGGTGTGCTGTGTGTGGGTGTGTAGTGTGTGTGGTGTGGGTGGCGCACATCTCTATAGTAAAGACTAAAAAACTAAGGTTTTTTAGGATTGTATGTACAATTGACAATTTGGTGACGGGCTAAAAAACCTGTCGTTCTTGTGTGACACTTCCATGGAAACGTGATGAGGACCACACTTTTTTTTTTTTTTTTTTTTTTTTTTTTTTTTTTTTTTTTTTCCCGGTGGTCCGGGTTTTGAGTGTTTTTAGTGCTTTCTTTTTCCCGGAGAGGGTTGGGGGGAGGTGATCAGGGGTCTCAGGGACCTCGAATCAAAACAGAGGTGTCTTGACAAAAAAGGCTCAAAGGTGCAGAGGTCTGTTTAGCCTTACAGCAAATCCTTTAAAAAGGAAAGGCCTTGAGACATAACATAAGAGGGTTTTGAGACAGACAGAGGGGCTCAACAAATAAGACCTTCCAGGACCCAAGTTTTTTCTAGCCCACAGCAACATAGGTAGAAAGAACATGAGAGGAAGAAGGGACTTATGATGAGGACCACACTTTTTTTACAGGTGGTTTTTTTTGTATGGACCTCACACACTGGGCAGGCGGTCAGCTATTCGCTTCCCGCGGGGCGTTCGCGTGCGCGCTTCGCGCGCCCGCTCACGGTAACGTGTACAAAAAAACCTCACTCATGCCTTCATGAACTGCTTTAAAGGTGGCCTGTAAAAAGTGGTGTTTTTGTGGTAAACTCCAGCTGGTCTGAAGAGTGATCTGACCATATTCCCCAGGTATAACTGGTACTCAAAAAGTTCATTAACGAAGGAATCTTGCACTTTTGACCATCACATATTACATGTGTTTTTTCAGGTTTTTCAATACACTTTTGTGTACTGGGAAGCATGCCACAAGTGTCATGTTTTACAAGGTAAAAATGACCAAAAAAGCTGATTTTTGGCCGAATGCCACATGTCATTTGGCAGTCCATTTTTTGAACAGGACTGTCTTAAATTTGGTGACGGGCTAAAAAACCTGTCGTTCTTGTGTGACACTTCCATGGAAACATGAGGAGGACCTCACCTTTTTTTACAGGTGGTTTTTTTTGTATGGACCTCACACACTGGGCAGGCGGTCAGCTATTCGCTTCCCGCGGGGCGTTCGCGTGCGCGCTTCGCGCGCCCGCTCACGGTAACGTGTACAAAAAAACCTCACTTGTGCCTGTAAAGTGGCCTGTTAAAAAGTGGTGTTTTTGTCGTAAACGCCAGATGGTCAAAAGAGTGATCTGACCATATTCCCCAGGTATAACTGGTACTCAAAAAGTTCATTAACGAAGGAATCTTGCACTTTTGACCATCACATATTAGATGTGTTTTTTCAGGTTTTTCAATGCACTTTCCTGTGCTGGGAAGCATGCCACAAGTGTCATGTTTTACAAGGTAAAAATGACCAAAAAAGCTGATTTTTGGCCGAATGCCACATGTCATTTGGCAGTCCAATTTCTGAACACGACTGAAAAAAAATTTTTTTTTGGGCCTCAATACCCCCAAACAACACGTTAAGCCCAAAATATTCACTTTCTGATGAGCAACTATTTATTTAAAAAAATCGATTTTTTGGTCAAATCCCCCTGGTGGTGAGGGGGTGTGTGTGTGGGTGTGTGTGTGTGTGTGTGGGTGTGCTGTGTGTGGGTGTGTAGTGTGTGTGGTGTGGGTGGCGCACATCTCTATAGTAAAGACTAAAAAACTAAGGTTTTTTAGGATTTTTTTTTTGGGCCTCAATGCCCCCAAACAACACGTTAAGCCCAAAATATTCACTTTTGGATGAGCAACTATTTATTTAAAAAAATCGATTTTTTGGTCAAATCCCCTCTGGTGGTGAGGGGGTGTGTGTGTGTGTGTGTGTGGGTGTGTGTGGGTGTGCTGTGTGTGGGTGTGTAGTGTGTGTGGTGTGGGTGGCGCACATCTCTATAGTAAAGACTAAAAAACTAAGGTTTTTTAGGATTGTATATACAATGAGTGTATAGATCTGACTATAACCCTGTGTATATGTGTATACATTTGGGTGACGGGCTAAAAAACCTGTCGTTCTTGTGTGACACTTCCATGGAAACGTGATGAGGACCTCACCTTTTTTTACAGGTGGTTTTTTTTGTAAGGACCTCACACACTGGGCAGGCGGTCAGCTATTCGCTTCCCGCGGGGCGTTCGCGTGCGCGCTTCGCGCGCCCGCTCACGGTAACGTGTACAAAAAAACCTCACTCGTGCCTTCACGAACTGGCCTGTAAAGTGGCCTGTAAAAAGTGGTGTTTTTGTGGTAAACGCCAGATGGTCAAAAGAGTGATCTGACCATATTCCCCAGGTATAACTGGTACTCAAAAAGTTCATTAACGAAGGAATCTTGCACTTTTGACCATCACATATTACATGTGTTTTTTCAGGTTTTTCAATGCACTTTCCTGTACTGGGAAGCATGCCACAAGTGTCATGTTTTACAAGGTAAAAATGACCAAAAAAGCTGATTTTTGGCCGAATGCCACATGTCATTTGGCAGTCCAATTTCTGAACACGACTGAAAAAAAATTTTTTTTTGGGCCTCAATACCCCCAAACAACACGTTAAGCCCAAAAAATTCACTTTTGGATGAGCAACTATTTATTTAAAAAAATCGATTTTTTGGTCAAATCCCCCTGGTGGTGAGGGGGTGTGTGTGTGTGTGTGTGTGGGTGTGTGTGGGTGTGCTGTGTGTGGGTGTGTAGTGTGTGTGGTGTGGGTGGCGCACATCTCTATAGTAAAGACTAAAAAACTAAGGTTTTTTAGGATTTGGTGACGGGCTAAAAAACCTGTCGTTCTTGTGTGACACTTCCATGGAAACGTGATGAGGACCTCACCTTTTTTTACAGGTGGTTTTTTTTGTAAGGACCTCACACACTGGGCAGGCGGTCAGCTATTCGCTTCCCGCGGGGCGTTCGCGTGCGCGCTTCGCGCGCCCGCTCACGGTAACGTGTACAAAAAAACCTCACTCGTGCCTTCATGAACTGGCCTGTAAAGTGGCCTGTAAAAAGTGGTGTTTTTGTGGTAAACGCCAGATGGTCAAAAGAGTGATCTGAGCATATTCCCCAGGTATAACTGGTACTCAAAAAGTTCATTAACGAAGGAATCTTGCACTTTTGACCATCACATATTAGATGTGTTTTTTCAGGTTTTTCAATGCACTTTCCTGTACTGGGAAGCATGCCACAAGTGTCATGTTTTACAAGGCAAAAATGACCAAAAAAGCTGATTTTTGGCCGAATGCCACATGTCATTTGGCAGTCCAATTTCTGAACACGACTGAAAAAAAATTTTTTTTTGGGCCTCAATACCCCCAAACAACACGTTAAGCCCAAAAAATTCACTTTTGGATGAGCAACTATTTATTTAAAAAAATCGATTTTTTGGTCAAATCCCCTCTGGTGGTGAGGGGGTGTGTGTGTGTGTGTGTGTGTGTGTGTGGGTGTGGGGGTCTCTTTAGGATAAAATATGGGGGGAAAGGTCTTTTTTGGTTAATAGCGCCGAAAAAACGGCAGCGAGGTATGTGGTCATGAGGGCGAGACTGGGGAAACACAACACAAAATACTGATGAAGGTGGTGGTGAGATTTCCCCGTAACGTCCTCAACCAACCTTGCCGAAGCAAGTGGTAAGCAATAACAACAAAAGGGCACGTAGCAATAGAGAAATGGTACGCGCAAAAAAAATATATCCATAGCGAAAAAGGGGGAGGGGGAAAAGACTTTCTTATTCGCGACATATTTTATCCTAGAGACCCCCCTGGCGTAGCAAAGCTACTTAAACAAGTTTACAGTATGGGGGTCTCTTTAGGATAAAATATGGGGGGAAAGGTCTTTTTTGGTTAATAGCGCCGAAAAAACGGCAGCGAGGTATGTGGTCATGAGGGCGAGACTGGGGAAACACCCGTCGCTCGTGCCCTGACCTGTGCCCAACTTTGACGCCACACTGAGGTAGCGTTCTCCACGTGAGAAGCATAATCTCCAATACTGTCTCATGACAGAAAACAACTCCGAACACAAAAAATATGGCACGAAAAAACGTAACGTAGGTAAAAAACAGCCCCACGCGAAACACACGCACGAAACATCAAAAACAACAACCTTGACTCGACCATTCGCACTCCGACGACCAGAAAAAACAAAGCCACACCCTAGAAAATAGAAAAAACATCTACTGCAGGACATCGTCAGACACTCTCATCCCCGACGCCTCCTCCACGACGTGACCAAACCTGTTGGGACTCAAACTCACGCCCTGACCTGCCAGCTTCTGTCGGGACCCCCAGTCGGCGGGCATCTCGTCGGTCTTAATCCACCTGATGTGAAGGTGTGCCTTCGCTGCGGAGAGTCGCGTGCTCATCCTCCTCAGAATGGAGTTGCCCAGGCGGGTGCGGGAGTGGCCTCTCCTGAGGACATACTTCACCGCCTCGTTGTCCACGAAAAGAACGATAGCTGTGTGGCCGCCCTCCAAAGCTGCTGCCATGCCCTTCTCAGCCGCACGCAGCTCCAACACAAACATCTCTCCAGAGGTGTGCGTCGATTCCCACCGTCCGTGCCTTTCGACGCCAGAAAAAGAGTTCTGCAGCTTCGACACCCAGCCCCAGCCTGTCGTGGACGCGTCGGTCCATACTGCGATGGAGAAATGTATCGGGGGCGGAGAGGGGAAGGGAACCGTCACACAAGTCTGAATGTTCGCCACAGCGAAAGCTGCCAACTCCTCCTTCGTCGCAACGTGCATGGCCACGTCGTCATCCCATGACAGCTTCTTGCGGGAGACGAGTTGTGCTTTACTGCGCACGAACTGCAAAGTGTGGCAAAGAAAACATAGCTTGAAATCCAGGACGTACGCGGCTCTGAACACAAGTCCGCATACCTTCCACCATTTTCGTAGGGAACAGGTCTCCAGCTTCAGGGTGTCATGAATGATGCGTGATGACTTTAACCTCCACTCCTCTGGTAACGAAAAAGATTGCAACGGAAGGTTCCACACTATGCCGATGAAGTCAACGACTTCAGCCGGTTTAGCCATGGACTTCTTCACGTTTACCTCCGCACCCGCACGCTGCAGACGGTCACGCACAAAAGCCGTCTTAGCCGCCGCCTCAGCAGGATATGCACCCCACACAAAAATGTCGTCAAGGTACACAACACCCCATTTGTTCAGAATGGGGCCAAGAAAAATCTCAGAAGTGTTCTGCGCGATGTACGGCGCGTACGCAAAACCCATGGGTAGACGCGCCCATCTAAACCAACGTCCCCCAGCCTGCACACAAAAATATTTGGACACCTCGGGTGAGAGGGGGAACTGGTGGAAATACCCCTTTAGGTCGGTCTGTTGAGCAAAGCGTGCGTTTGACACCTTAAGCATTGTTGCAAGCTTGTGGGGGTTGACCAGGGAGAAAGGCTGTGGCTTGGCGATCCTTTTGTTAACAGGACGTCCATCCACCACTAGCCTCCGCAGTTGCGGGTCACTCTTCGGGACGTCAAAAACGCAAACTGCGCCCTTCTTGCGGTCAGTCCGAGCAAGAGGAATCAATACCTTCGACTTCACGCACTCCGACACAAAAGAATTTGGGATTTTTGACTTCGGGCCAGGGAGCGGGATCGGTCCAGATAAAGCATCTGCAATCTTACGTCCGGAAGTACACCACTGCAGGAAATCAGAGTCCTTCCCTACCTCCTCAGCCATCCTGCGCACGGCCTCCAACACGATTAGGCCCGTGGGGAAAGAATCAAGGCTTTTCTTTATGATGGGGGGGGGCTTGCAGAGCCCCACGGGGAAGTAGTCGGGGTCAGGCACCTCTATCCCCTCGTCGCAGACTGGTAGGGGATATTTCGCCCCGTTGATCAGTGCAGCAACTGCAGGGTCTTCAGCTCCTCCGTCTCCCTCATCCGTGCAGATACGTTCGTCGCGTTCAGGTATGCCGCTGTCTGCCCCACGTTGCTGTGTCGCAGGAGTAGACGCATTCTTTCGTTTGATGCCCCCTGCAGTTGAATCGCTTGCGCCGCTCCTCTCTTGAATGAGTGCATCCACGTCCCCTTTGGCATGACCTTGCGAATGCGCTCCATCAGCGACTCGAACTCTCGTGTGTTGCCCCCCATCACGGTGTTGTGGTGTTGCACAGTTCTCCAAAAAGACACCGCGATTGCTGTTAGAGGACCCGGAGGAAGATAGATGGGGGGGCGAGCCACCAGGACGCCCTTCTCCTTCGCAAATAGTTCTGCTCCTACCTTGATCGGCGACTCCCCTGCACAATGAATCTCGCGCCAATCCGATTTGTTCAGAAAACGTAGGTCTGGGACGCGGGACCTCGTCATGTAGGACATCGCAGCTAAAGCGGCGGCATGTTGGTCTCCGGCCTTGACAAGCTTGTTCACGCCGGTGATGACATCGGAGGGAGGAAGAGGTGGCGCCTGTCTCGGACGTACCGCCGCAGATAGTCTTCTGAGCGCCTTCTTTGCCCCCAATACACGGACCGTTGCGACCCCTCTGATCCCTCGCCGCTTGCACTCTCGCAGGATCTTGCACATGTAGCCTACTACGGAGCGGGGGGCCGCCGTACGTAGCCTGCGGTGCGCGAACTGCAGAAGATGCACTTCCTTGCTCAGATGAGGAGCAGTTGCGCAGCCCCTCAGGAAATCGCTCCACACTCGTTGCACCTCTCCTTGGGTCGTTGGGGCAGTCGCGTGCAGGTGCAGTTCGTCCCACGGAATCCTCTCGTGCATCGCCCTCCCCAGGGCCTTTCCATCCCTGATGGAGAAAAAGTTGTGGTCGACCAAATTGCGGGGACCTCCTTTCGCTCGTGGTAGCCGCGATGCGAATCTTGTCGTTGGGGAAGGTGGTGGAGACAGATTTGGAGGAGGGCATACGCCCCATCGTAGTGGTGCCGGCTCTTCTTCCGCTTGGTGCAGGCCAACGTGTAGGCTGTCTGGGCGCAAAGCTGCCTTGTTGTTCTTGTTTTGGCGCAAAGCTGTGCATGAGATGTCGGAGCCTTTCTCTTCTGTCCAACCCCTGCTGCTGCCTTCAGGGCGGCTTTCCTGTCCGAGGAGACCCCGTTTGAGGCGGTCATGGATTTGGAGAAGGCCTGGGCCGCCTCCCATCCTTCCTTCGCCCGGATGCCTAGGTGCATCACAGAGTTGAGGAGACCGGACAGGATGTCGTTCGGTGGGGAACCTTCCAAGATGCTGAACATGATATCCATGCTCGCCTTGATGGCATCCCTGGCGTCCCCTTGCTCCCTTGGCAGGTACATCTCGGTGAGGCGGTTGCGGAGGGTAAGCAGCTGTACCTCCGAGAGCTCGTGCCATTTGTCCGGGACGAGCAGTACATTGTCCACTGTGAGCTTCTTGGTAGGGGCGGAAGCCTCGCCTTCGCTCTCGCTATCCCCGATGCTCGCATCCTTCTTCTCATCCTCTGACTTGTCCTCATGTGTAGGGAGGGGGGGGGCGGGGGGGGCAGGGTGTTGTGTGTTGGAAACGAGGGGTGAAGTGCACGGTGAGGCGTTCGCGCTCCTCGTCCCTCTCTGCGTCTCTCACGCTCTCCGCCGCAAACGCTTCAGCAACGGTGTTCACGGAGGCGGGAGGGGTAGGCACTTCGGGGGAGTGAGGCAGCTCGGCGTCGCCCTCCCTACATTTTTACACAAAGGGGTTCATTTTTTTTTACACAAAAAACTATGTTAAGACGAAATCCTACCGATGTGCCTACATGGGGCGTCCCCCGTTAGTAGTGCGCCAGATGAGGGGCATGAAGCGAAAAGCGGTGAAAGGTGCAGGCCTGTTCGCAGCAGGTCTGGAGAGTTGTGGCAACTCGTCTGCTGAGCGTGTGAAGTATCAAGGCAGAGGTTCGCTGTCCAAGTAAAACCTACCCTGGTCATCCTCTGCCTGTCTTGTTCTCTGTTGTGATTGTTTGTGTTTGTGGGCGGGATCAGATGGGTGGAGGGTGTTTACTTTGTGTTTAGCTCGGAGAAGTGGCTTACCCGCCCACTCTCTGTTATTTATTCAGTGTCATATTTTCATTCATCCCCAAAGTTTGTAGACAGAGTCAAGGCCACCTTGGCCAAAAGGGTTTTTTCACCACACTTTTCTTTTGCTTCCATTCGTGGAAGTCTTGTTTTTCTTCTGTTCCTGGCCTGACGTGTGTTCAACAGGTGTGCTATTTTTACCAAGTGGAATCCATTTTTCTTTTTCCAGGGGAGGCACTAAAACAAACCATTCTGCAGACAACAAAGCAAAGGCAATGTGTTTTTTATTCTCCCTTCCCTTCTTTTAAGTAAGGAGGATTAGGTCTTCTTTTTTTTCCTTTTTTTGCCCCAGAAGTGTGACGCCTGTGTATTCAAATTGATTAAAAAGAATAAAAAACAAACACATAATGCAGTTTCTTGTTTTGTATAAAATTCTGTTGGCTCTTCCGTACTCTTCGCCCGCCTTTTATACAAAACTTGAAACACCGACCATTTTTGGTCATCATTTTTTCCTTTTCCTTTTTCCATTTCCTTTTTCCTTTTCCATTTCCTGTTCATTTTATTGTCTTTATTGTCTTCTCCATTTCTTCCTTTTTCCTTTCTAATCTCATAAAAAACTAGACCAAGTACAAAAGAGAAAAAAAAAAAAAAAAAAAAAAAAAGGAGCAAAAGAAGACGCAGACAGGGAACATCTGTCCAGTCCGAGGGCACAGTTCCCGTGACGCGTGCCAACGCAGCGCGCACGTGTTCCTCCCCGAAATGTTCGCAACATCTCGCGACATCCGGAACGACCGTGACCCACTCTTGGCCCTGAGCGACTCCAGCGCTTCATCCATAGTGGTCATGAGGGCGAGACTGGGGAAACACAACACAAAATACTGATGAAGGTGGTGGTGAGATTTCCCCGTAACGTCCTCAACCAACCTTGCCGAAGCAAGTGGTAAGCAATAACAACAAAAGGGCACGTAGCAATAGAGAAATGGTACGCGCAAAAAAAAAAATATATCCATAGCGAAAAAGGGGGAGGGGGAAAAGACTTTCTTATTCGCGACATATTTTATCCTAGAGACCCCCCTGGCGTAGCAAAGCTACTTAAACAAGTTTACAGTATGTGTGTGTGTTTGATAACTAGTAGGGGTAATTCTTGCTCAGAATATGTCCCCAAAAAGGGGGGGGGGGTGCTCACGTCACGGCAGACGCCCCCGAAGGGTCGTGACGGTGATGCAGTGGTTGAATGCCTTCCTGGGCCGCGTGCTTGAATTGCGGGTGGCAGGAGTGGCAGCATTCGTTTAGGCTTTTTCTGTCCAAGTGGCAGGCCCCACAGCGCGTCAATCTGTGGCTCAGGCAGAAGTCCATCACAAGCTCAAGGCCATCATCCTCTCTGTGGTGCAGGTTGCAGCAGGTTTCCACTACGGCTCGCACTTTCACACAGGACACACATCTGACTTTTCCGTGGCTCTCACATGAGATGATTTTGGCGTTCTTGCGGGCCCCCGCGGGGGCTGGTCGCGGGGGTCTGGACCTGAAGGCTGCAGTGTCCACCGCCGCTCTGCCCCGTGCCTGGCTGGATGCCTCCGTCCAGTTCGCGGCGTAGTGGTCCTGGGGGTAGAACCGTGCTGCCCATGCTTGGCTCTCCTCATACAGGATGGAGCTAGGGCCATGCGGCTGTTCGCTGCGGATGTTGTGGGCGTTGAGGTGGCGGAGGACGGCCTCTGTCTTGGCGGAAAGCACAGCCCGTCGGTTTACCCCTTGCACCACTGTCCCTCCGAGCGCTGTCAGACTGGTGACACCTCCCTCTTTGCCTCTGGTCCAACTGTCGACTTGGACCACACTGCGTAGGTCACGGGTGAGGCTCTGCAGTGACAGTGCTTTGGCCCATACGCTCTTTTGGAAGAGAGGGTATTCATGAGAGAGGGGGTTCATTTTTTTTTACAGGGGTTCATTTTTTTTTACAGGGGTTCATTTTTTTTTACAAAAGGGGTTCATTTTTTTTTACAGGGGTTCATTTTTTTTTACAGGGGTTCATTTTTTTTTACAGGGGTTCATTTTTTTTTACACAAAAAACTATGTTAAGACGAAATCCTACCGATGTGCCTACATGGGGCGTCCCCCGTCAGTAGTGCGCCAGATGAGGGGCACGAAGCGAAATGCGGTGAAAGGTGCAGGCCTGTTTTGCAGCAGGTCTGGAGAGTTGTGGCAACTCGTCTGCTGAGCGTGTGAAGTATCAAGGCAGAGGTTCGCTGTTCAAGTAAAACCTACCCTGGTCATCCTCTGCCTGTCTTGGTTTCTGTCGTGATTGTTTGTGTTTGTGGGCGGGATCAGATGGGTGGAGGGTGTTTACTTTGTGTTTAGCTCGGAGAAGTGGCTTACCCGCCCACTCTCTGTTATTTATTCAGTGTCATTTTTTCATTCATCCCCAAAGTTTGTAGACAGAGTCAAGACCACCTTGGCCAAAAGGGTTTTTTCACCACACTTTTCTTTTGCTTCCATTCGTGGAAGCGTTTGCTTTTCTTCTGTTCCTGGCCTGACGTGTGTTCAACAGGTGTGCTATTTTTACCAAGTGGAATCCATTTTTCTTTTTCCAGGGGAGGCACTAAAACAAACCATTCTGCAGACAACAAAGCAAAGGCAATGTGTTTTTTATTCTCCCTTCCCTTCTTTTAAGTAAGGAGGATTAGGTCTTCTTTTTTTCCTTTTTTTGCCCCAGAAGTGTGACGCCTGTGTATTCAAATTGATCAAAAAGAATAAAAAACAAACACATAATGCAGTTTCTTGTTTTGTATAAAACTCTGTTGGCTCTACCGTACTCTTCGCCCGCCTTTTATACAAAACTTGAAACACCGACCATTTTTGGTCATCATTTTTTCCTTTTCATTTTTCCATTTCCTTTTTCCTTTTCCATTTCCTGTTCATTTTATTGTCTTTATTGTCTTCTCCATTTCTTCCTTTTTCCTTTCTATTCTCATAAAAAACTAGTCCAAGTACAAAAAAGAGAAAAAAAGAGGGTATTCTGCAGCTGCCTGGCTTAGCTGCTCCGCCCTCGCAACTTCGACCGTATCCATCGCTTCATTGCTGAGAGCGTCAGCGTCAGTGTGTGTGTGTGGGTGTGTAGTGTGTGTGGTGTGGGTGGCGCACATCTCTATAGTAAAGACTAAAAAACTAAGGTTTTTTAGGATTTGGTGACGGGCTAAAAAACCTGTCGTTCTTGTGTGACACTTCCATGGAAACATGAGGAGGACCTCACCTTTTTTTACACGTGGTTTTTTTTGTATGGACCTCACACACTGGGCAGGCGGTCAGCTATTCGCTTCCCGCGGGGCGTTCGCGTGCGCGCTTCGCGCGCCCGCTCACGGTAACGTGTACAAAAAAACCTCACTCATGCCTTCATGAACTGCTTTAAAAGTGGCCTGTAAAAAGTGGTGTTTTTGTGGTAAACTCCAGCTGGTCTGAAGAGTGATCTGACCATATTCCCCAGGTATAACTGGTACTCAAAAAGTTCATTAACGAAGGAATCTTGCACTTTTGACCATCACATATTACATGTGTTTTTTCAGGTTTTTCAATACACTTTTGTGTACTGGGAAGCATGCCACAAGTGTCATGTTTTACAAGGTAAAAATGACCAAAAAAGCTGCTTTTTGGCCGAATGCCACATGTCATTTGGCAGTCCATTTTTTGAACAGGACTGTCTTAAATTTTTTTTTTGGGCTTTTTTTTTTTTTTTTTTTTTTTTTTGGTGTTGTTCAACTTAGCCCTAGGCTCGCTTTTTTTATCTACATCCAGTGACAGAGGGGGTACTTACTAGTCAAGCGAGTATGTAAACAGCTAGATGTCCAGACAAGGGCACTTTACTATTGTACTGGCAAGACAGTGCCTGAAAACACAGTTAGTGGCACTAAAATAGAAAGCATGTGGGACAACTACAACCAACACTTCCCTGCAAATAAGCAAAAGGGTAGTATGTGAGTGCAATTTTTCCCAAAAGGAAAAGGGGAGGGGATGGGACGGGAGGGTTGCTCTGTCTACCGGTGTAGTTTTATTTTGCTTTGTCTTGGGGAGGGGAGGGGAGGAGAAGGAGGGGATTGAGTGAGCCGTTTCCTCTGTAACACACAAACAAATAAAAAGGAAGTTCCATAATCTTTTTAGTAGTTTTCTTTTTGGTGAAAATTTTTGAGAACTTCTGTAAGTGTGACCTGACCCGACTGACTGACACCCAAAGGGGAAAACAACAATAACGCACAACAAAATCAACAACAACAATGGTGGGTCTCGTGCTTACCTGTGGTGGTTTTGAAAAATGAAAAATTTAAATTGACCTTCACAAGGTAAAAATGAAAAACTAAAGGAGTGAAAAAAGGAACTCAAAGGACAAGAGTTCTGTACAAACTCTACTCTACTGCACAATCTATAAAAGTGGCCCAATGGCTCCTGATGCCACTGGCCTGGCTCTTAGACAGGTCTTACTCCGAGACTGCCCTCTACCCTCAGAGCCTCGTCCAAGGGGTAAGGGCCGTCGCTGGGGTAGACCCGTCCTAGCCAGCAGCCAACCAAAAATATTAACAAATAGGAAGGGGGGCGGAAAGGGGGGAAAGGGGGGGGCAAACCCCAAAGGATGAAAAGAACCAAAAACACAAAATAAAAAGGGTTAAAAATAAACATGGGGCAAACTGTCATTCTCTACACGCTTCTACACACACACTCTCACCCTCTAACTCTCTAACTCTCTAATTCTTTTTATTCCCCTTTTTCCCCTTCCTTCCTCCGCTCTGTCTCCCCTTCTGTCCACCACCGCGACCATTGCGCCCTCTCTGCACCTCCTGGGGCGAGAGCACATGCTGCGTCGCTTGTGCCACTGCGTCGGTGAACACGTTCGACGTGTTGGACCTACCCTGAGCTGCATGGCGCTGGGGTCCTTTGGGAGCTGGGGAAGGAGCAGGTTGGGCGGAGGAGGTTGCATTGCCACGGCCTGCCGATGAGGAGGAGGAAGAAGTGGAGACTGCAGGTTGGGCGATGGAGGTTGTAGTGCCACGGCCTGCAGAGGTGGAGGAAGAAGAAGAAGAAGAAGAGGAGGCTTGAGGTTGTCGGCCTATTCCCTCTCGAGCCGCTCGTGCCTCATTCTCCCTCCTTGTCCTCTCCGCTGCAAAGGCCTGCCCCCTACTGCTCCGGTTGTCCGTCAGGGCATGCAACGTCGACTTTGCCTTGCACTTTTCCTGAACCGACCACTCATGCAAACCCACCACCTTCATCACCTCATACCACTGAGTGAAAGTAGCGGTAGAGAGGGGGAGTGACAACAAGGGTCTGCCATCCTGTTTCTCTCCCTGACGGTAGTGGAACAGGGAGATCCACTTCGTCACAGAAGAAGGCACCGGCGACCCCATGGTGAGGCACGGGAAAAGACCCCCCCTCTCCGTCCGCTCCTCCTCCGTCCACATCCAAGCCTCGCTCTGCGCCCTCAGCAATTCCCTCACCCTCGCTTGCTTCTTCTGGTCAGGGATGCCTTCCACTGACAGAGAATGCGAGCGATCCGCCCCCTCCATCGCGGTGTCGAGGTCCTCCTCCTGCTCCTGCTCATCATCATCCATCTCCTCCACCTTCACACGCACCTCGGTGTCTGCCGCCTCGGCCTGTCGCCCCACCTCCTCCTCCAGCTGATCCCGAGAAGGGGTTCCCCAGCTGACCCTGCCTTCCCGAACGACGATGACCGCGCTGGTCTTGCCCCAGGTGTCGCAGTATCCGGCCTCCCCTGCTATCTTCCTAACCGCCTGACGGGCGACCACCGACTCCGGGCAATCACCGTCCCCCTCCCCGTTCCCACTCCACGGCTGCTGTGTCGCCCAGCAGTACAGGAACTCGCCCGGGCACGGAGAAGCACCTTGAGGACCAAAGAGAGCCATCCAGTCGCCGACACAGTCAGGTTCGAGTCCTTCAGGGTCGTCGCCCACCGCTCTCCGCACCGCATGGCAGGGGAGGAATAGCCGCCCTTCGCACACCACCCCAAAGCACCGCCCGTATGCCACCATGCGTTCTGCCTCCAGCTGTCGGGAGAGGTTCACCGCCGTCAACAACAGAGTGGTCGCCTTCTGCTCCAACTCATGCTTAGCTGCGATGGCGTAATGCCTCTCGCAGCGTTGCCTGTCATACTCCGCCCGGAGCGACTCTCCTGCTTCGGGGTGCCGATCGCAGTCTTCCAAGTACTGCGCATGCATCTTCTTCGCGTCCTCTGCGAGTTCCCGCTTGTGCCTGGCGGTCAGCTCCTCCACACGATGCCTGTCCGCCGCCTTCGCCTGGTCCAGACGCACATTCTGTTCCTCCAGGAAACGACTCAACTCCTGCTGGCGGTCGCCAAAAGTGCCCCGAAGCGCGGCCAAATCCGGTCCCCACGACCGACGATGCTCCCGCCGTACCTCCAGGGCTTGCTGCCACGCGTCCGACGCACGCTGCAACGCTTCCTTCTTCTCCTGGTCCGCCTTTTGTTGTTGCTGCTTCTGCTGTTTCCGTTGCTTCTCGTGCTTCTGCTGCTTCTGTTCTGCCTGCTGCCCCTCTTCGCCCGCCATTGGCATGTCTACCTCCTCGACGTCCTCGCCCTCGGGAGCTGGCACTGCTGGAGAAGGAGCCCGTTTAGGTGGTGGGTCTCCGCTCCCCTCCGCAGAGGCAGCCTGAGCCGGAACATTCGAGTGCAAAAAAGACAGGGCACTGAAATATTCCGCCCTGCCAATTTGCGACAGAGGGCAGTGCTTGGACCCCTGAGCGCAGTGCAGACATGCCAAGCCACCACACGTGTGACAGCAGAAGTGTGCGTCCGACGCATCGAAGAGCTTGCTGCATTGTTCGCACTGCAGGAAAGTGTTCGACGCCTCCGCCTCCCTCGCTCCCACAAAAGCCATGGGGCGCTCTGACTGGCACTCCCCCTTACCACCTGTGGCCTCAAAAGACAGGATGTGCTGCTGCAGAGCCGGGTCCATGGTGAGGGGCTCGTAGTGTCCCGGGATACTGCCGGATCCATCTGCCGCATCCTGATCACCCGAGTGGAGGAGAAGGACCACTGCCTTAGGCCGTTTTCTTGGCACCATCAGAGAAGGGCGGGCGAACTCGTTGAGGATGACCACAGATACCTCAAGAGCCTCCCCTGCCCCCGCCACTGCAATGGCATCCGCCCACGTACGCTCGTCTCCTCTGTCCCCACTCGTCATCAGCCGCTGCCAGACCCCAAAATTAGGGACAGCCGCACTCGACAGATCAGCGCGGCCCTGGACCTTCTTCACTGCCGCCTGGCGCAGACCCTCCACCGTCAAATCCGTGCGCCCGGTGGCGAAGAGCAAAGCCTCAAAAGCACAGTCCCCCGCCCCAAACGACCAAGTCACCTTCGAGGCTCCCAGCTTGGCCGCCTGCTCCGTCGCCCGAGGCCTCTGCGCTGCCGGGCACTC
Organism: Rhynchopus sp. YZ270_cl-10; assembly: GCA_964035575.1. Classification (NCBI taxonomy): domain Eukaryota; phylum Euglenozoa; class Diplonemea; order Diplonemida; family Diplonemidae; genus Rhynchopus; species Rhynchopus sp. YZ270_cl-10. Next base: position 1,170,596 of record OZ037911.1, on the reverse strand, counting down.
ACGCAAAAACTCCCACTCACGCACCACATCGAGACCAGGCCCTTCCGGAATCACGGTGGCCGAATCGAACCTCCCGGTCCGCTTCCTCGGTGGCTCCACGTGGTCCGGCTTCACGTCCCTCTTGCGCTTCCCCTGCTGCTCCTCCGTTCGGTCTGCAGGACGACTCATATCGTCGTCAGGGTTCGCATCGTCACAGAGAGGTTCCACGGCCCCTGCACTGCGGCGTCCAAACCGGTCCATGTCCTCTGCAGACGGTGCCACATCTACCTCCACACACGGCTCCCGCTTCAGGGTGGCAATCCCTACACACATAGCACCCCGCTCCAGAAAGGAAGATGCGACCTTTTTCTGGTACGCCACCGCAATGCTCTCCCGGATGCGCAACTCTGCCGACCCTGTCAGGTGCGACGTCTGTCCCGTCGTCAGGCCTCCAAGCTGCGCAATCAAGAGGTTCGCCTCGTCGCCTGCACCCCCGAAGGCTTCAAACACAATAGGGGAGAACTTGGTATTGATCTTGTTCAAATCCCGCTCGTGCTTCTCCCGTTTGACCTGGCCCTGGTTCTTCGCCGACCAGCCCACAAACTTCGAGGCCCCTGTTCTGTAGGAAGGCAAGGTGGGGCACACGTGGGTGATGTCCAAACAACGAGGTCCATTTTCCGCCACTCCTACTGGGAGGTAGACGTCGCCTGGCCGCTTCTTCGACTCCAACTCCACTCGCACGGTCTCCTCCAAAGCAGGGTCCAAGCCCGCCCCTTGAGCAGCTCGGTACACCGAATCCCGCAAGGCGTTGTGGCGGGCGACGCGGTGTTTGGAGTAGGGGCAGCCAAAGGTGTGGTCGCCAAAGGAGTCCATGACAACCCTTTTCTGCCCCCCCTGACATGCCGAGCAAGTCGTTCCCTCCGCATGGATGGCCACCCCTAGTCGGAAACGGGTCACAACCGCAAAATCCGCTGAAGACATCTGGTTCCTTGCTGAGGGTGTCGCCGTGAGGTACGTCCCGGAAAGCGGCAGGAGAAGGGACTTCATCCGTGCTCGGTCTCGCATGCAGAGCTGTTGCATCAACTTGTCTGCCTGGGCGTCAATCACCGCAGATGACAGACTCTGCTGCTCCAGGATCTTCTTCGGCTGGGCCCTGTCCACGTGAAACGCCACCGGTACCCTGGAGTTGTACTCCTCAGCCGCGCTGTTCCATCTCTCCTCATCCCAGGTGAAGGCCGGGTCCAAGGCCTGCGACAGTTGCAGGTTCCCTGACTGAGAGGCGAGGGACGCAGCTGTCCGATGGTCCACGGTGCGACGGATACCCAGCCCCCCAAGCGCCACAGGAAGCGCCGCCTGCGCCCTTGCCAACTCCGGCAGCGCCCCATCCGGGTCATGCAGAAGCGCAGCCAGGCACCTGTCGATCAGGTCGTCAAAGGCCGTCAGGTACTCCGCGCACTGTGGGATCCCCCGCATGTAGAACACCATGCGGCAGTAGCCTTCGCAGTATCTCAGTACGTAGAAGGCTGCCTGGGAGTCCCCGAGGTCCACAAGGGCTTCCAGGTTGCGGCGGGAATCGTCCACCTTCTGGGCCATGTACTCCTCGCAGAAAGCCGCAGACCCAATGGGGATGCCCAAGAAGTCGAACCCATCCACATCCAACAGCCGGAACCCGCCTTCACCCATGGCGTCCTGTCCACCCTCGTTCAACGTGAACCCCACGGCCTCGAGATCCTCCTTGGAGACGCCACCAGTGGAGATGAGCTCACACTTGTTCGCGTTCACCTCCAACCCCAGTTCGGAGCTACGAGTGCACAGAACCTGGTACGCCTCAAAAACCGCCTTAGGGGACCCCCGCAGAGAGCCGTCATCGAGGTACCACAAAGTCCCATCCAGGCCTGGGTGCCCCTTCAGCTCTAGCGCCATCTGGTGGATGGTCAGGGAGAAGAGAAGCGGGCCCAAGGGATCTCCTTGTTGAGCTCCGCGCTGTGACCTTATGGTATCTCCACCATAAAACAGGCTGGAGGGCTCCAGGTAACACCATCGCACCCATGGGGCCAGCTCGGGGAGGTTGGCGTCGACCGCTCTTAGCATCGACAGGCGGTCTACGCAGTTGAACGCGTTACGGTAGTCAATTTTCAAAATGACTTTACCTTTTCCGCGGTTGCGCACGGCGTACTGCGAGATAACATCAGTCGCCACTGCCGCCCCCCTTGCCGTTGCCACCCCCACCTGGTTCCCTCGAAGAAGAAGCGTCCTAGCAGGCACCCGCACTCGCGCCGACAGAATCTTTCCCACCAGTCTGCGGAGAGTGTCCCCAACCGCAATCGGACGCACGTCCTCCTCCAGGCCCGGCCCCTTTGCAGGCTTCCGGAGAGCCACCAAGTTAGCGCCGGCGAAGAACTCAGCCACCTCCACTGGAGCATTTCCTCGTGCCAAAGACGTCAACACTGCGGCCAGCGCTGCCAAAGTGCCCTTAGCCCGCCTCTGTAGGCAAAGTGTACGAAGGTGCGCGCCCGTCACGTTCGAGGGACCCGCCGCCGATGACTTCGGCATGCTCCGCAGGGCCTTCATCACCTCCACCACTGTCACCGGTGGGACCTCCTGAGGCTGGGGCCAATCCGCCTGCTCCAGGGCCTTGGAGTCGGCAGCGGCTGGGTGCTTCGTCTGAAGCTTTTCCAGCGTCGCCGGTGTCTGTGGGGCGAGGCCGTCGCTGGTAGCGCAAGACATGGCCTGGCTCGGGAGTCCTGCTCTCGCTTTGGCGATGGTGCGCTTCCGTCTCCCTTCGTCAGTGTCCTCATCCGACCACCCAGAGGGCCTTGGCTTCCGCTCCTCTACCGTTTGCTCCCACAGGGCGACATACTGGCCAGCCTTCCAAGCCTCCAAGTCCTTCCCCCAGGTGCTCGTCAAACGTCGCTCCTGGTCCTTGCCCCCTCGTTCTGTCCGTGTCCGGTGCAACACAGTGAAGAACAGTGCAAGGCGCTTCCATGCCACCTCGTCTTGGTACTCAAGGATGTCCATAAGAACCCTCAGGAAGAGCTCGCTGTACAGCTGCAGGTGTTTGTCTGGGCACCCGCCCTTCAGCTGGATCCTGGTGGTCCCCATGACTTCAAAGGAGGGGAGGTCATCCTGATCTGTCAGCATTCCTCGACTGGAGGGAGACGGAGCGGTGAAGCCTTCTTCGCCAAAGTGCACCGTACAGGTGTTGCAGACCTCCTTGCTCTGCGGCAATAGCATGTCGCACTGATCGTTCGCACAGCGCGACATGCCCAAGTGGCCCAACAGCTCGTCGGGGATGTACGCTCCATCCGCCTGGTGGCGACGCATATGCTGCAGCAAGCCCTTACGAGACAGGCCCCCGACCGCATCACTCGAAGACAAAATTCCCGCTCTGCATCCATCAAAGGGGCAGAACACCCGATCCGCATTGATGTGCCCCAGCTTGGTAGCCAGGGGGGCGGTGGTGGTGGTGTTGGTGGGGATGATGCCATCCAAATGCGCTGTGTCCAGCACTGCCTGCCGAGCCTCCTTCCTCATCTTCTCTGCCATCCCCTCCTTGGTCTTCCCCACCTCCGGGACAAGCTCCACTGCCTCAAAGTGAGAGTCACAGAGAGCGATGACGACCGTGGGAAGTTTCGCTTGGAAGCTCTCCGCGTACGACTTGGCGACTCTTTTGCTACCAGGGGTGATGCGCACGAGGGGGTTCTCTTCCGACGCCTGCACCACCACGATGTTGATGCGGGATGCTGTCGCGGTGAGCTGAAGCCCCAAGTGGTTGAGGTGGGCCTCGCCGGTCACACCATTGGCAAACTCCGTCATGGCCTCCTGCGACCCCAGCACCTGCACCAGGCGGTTCGACACCTCCACTGCTGTGTCATACAGCTGCTTGCGCATTGCCCTCACGTCCGGCTGCGTGTCGTGGTCCCAGAGGTGTAGTGCCACATAACCACAATCATTTGTGGACACGTTGGGGATGCGTTTAGCTCCAAACTTCGCCAGAGTCGCGTCCACAGACACCGCTTGCTCTGTATACGCAGGAGCGTTCACGTTTGCGCACCCACCGGTCAACGCAAACGGGGACAAGCTGATCGGGTGCTCCGGATCCGCAGGGGCAGGGCGCAGGTCCCAGGGCGTCACCGCTCGCCACAACAGCGACAGCAAGACCAGTAGGGACACCACCAGCATGCCAAATGCCATCCCGATCCTACGAGTCCACCTGCGTGCTGCCACACGGCGCACCTCCAAGAGAAGAACCCAGCCAAGTGGGCGCGCGACGCCGACCAGTGCCACAAAACCCGCCAAACAACCACCTGCGGACCATGCAACCCACACCCACTCGGCTGCACACACCGACAACTGACCCACCCCCATCACACTGGCCCTCACCAAGCTGGCAGCCACTCGGATCCCTCCGGTCCATCGGCGCACTCGCTCGCTCGCCCCTTCCAGCCACCGCCATCCTCTCCGAACGCGGCACAGTCCCCGCAGCACACCCACCCCCAGCACCTCCGCGTCCCGAAAAAGCGCGCAACCCAAAACATGTGGCACTGACCTCCCAAGCTCAGACCCCACAAAAACCAGAACCCAGATGGCCACACACTGCAAAGCACCTCTCAACGCATCGGCGACCCTGATCCTGCGGAAAACTGGGTGCGCTGCCGGAGAGGGCAGACGATTGCAGGGCGCCTTGCGCCGACGGAGCCTGCCCGCCTGTGACTTGGTCCAGTTCAAGGACCGGTGTCCTCGTCGCGTCCTCCTGGTCCTCCTGCCCACTAGCCACAAAATGAGATGACTGAGGGTAGGGGCGCGTCTGTCCTTCCACAGATCCAGGACCGCGAACGACACAAACACTCCCCACTCAGGTGCCTCGACTACCCAGCAGGGGTCAGGTTGACGCAAGGAGGTGAAGACCTCCCAGAGGTTGCACCACCAGTCGAACCAAAACTCTATCTGTACACACCCCTTTTGCCACACCCGCATCATCACACAGCCACTCTGTCCTTCTCGCCCCTCAAGGCTGACCCCGAACACCAGCATACCTCGCTCACCACCCCCTAAGTTGTTGTTGCTGCGTCTGCTGTTGATGTTGGTGCTGCTGTTGGACCTGCTGTTGGAACTGCTGCTGCAGAAGTCTATGGAACTGCAGTTGAAACTGCTGTTGTGCCTGCTGTTGGAACTGCTGCTGGAACTGCTTTTGGAGACGCTGTTGGACCTGCTGTTGGAACCGCTGCTGCAGAAGTCTTTGGAACTGCTGTTAAAACTGCTGTTAAGCCTGCTGTTGGAACTGCTGTTGGACCTGCCGTTAGAGCTGCTGCCGCAGAAGTCCTTGGAACTGCTGATGAAACTGCTGTTGTGCCTGCTGTTGTGCCTGTTGCTGGAACTGCTTTTGGAAACGCTGTTGGAACTGCTGCTGCAGAAGCCATTGGAACTGCTGTTTAAACTGCTGTTGTGCCTGCTGCTGGAACTGCTTTTGGAAACGCTGTTGGAACTGCTGCTGCAGAAGCCATTGGAACTGCTGTTTAAACTGCTGTTGTGCCTGCTGTTGGAACTGCTGCTGGAACGGCTGTTGGAAACGCTGCTGCAGAAGTCTTTGGAACTGCTGTTGAAACTGCTGCTAAGCCTGCTGTTGGACCTGCTGTTGGAGCTGCTGCTGCCGAAGTCTTTGGAACTGCAGTTGAAACTGCTGTTGTGCCTGCTGTTGGAACTGCTGCTGGAACTGCTTTTGGAGACGCTGTTGGACCTGCTGTTGGAACCGCTGCTGCAGAAGTCTTTGGAACTGCTGTTAAAACTGCTGTTAAGCCTGCTGTTGGAACTGCTGTTGGACCTGCCGTTAGAGCTGCTGCCGCAGAAGTCCTTGGAACTGCTGATGAAACTGCTGTTGTGCCTGTTGCTGGAACTGCTTTTGGAAACGCTGTTGGAACTGCTGCTGCAGAAGCCATTGGAACTGCTGTTTAAACTGCTGTTGTGCCTGCTGTTGGAACTGCTGCTGGAACTGCTTTTGGAAACGCTGTTGGAACTGCTGCTGGAACTGCTGTTGGAGACGCTGCTGGACCCGCCGTTGGAGCTGCTGCCGCAGAAGCCATTGGAACTGCTGTTGAAACTGCTGTTGTGCCTGCTGTTGGACCTGCTGTTGGAGCTGCTGCTGCAGAAGTCTTTGGAACTGCAGTTGAAACTGCTGTTGTGCCTGCTGTTGGAACTGCTGCTGGAACTGCTTTTGGAAACGCTCTTGCTGCTGCAGAAGCCGTTGGAACTGCTGTTTAAACTGCTGTTGTGCCTGCTGTTGGACCTGCTGTTGGAACCGCTGCTGCTGAAGCCTTTGGAACTGCTGGTGAAAAAGCTGTAGAGCCTGCTGTTGGAACTGCTGCAGTAAAGGCCTTTGGAACTGCTGCTGCTGCACACCAGGGGTGATACTGGGACCCCACCCAGGACTCCGAAGATTTCGTTTTTGCTGCTATCACAGTTGCAGCCACTGATGTGGTTGGGCATACATTGCCTCTTTTTGGGGATATCATGGGGGGAAGGGGGGTGTGGGTTGTTATGACAACAGTTCTTTACTTTGTTGCCTCCACACACGTTTTTGTTGCTGCTATCAAAGCTGCAGCTGCTTGGGTTGTTGGGCTCAAGAGGCCTCTTTTTGGGGTAAAAAAGGGGGGGAATGGGGCTCCTGCCACTGATGAGGAAGCTGTTGTAGCATAGGAAGCTGCCGCTCCTGCTGTTGGTGCTCCTGCTACTGCTGTTGATGCAGCTTATGTTGTTGCTGCTGTTGCTGCTGTTGCTGCTGTTGCTGCTGTTGCTGCTGTTGCTGCTGTTGCTGCTGTTGCTGCTGTTGCTGCTGTTGCTGCTCTTGTTGCTACCGTTGTTGTTTCTGCTGCAGTTGCAGCTGGTGTAGCATATGCTGCTGTTGCTGCTGTTGCTGCTGTTGCTGCTGTTGCTGCTGTTGCTGCTGTTGCTGCTGTTGCTGCTCTTGTTGCTACCGTTGTTGTTTCTGCTGCAGTTGCAGCTGGTGTAGCATATGCTGCTGTTGCTGCTGTTGCTGCTGTTGCTGCTGTTGCTGCTGTTGCTGCTGTTGCTGCTGTTGCTGCTCTTGTTGCTACCGTTGTTGTTTCTGCTGCAGTTGCAGCTGGTGTAGCATATGCTGCTGTTGCTGCTGTTGCTGCTGTTGCTGCTGTTGCTGCTGTTGCTGCTGTTGCTGCTGTTGCTGCTGTTGCTGCTGTTGCTGCTGTTGCTGCTGTTGCTGCTGTTGCTGCTGTTGCTGCTGTTGCTGCTGTTGCTGCTGTTGCTGCTCTTGTTGCTACCGTTGTTGTTTCTGCTGCAGTTGCAGCTGGTGTAGCATATGCTGCTGTTGCTGCTGTTGCTGCTGTTGCTGCTGTTGCTGCTGTTGCTGCTGTTGCTGCTCTTGTTGCTACCGTTGTTGTTTCTGCTGCAGTTGCAGCTGGTGTAGCATATGCTGCTGTTGCTGCTGTTGCTGCTGTTGCTGCTGTTGCTGCTGTTGCTGCTGTTCACTTGTCCCCTTTGCCCTCCTCCCCTGAAGAAGAAGTGGGGAGGCGCAGGTCAGGCTGAGGACCTTTCCGCTGCTAGCCGTCCTACACCCTTTTTACACATACCTGGGGTGTTTCCGACCAGCAGCCCCTCGGTCTCCTGGTTGTGTCCTTTTCAGACACGCCCTTCCACCGAGAGCACAGCTCACTACCACCCGATGGCTTCTTCCGTATCACAGAAACTTCCGAAGTCCGCGGGGTGTGTAACTCACTGTGGCCCGACTGTACATTGAGCCCTCTGCTTGAGAGGACCGGCTGGTGACCCAGTCTGTAGCGATCCCATGCGTCCCAGTTTGTGGTTTCACGCACTGGTGGGACACAGCCAGCTCGCGCTGACCACTCCAGTCGCCCGGAGGTGGAACCGACGGTCTGAACCGCATGAATCTGCCGACCCAATGCGATCTTTGACCGTTAGCCAGCCGATTACTCGACCTGACCTCTGCTCGGCAAGTTGGTCACGCCTGTCTGCAGGGGAGTGACTCCCCACAAGTATGCATCCGACACAACTCCCTAACAGATTCACCAGCCTAGCCTGTTCACATCCCAACCGTCGCGGTTATGTCACCACTCACTAGTGTCGGAGTCTGTTACATGTGAGCCACAACATCGAACGAGTGCTGCTCACAAAGGCACCACCGCAGCAAATAGCGGTGCAGTTGCTTGCAGTCGTCGAGTGTGCTCACCATGTGGGTAGTCCCTGACTACACCGGCCTCTCTCTCCCTAGAGGCCGTTGCAACGGTCACCCAGACTCCAACGCGGACAGGAGTGGCTACAGAAGTCTTTGATGGGGGCTTTTACATGGGAGGCACACCCTGACCTGGACGGACCAGTTCTGTGGCTGTGGATCACCCCTGTGGATTCAAACAGTGGACGCACCCGGTGCGTCACTGCAGACACCCAGCCAAGGTCCAGGGAGGACGACATCTCCTGAGCGTACCGACAGCATCCGTGAAGTCCCGAAGGCCAACGCAGCCGCTGCAGACGTTCGGAAGAAGCGCCTCACCCATCGTAGATAGCCCTGACAGCAGCCACAAGCGTGCAGTAAGAACCACACAATGCAGATACAGCAGTCACCCAGTGAGATGGTCCAGGCAAAGGGGCCGGGCCTGGAGGAGGACGTGCGACCGATTGCGGTTGGGGACACTCTCCGCAGACTGGTGGGAAAGATTCTGTCGGCGCGAGTGCGGGTGCCTGCTAGGACGCTTCTTCTTCGAGGGAACCAGGTGGGGGTGGCAACGGCAAGGGGGGCGGCAGTGGCGACTGATGTTATCTCGCAGTACGCCGTGCGCAACCGCGGAAAAGGTAAAGTCATTTTGAAAATTGACTACCGTAACGCGTTCAACTGCGTAGACCGCCTGTCGATGCTAAGAGCGGTCGACGCCAACCTCCCCGAGCTGGCCCCATGGGTGCGATGGTGTTACCTGGAGCCCTCCAGCCTGTTTTATGGTGGGGATACCATAAGGTCACAGCGCGGAGCTCAACAAGGAGATCCCTTGGGCCCGCTTCTCTTCTCCCTGACCATCCACCAGATGGCGCTAGAGCTGAAGGGGCACCCAGGCCTGGATGGGACTTTGTGGTACCTCGATGACGGCTCTCTGCGGGGGTCCCCTAAGGCGGTTTTTGAGGCGTACCAGGTTCTGTGCACTCGTAGCTCCGAACTGGGGTTGGAGGTGAACGCGAACAAGTGTGAGCTCATCTCCACTGGTGGCGTCTCCAAGGAGGATCTCGAGGCCGTGGGGTTCACGTTGAACGAGGGTGGACAGGACGCCATGGGTGAAGGCGGGTTCCGGCTGTTGGATGTGGATGGGTTCGACTTCTTGGGCATCCCCATTGGGTCTGTGGCTTTCTGCGAGGAGTACATGGCCCAGAAGGTGGACGATTCCCGCCGCAACCTGGAAGCCCTTGTGGACCTCGGGGACTCCCAGGCAGCCTTCTACGTACTGAGATACTGCGAAGGCTACTGCCGCATGGTGTTCTACATGCGGGGGATCCCACAGTGCGCGGAGTACCTGACGGCCTTTGACGACCTGATCGACAGGTGCCTGGCTGCGCTTCTGCATGACCCGGATGGGGCGCTGCCGGAGTTGGCAAGGGCGCAGGCGGCGCTTCCTGTGGCGCTTGGGGGGCTGGGTATCCGTCGCACCGTGGACCATCGGACAGCTGCGTCCCTCGCCTCTCAGTCAGGGAACCTGCAACTGTCGCAGGCCTTGGACCCGGCCTTCACCTGGGATGAGGAGAGATGGAACAGCGCGGCTGAGGAGTACAACTCCAGGGTACCGGTGGCGTTTCACGTGGACAGGGCCCAGCCGAAGAAGATCCTGGAGCAGCAGAGTCTGTCATCTGCGGTGATTGACGCCCAGGCAGACAAGTTGATGCAACAGCTCTGCATGCGAGACCGAGCACGGATGAAGTCCCTTCTCCTGCCGCTTTCCGGGACGTACCTCACGGCGACACCCTCAGCAAGGAACCAGATGTCTTCAGCGGATTTTGCGGTTGTGACCCGTTTCCGACTAGGGGTGGCCATCCATGCGGAGGGAACGACTTGCTCGGCATGTCAGGGGGGGCAGAAAAGGGTTGTCATGGACTCCTTTGGCGACCACACCTTTGGCTGCCCCTACTCCAAACACCGCGTCGCCCGCCACAACGCCTTGCGGGATTCGGTGTACCGAGCTGCTCAAGGGGCGGGCTTGGACCCTGCTTTGGAGGAGACCGTGAGAGTGGAGTTGGAGTCGAAGAAGCGGCCAGGCGACGTCTACCTCCCAGTAGGAGTGGCGGAAAATGGACCTCGTTGTTTGGACATCACCCACGTGTGCCCCACCTTGCCTTCCTACAGAACAGGGGCCTCGAAGTTTGTGGGCTGGTCGGCGAAGAACCAGGGCCAGGTCAAACGGGAGAAGCACGAGCGGGATTTGAACAAGATCAATACCAAGTTCTCCCCTATTGTGTTTGAAGCCTTCGGGGGTGCAGGCGACGAGGCGAACCTCTTGATTGCGCAGCTTGGAGGCCTGACGACGGGACAGACGTCGCACCTGACAGGGTCGGCAGAGTTGCGCATCCGGGAGAGCATTGCGGTGGCGTACCAGAAAAAGGTCGCATCTTCCTTTCTGGAGCGGGGTGCTATGTGTGTAGGGATTGCCACCCTGAAGCGGGAGCCGTGTGTGGAGGTAGATGTGGCACCGTCTGCAGAGGACATGGACCGGTTTGGACGCCGCAGTGCAGGGGCCGTGGAACCTCTCTGTGACGATGCGAACCCTGACGACGATATGAGTCGTCCTGCAGACCGAACGGAGGAGCAGCAGGGGAAGCGCAAGAGGGACGTGAAGCCGGACCACGTGGAGCCACCGAGGAAGCGGACCGGGAGGTTCGATTCGGCCACCGTGATTCCGGAAGGGCCTGGTCTCGATGTGGTGCGTGAGTGGGAGTTTTTGCGTGAGTGCCCGGCAGCGCAGAGGCCTCGGGCGACGGAGCAGGCGGCCAAGCTGGGAGCCTCGAAGGTGACTTGGTCGTTTGTGGCGGGGGACTGTGCTTTTGAGGCTTTGCTCTTCGCCACCGGGCGCACGGATTTGACGGTGGAGGGTCTGCGCCAGGCGGCAGTGAAGAAGGTCCAGGGCCGCGCTGATCTGTCGAGTGCGGCTGTCCCTAATTTTGGGGTCTGGCAGCGGCTGATGACGAGTGGGGACAGAGGAGACCAGCGTACGTGGGCGGATGCCATTGCAGTGGCGGGGGCAGGGGAGGCTCTTGAGGTATCTGTGGTCATCCTCAACGAGTTCGCCCGCCCTTCTCTGATGGTGCCAAGAAAACGGCCTAAGGCAGTGGTCCTTCTCCTCCACTCGGGTGATCAGGATGCGGCAGATGGATCCGGCAGTATCCCGGGACACTACGAGCCCCTCACCATGGACCCGGCTCTGCAGCAGCACATCCTGTCTTTTGAGGCCACAGGTGGTAAGGGGGAGTGCCAGTCAGAGCGCCCCATGGCTTTTGTGGGAGCGAGGGAGGCGGAGGCGTCGAACACTTTCCTGCAGTGCGAACAATGCAGCAAGCTCTTCGATGCGTCGGACGCACACTTCTGCTGTCACACGTGTGGTGGCTTGGCATGTCTGCACTGCGCTCAGGGGTCCAAGCACTGCCCTCTGTCGCAAATTGGCAGGGCGGAATATTTCAGTGCCCTGTCTTTTTTGCACTCGAATGTTCCGGCTCAGGCTGCCTCTGCGGAGGGGAGCGGAGACCCACCACCTAAACGGGCTCCTTCTCCAGCAGTGCCAGCTCCCGAGGGCGAGGACGTCGAGGAGGTAGACACGCCAATGGCGGGCGAAGAGGGGCAGCAGGCAGAACAGAAGCAGCAGAAGCACGAGAAGCAACGGAAACAGCAGAAGCAGCAACAACAAAAGGCGGACCAGGATAAGAAGGAAGCGTTGCAGCGTGCGTCGGACGCGTGGCAGCAAGCCCTGGAGGTACGGCGGGAGCATCGTCGGTCGTGGGGACCGGATTTGGCCGCGCTTCGGGGCACTTTTGGCGACCGCCAGCAGGAGTTGAGTCGTTTCCTGGAGGAACAGAATGTGCGTCTGGACCAGGCGAAGGCGGCGGACAGGCATCGTGTGGAGGAGCTGACCGCCAGGCACAAGCGGGAACTCGCAGAGGACGCGAAGAAGATGCATGCGCAGTACTTGGAAGACTGCGATCGGCACCCCGAAGCAGGAGAGTCGCTCCGGGCGGAGTATGACAGGCAACGCTGCGAGAGGCATTACGCCATCGCAGCTAAGCATGAGTCGGAGCAGAAGGCGACCACTCTGTTGTTGACGGCGGTGAACCTCTCCCGACAGCTGGAGGCAGAACGCATGGTGGCATACGGGCGGTGCTTTGGGGTGGTGTGCGAAGGGCGGCTATTCCTCCCCTGCCATGCGGTGCGGAGAGCGGTGGGCGACGACCCTGAAGGACTCGAACCTGACTGTGTCGGCGACTGGATGGCTCTCTTTGGTCCTCAAGGTGCTTCTCCGTGCCCGGGCGAGTTCCTGTACTGCTGGGCGACACAGCAGCCGTGGAGTGGGAACGGGGAGGGGGACGGTGATTGCCCGGAGTCGGTGGTCGCCCGTCAGGCGGTTAGGAAGATAGCAGGGGAGGCCGGATACTGCGATACCTGGGGCAAGACCAGCGCGGTCATCGTCGTTCGGGAAGGCAGGGTCAGCTGGGGAACCCCTTCTCGGGATCAGCTGGAGGAGGAGGTGGGGCGACAGGCCGAGGCGGCAGACACCGAGGTGCGTGTGAAGGTGGAGGAGATGGATGATGATGAGCAGGAGCAGGAGGAGGACCTCGACACCGCGATGGAGGGGGCGGATCGCTCGCATTCTCTGTCAGTGGAAGGCATCCCTGACCAGAAGAAGCAAGCGAGGGTGAGGGAATTGCTGAGGGCGCAGAGCGAGGCTTGGATGTGGACGGAGGAGGAGCGGACGGAGAGGGGGGGTCTTTTCCCGTGCCTCACCATGGGGTCGCCGGTGCCTTCTTCTGTGACGAAGTGGATCTCCCTGTTCCACTACCGTCAGGGAGAGAAACAGGATGGCAGACCCTTGTTGTCACTCCCCCTCTCTACCGCTACTTTCACTCAGTGGTATGAGGTGATGAAGGTGGTGGGTTTGCATGAGTGGTCGGTTCAGGAAAAGTGCAAGGCAAAGTCGACGTTGCATGCCCTGACGGACAACCGGAGCAGTAGGGGGCAGGCCTTTGCAGCGGAGAGGACAAGGAGGGAGAATGAGGCACGAGCGGCTCGAGAGGGAATAGGCCGACAACCTCAAGCCTCCTCTTCTTCTTCTTCTTCTTCCTCCACCTCTGCAGGCCGTGGCACTACAACCTCCATCGCCCAACCTGCAGTCTCCACTTCTTCCTCCTCCTCATCGGCAGGCCGTGGCAATGCAACCTCCTCCGCCCAACCTGCTCCTTCCCCAGCTCCCAAAGGACCCCAGCGCCATGCAGCTCAGGGTAGGTCCAACACGTCGAACGTGTTCACCGACGCAGTGGCACAAGCGACGCAGCATGTGCTCTCGCCCCAGGAGGTGCAGAGAGGGCGCAATGGTCGCGGTGGTGGACAGAAGGGGAGACAGAGCGGAGGAAGGAAGGGGAAAAAGGGGAATAAAAAGAATTAGAGAGTTAGAGAGTTAGAGGGTGAGAGTGTGTGTGTAGAAGCGTGTAGAGAATGACAGTTTGCCCCATGTTTATTTTTAACCCTTTTTATTTTGTGTTTTTGGTTCTTTTCATCCTTTGGGGTTTGCCCCCCCCTTTCCCCCCTTTCCGCCCCCCTTCCTATTTGTTAATATTTTTGGTTGGCTGCTGGCTAGGACGGGTCTACCCCAGCGACGGCCCTTACCCCTTGGACGAGGCTCTGAGGGTAGAGGGCAGTCTCGGAGTAAGACCTGTCTAAGAGCCAGGCCAGTGGCATCAGGAGCCATTGGGCCACTTTTATAGATTGTGCAGTAGAGTAGAGTTTGTACAGAACTCTTGTCCTTTGAGTTCCTTTTTTCACTCCTTTAGTTTTTCATTTTTACCTTGTGAAGGTCAATTTCAATTTTTCATTTTTCAAAACCACCACAGGTAAGCACGAGACCCACCATTGTTGTTGTTGATTTTGTTGTGCGTTATTGTTGTTTTCCCCTTTGGGTGTCAGTCAGTCGGGTCAGGTCACACTTACTGAAGTTCTCAAAAATTTTCACCAAAAAGAAAACTACTAAAAAGATTATGGAACTTCCTTTTTATTTGTTTGTGTGTTACAGAGGAAACGGCTCAATCCCCTCCTTCTCCTCCCCTCCCCTCCCCAAGACAAAGCAAAATAAAACTACACCGGTAGACAGAGCAACCCTCCCGTCCCATCCCCTCCCCTTTTCCTTTTGGGAAAAATTGCACTCACATACTACCCTTTTGCTTATTTGCAGGGAAGTGTTGGTTGTAGTTGTCCCACATGCTTTCTATTTTAGTGCCACTAACTGTGTTTTCAGGCACTGTCTTGCCAGTACAATAGTAAAGTGCCCTTGTCTGGACATCTAGCTGTTTACATACTCGCTTGACTAGTAAGTACCCCCTCTGTCACTGGATGTAGATAAAAAAAGCGAGCCTAGGGCTAAGTTGAACAACACCAAAAAAAAAAAAAAAAAAAAAAAAAAAAAGATGGTCCAGGTCCCCGTCAGCAAGCCGCCATTGGCAACTACCAAACACCAACCTCTCAGCCACCCCTGTGTGTCCTTTGCTAGTGTGTGTTGACATACCTGGAATTCCGGATGCTAGGTGAGGACTGTCGTCCCCGTACCACGCACCACCCACTGTCTCCGTGGAGCAGCCCGGGTGATGCGCCGACTAGGAGGTTACACGCCAGACGTTGTCTCGTCTGCTGGTCAACGGGGCAACAAACCCACCAGGGTCCCCTCTCGGGAACGCACGCCTCCTGTTAGCAGCTACCCGTCGGGGGGCCTAATCCCCTGGGAGCTGCTGTTGCTGCTGTTGCTGCTGTTGCTGCTGTTGCTGCTGTTGCTGCTGTTGCTGCTGTTGCTGCTGTTGCTGCTGCTGTTGGTGTAGCACCTGCTGCTGCTGCTGATGCAGACATGCAGCACCACCCACAACGCCCCCAAAAGGGCCTTCCTCCTCATTTTAAAAAAGACTTTAAAAAAGCAAAATTTTTTTTCTCTTTTTTGTACTTGGACTAGTTTTTTATGAGAATAGAAAGGAAAAAGGAAGAAATGGAGAAGACAATAAAGACAATAAAATGAACAGGAAATGGAAAAGGAAAAAGGAAATGGAAAAATGAAAAGGAAAAAATGATGACCAAAAATGGTCGGTGTTTCAAGTTTTGTATAAAAGGCGGGCGAAGAGTACGGTAGAGCCAACAGAGTTTTATACAAAACAAGAAACTGCATTATGTGTTTGTTTTTTATTCTTTTTGATCAATTTGAATACACAGGCGTCACACTTCTGGGGCAAAAAAAGGAAAAAAAGAAGACCTAATCCTCCTTACTTAAAAGAAGGGAAGGGAGAATAAAAAACACATTGCCTTTGCTTTGTTGTCTGCAGAATGGTTTGTTTTAGTGCCTCCCCTGGAAAAAGAAAAATGGATTCCACTTGGTAAAAATAGCACACCTGTTGAACACACGTCAGGCCAGGAACAGAAGAAAAGCAAACGCTTCCACGAATGGAAGCAAAAGAAAAGTGTGGTGAAAAAACCCTTTTGGCCAAGGTGGTCTTGACTCTGTCTACAAACTTTGGGGATGAATGAAAAAATGACACTGAATAAATAACAGAGAGTGGGCGGGTAAGCCACTTCTCCGAGCTAAACACAAAGTAAACACCCTCCACCCATCTGATCCCGCCCACAAACACAAACAATCACGACAGAAACCAAGACAGGCAGAGGATGACCAGGGTAGGTTTTACTTGAACAGCGAACCTCTGCCTTGATACTTCACACGCTCAGCAGACGAGTTGCCACAACTCTCCAGACCTGCTGCAAAACAGGCCTGCACCTTTCACCGCATTTCGCTTCGTGCCCCTCATCTGGCGCACTACTGACGGGGGACGCCCCATGTAGGCACATCGGTAGGATTTCGTCTTAACATAGTTTTTTGTGTAAAAAAAAATGAACCCCTTTTTTTTTTTTAAAAAAAAATGAACCCCAAAAGCAAAAACCAAAAAACGAAAACAAAGAAGGACAAGACACACTACGCCTTGCGCTTCGCCGGCCTGCACCCTCTACCGTTGCCCAGGGACCGCCCCGTGGAGGCGTACAAGGCTCACAATAAAACAAAGGAAAGGGGGAGGGAGGGAGGGTAAAAAGAAAGGACAAGTGTGTTGTAATGTGTAAAAAATGGTCCCCTGTAAATTTTTTTGGGCCTCAATGCCCCCAAACAACACGTTAAGCCCAAAAAATTCACTTTTGGATGAGCAACTATTTATTTGGTGACGGGCTAAAAAACCTGTCGTTCTTGTGTGACACTTCCATGGAAACGTGATGAGGACCTCACCTTTTTTTACAGGTGGTTTTTTTTGTAAGGACCTCACACACTGGGCAGGCGGTCAGCTATTCGCTTCCCGCGGGGCGTTCGCGTGCGCGCTTCGCGCGCCCGCTCACGGTAACGTGTACAAAAAAACCTCACTCGTGCCTTCATGAACTGGCCTGTAAAGTGGCCTGTAAAAAGTGGTGTTTTTGTGGTAAACGCCAGATGGTCAAAAGAGTGATCTGACCATATTCCCCAGGTATAACTGGTACTCAAAAAGTTCATTAACGAAGGAATCTTGCACTTTTGACCATCACATATTAGATGTGTTTTTTCAGGTTTTTCAATGCACTTTCCTGTACTGGGAAGCATGCCACAAGTGTCATGTTTTACAAGGCAAAAATGACCAAAAAAGCTGATTTGGTGACGGGCTAAAAAACCTGTCGTTCTTGTGTGACACTTCCATGGAAACGTGATGAGGACCACACTTTTTTTACAGGTGGTTTTTTTTGTAAGCACCTCACGCACTGGGCAGGCGGTCAGCTATTCGCTTCCCGCGGGGCGTTCGCGTGCGCGCTTCGCGCGCCCGCTCACGGTAACGCATCACAAAAAAACCTCACTCATGCCTTCATGAACTGGCTTTTCAGGTGAAAAGTGCCCTTTTTTTTTTTTTTTTTTTTTTTTTTTTTTTTTTTTTTTTTTCTTTTTTTTTTTCCCGGTGGTCCGGGTTTTGAGTGTTTTTAGTGTTTTCTTTTTCCCAGAGAGGGTTGGGGGGAGGTGATCAGGGGTCTCAGGGACCTCGAATCAAAACAGAGGTGTCTTGACAAAAAAGGCTCAAAGGTGCAGAGGTCTGTTTAGCCTTACAGCAAATCCTTTAAAAAGGAAAGGCCTTGAGACATAACATAAGAGGGTTTTGAGACAGACAGAGGGGCTCAACAAATAAGACCTTCCAGGACCCAAGTTTTTTCTAGCCCACAGCAACATAGGTAGAAAGAACATGAGAGGAAGAAGGGACTTACCTGCATGTGAGATGAAGAGGGAAATAGGCAGAGGAGAAGGAGGGGCTTTTGCACTTCAGGGGTTCTTGATGGTCAGGGCTGGGTTTCTTCTAGGTGGAGATTCCCATGGGTAGACCGAAAAGAGAGAGAGTAGGTTGAAGTGGAAAAGTTTGGGAGGACAATAAAGACAATAAAGACAATAAAGACAATGTAAAACAGTTGAAAAACAATGACAATAACATACAGACAGACCAAGTGATGACCTCCCATGCCTCAGGGGCAAGGATGTTCAGCTGGTTCTGGATTAGTTTCCTGAATCTGGAGGGGGGGTGAGCGAATCATACAACCCTTCAGTATGGAAACGGAGTCTTGGGCAGGCCTGTGAAAAAGAGGAATAATGGAACAAAAGGACAAAGGTAGACAATATTAACAAGGGGGTGAATAAAATAAAATATAGAAAATATTAACAAACTAGACAAGGGGGTGAGGGGTGTGGATTAAAAATGGGGGTTGTGTTTTTGAATTTTCTGTACAAAATTGGATCTGTGCACAGGGGGCATTACCCCTCTAACAGCAAGGGTAAAGTTGAAAATAAAGGAAAGGAAAGTGCTTCTTTGAGGCACTATGACACTTTGACAATCTATTTTTTGAAAGTAAAGTAAAAAGAAGTACATCCTGGTGGCACTTTGACACTGGCAGACATTCTATTCTATTGTGTCTACTGTTTCTATTCTAAATTCTAAAACACTGGCTGGGCGACCTCCTGGGAACACCTCACACAAAAATCAAAATGATAAATGACAAAATAAAAATGGGGAAAACCACGTTTTCGTACACATATTCTTTGCTTTGCTTTGCTTTGTTTTGGTTTGCTTAGTTTGGTGTTGTTTTCTTTGTATCTCTTGTTTATTGAAAGTCCTCATCAACCGCGTCGACATCGATGGAGCTAGCCGCAGCACAGGAAGTGGCAGACGGGTGGGCGGAGGGTGCGGTGTGGCCACTTCCTGTCTGGGCGTTCATTGCTGCTGGTGCGGTGGAGGAGTCAGAGGTGGACTGTGCGGCGGCGATGGGGGACTCGTCATCGCTCTCCATCATCACCTCTGCGGCAGTGTAGCGTCGTCCGAAGGGGGATGTGGGCTCAGCAGAACAGGAAGTGGCAGACTGGTGGGCGGAGGGTGCTGTGTGGCCACTTCCTGTCTGCGATGTTGTAGTGGGTGCCGTGGTGGAATCGACCCCATCTGGGTCTCGCCCTCGAGATCCTGGATCCAAAGCCAGCGTCACCGTCACCGTAGGGTCCCAAAGATTCGCCCTATCCCGAAAGCTCGTGTCGCCCATTGCCCTGTTGAGGCAATCCAGTGTGGACCGGATCTTCTTCTGTGCCGCCTCGGGAGCCTCCCAATTCAACGCCTTCCAGGTGTGGAGCCATTCCCGATAGGCCCAAAAGCACGCCACTGTGCCTAGCCGCGTATCCACCGCCCCTTGCCTGTGGTGGAATGCCTCCACCCACTGCTGGACGTTCCGCATCACCGGTTGCCCCATTGACAGGCAGGGGTAGCAACCCCCTTTCGACACCTGGTACCCCCACTGCAGCTTCCGCGCGATCTCCTCCACCCTCTGCCGCGCTTCGCCCTCCACATCATCTAAGCGGAAGGAGTCCGGCGGGGTCTCAGCGTCCGTCGGGTTCTCGACCGCGGGGGTGGCCTGCCTGGCATTACGCACCCTGTTCTCCCGTCCTGTCGTCACCCTGGCCTGGGAGACCCCCTTCCTACGATTCTGTGTGTCTACGAGCTCGATACCCTGCTTCGCGGTTCCCGGCTTCTTGTCCTCCCCTGTGGACGGTGCAGATCGCGGCAGGAAGGCCTGAGCTAAGAGACAGGACGCAGTGCGAAGCTTGGAGAAAGCCATGTCCTCCTCATCCCTCAAATCGCCATGCGAGCGTTCAGCGTCCCTCAGCAGCAAAAGACACCGCTCAGACGTGGCGTGCAGGAGGATGGTCTCCCGTCCCTGTATGGACTCTTCGTTGCCGATGTTGCGGCGCCCCTCAGCCTCCTGTTCCTCGCACGAGGCAAACCCTAACCGGAACCTCTGACGGCTCTCCTCTCTCCTCTGCGATGCAGTGAGGCTCTGGGCTTGCCTTCGGTTCAAGGCACCTGCCTTCGTCAGCTCACTCGTCTTCGCCGATCCAGGCTGCGCTCCAGCGGGGCTGCGGACACCCATCGCCTTCTCCTGCATCGTCTCACGTCGCTGCTCCGACGATTTGACCTTAGCAGAAACGAAGCGAGATGCACTCTCGGATCTGGCCCGGCGCAAGAGGACCTCCGCAGCCTCCCGTTCCTGCCTCTGGCGTTCCTCCGACAACCTCCTCCGCTCTGCCGACCGCCGGCGTAACTCTTTCCCCTCCTCTGGTGGGACTTCACCCTCAACCCCACCCTCGAAGCCCGATTCCCTATCCTCAGGTTCCTCGGCAAAGCGGGGTGGCGTCACCGGCTGGGGAGAAGCGTCAGTCTGGTGCAGGTCTTGCATCGTAGCGCCAGCCTGCTCCCAATCTCCTTGAGAAGAGGGCGGCATAGGAGGAGTCTCATCAGGGTGTGCAGGGTGACGGACCGGTGTCGCTCCTGTCTGAGTCTGATCCACATCCATCTCCTCCTCCTTGACCCCGGCTTGGCGCATCTCAGCCTCATGGCGCTTCACCATCTCAGCTACCTCCAGTTCCTCTTCCCTTTCCCATTGGTCTTTCAGGGCACCCTCATGAACCCCCGCTCGTACACACCACCAAAGCCGCAGGAGACCCCTCTCAGTTTCATGGAACCGCATAAGGTCACGAACATGGGGAGCACCGTTGTCAATCGGGTCCTCATTCCCACGCCTGGTCCCTCTGGGCCCGTCTGGCTGGTCATCCATAGGGACCGGGGGCCCAGCACAAGTCACTTGGTCCTGGCTGACTCGGCACGCCACGCAACAGCTCGTGCAGCAAGTCGTACAGAAATGTGACTCTGCTTCCGCTCCTTCGCTGTGCCCATCGCATCCCCTGCAAATGAACGGGCCTGTCGTAGGCTCCCAAAGGCATGTGTCGGCACGTAGAGGCTTCGCTGCGCAGAGGATCTTGACTGCATCGACGTTCAGCGAGAGGGTCTCAAAGTGCCCGGCGATTACTCCAGTAAAAACCAGTCCCAGGGCTCCGTGGGGGGCACATAGGCGAGGGACATAGATTTTGGGCACGGCGCCCGGGGAGACAAGGATTATGGTCATCTCGAGTACCTCACATAAGCCCATATCATCGTTTCATCCGCCCACGTGGTGTCGTCTCTGCATCCTTCTCGCAATTTCCGTTCCATCCACGATCGACGGTCTCCAGTGCGCGCAGCCAGCTTAGCGTCACGAAGAACTTGGGCAACTGCCAGTTTCCGGAGGAGCGATGACGAATGGTAGGGTGTATTCGGAGCGAAGTTCGCGGCCAAGGCGTCAAACAGGCAGTCACCCACAGTGAAGCTGTTCCTCGTACGCGAGCCAAGAAATTCTGCCTGCCTGTCCACCGCCCAAGACTTGAAGACATTCATATCTGTCAGAGAGTGGGTCGGGGAGAGGACCAGCTTCTCTAAGTTGTGTAGAAAAGATGAGGCCTCCTGATCGTCCTCCCTCGGTGTCGCCTGCGGGAATGTGGGTGACCTGGCTCTCTCAGCGCCCTTCATGTGCGTGTCGTGGGAAGTGTGCGGAGTAGGGGACGGAGCCGATGAGCGCACGTTTCCACTGAGGATGTCAGCTAAGCCGTTCTGAGACGCCGGACAAAAGGGGGAGTCCCTTGAGCACAAATCGCACACCAACCTCTCGCACCCCTCAGCACATTTGAAGTGCGCCTCGCAACCGTCGATGGGGCGAACGCAACGCCTACACTGGTACACCGTCCCCACCGGTGCAGACTGTGCTGCGGGGATACGCTTCATCATCGCCACAGACTTGCAGAAACGCTTCGACTTCGGCGCAGGTATCGGTTCCATGCCGAGGATTTCTCCCTTGAGGTGCGAGTCTGTGAAGGAGAGGGGGCTGAGGAACCAGTCCTGTGAATCGTCATCAACCGGACCTGCGAAAACGAAGAGCGCCTCCCGGGCCCTTTTGGTCGGCACCAGAATTTGGGGACGCATGCGATCACAGATGATCACAATGGTGCACTCTAAAGCCTCTCCCGCGCCAGCAAGTGCCACCATATCCATCCAAGTGCGGGCGTCCGATCGGTCGCTGCTCTTTGTGCCCATGTACTCCAGCCAGTTCTTCACAGGAATGGAGATGCAATCCGCGAGGTCCGGTCGGTCATTTTTTACAATCTCCACAGCACGTCTCCGGAGTTCCTTATGACTCGTCTCTCCGTTGATGTCTTCAATCAAAAGATCCTTCTTGAGATCCACCGAGCATGCGGTCAGCAGTGCATCGAACCCGCTGTCACCTCTCAGGATTTTGTAACGCTGGGGGTGTGTGAGCCCCAGTCGTGCAGCCTGCGTCTCTGCGTCAGGGCATGCGCCATCTGCCATCATGCGGAGGATGTTCCAATACGCAGCAGGTGTCTCCCCCCCGGCCTGACGCCCCGCTCGGAAAGGATTGTGTCGGAAGACCGTTCCACCCACCTTCTTCTCTGGCATTGAGAAGTAGTCGCGCGGTTCACGCGCTATTTCGGCTTCCTCGACCTCCACAGACGGTTCACGCTCCGGTAAGTTGCTGACAGGGTTGCTGAGGTATGTGGAATCCATCTGCCTGAGATCTTCTTCCGCGGGACGCTGAACTGAGTCGGCGCTGTGGGGCAAGTGTTCATTGATGTCTGTGCAAAGCACGCCTCGGGCAACAAAGGACTTACCCACGGCTGCTTGGTATGCGCACGACATATGCTCCCGTAGCCTCGCCTCAGTCGGTGCATCGCCGCCAGGGTCCTTTGTGCACGCAAGCCCGGCCATACCTTCCTGAGGGCTACCAGCTTGGCTCCGGCAAAGAAAGGCGCGACCTC
>OZ037911.1:925168-1147927 GCA_964035575.1 Rhynchopus sp. YZ270_cl-10 | reverse complement strand
TTGCGGGTTTGCGGGTTTGCGGGTTTGCGGGTTTGCGGGTTTGCGGGTTTGCGGGTTTGCGGGTTTGCGGGTTTGCGGGTTTGCGGGTTTGCGGGTTTGCGGGTTTGCGGGTTTGCGGGTTTGCGGGTTTGCGGGTTTGCGGGTTTGCGGGTTTGCGGGTTTGCGGGTTTGCGGGTTTGCGGGTTTGCGGGTTTGCGGGTTTGCGGGTTTGCGGGTTTGCGGGTTTGCGGGTTTGCGGGTTTGCGGGTTTGCGGGTTTGCGGGTTTGCGGGTTTGCGGGTTTGCGGGTTTGCGGGTTTGCGGGTTTGCGGGTTTGCGGGTTTGCGGGTTTGCGGGTTTGCGGGTTTGCGGGTTTGCGGGTTTGCGGGTTTGCGGGTTTGCGGGTTTGCGGGTTTGCGGGTTTGCGGGTTTGCGGGTTTGCGGGTTTGCGGGTTTGCGGGTTTGCGGGTTTGCGGGTTTGCGGGTTTGCGGGTTTGCGGGTTTGCGGGTTTGCGGGTTTGCGGGTTTGCGGGTTTGCGGGTTTGCGGGTTTGCGGGTTTGCGGGTTTGCGGGTTTGCGGGTTTGCGGGTTTGCGGGTTTGCGGGTTTGCGGGTTTGCGGGTTTGCGGGTTTGCGGGTTTGCGGGTTTGCGGGTTTGCGGGTTTGCGGGTTTGCGGGTTTGCGGGTTTGCGGGTTTGCGGGTTTGCGGGTTTGCGGGTTTGCGGGTTTGCGGGTTTGCGGGTTTGCGGGTTTGCGGGTTTGCGGGTTTGCGGGTTTGCGGGTTTGCGGGTTTGCGGGTTTGCGGGTTTGCGGGTTTGCGGGTTTGCGGGTTTGCGGGTTTGCGGGTTTGCGGGTTTGCGGGTTTGCGGGTTTGCGGGTTTGCGGGTTTGCGGGTTTGCGGGTTTGCGGGTTTGCGGGTTTGCGGGTTTGCGGGTTTGCGGGTTTGCGGGTTTGCGGGTTTGCGGGTTTGCGGGTTTGCGGGTTTGCGGGTTTGCGGGTTTGCGGGTTTGCGGGTTTGCGGGTTTGCGGGTTTGCGGGTTTGCGGGTTTGCGGGTTTGCGGGTTTGCGGGTTTGCGGGTTTGCGGGTTTGCGGGTTTGCGGGTTTGCGGGTTTGCGGGTTTGCGGGTTTGCGGGTTTGCGGGTTTGCGGGTTTGCGGGTTTGCGGGTTTGCGGGTTTGCGGGTTTGCGGGTTTGCGGGTTTGCGGGTTTGCGGGTTTGCGGGTTTGCGGGTTTGCGGGTTTGCGGGTTTGCGGGTTTGCGGGTTTGCGGGTTTGCGGGGTTTGCGGGTTTGCGGGTTTGCGGGTTTGCGGGTTTACGGGTTTGCGGGTTTGCGGGTTTACGGGTTTGCGGGTTTGCGGGTTTGCGGGTTTGCGGGTTTGCGGGTTTGCGGGTTTGCGGGTTTGCGGGTTTGCGGGTTTGCGGGTTTGCGGGTTTGCGGGTTTGCGGGTTTGCGGGTTTACGGGTTTGCGGGTTTGCGGGTTTGCGGGTTTGCGGGTTTGCGGGTTTACGGGTTTGCGGGTTTGCGGGTTTGCGGGTTTGCGGGTTTGCGGGTTTGCGGGTTTGCGGGTTTGCGGGTTTGCGGGTTTACGGGTTTGCGGGTTTGCGGGTTTGCGGGTTTGCGAGTTTGCGGGTTTGCGGGTTTGCGGGTTTGCGGGTTTGCGGGTTTACGGGTTTGCGGGTTTGCGGGTTTGCGGGTTTGCGGAAATGAGGGGTGAGCCAAGTTTAATTCATTTTTCTATTCAATTTTTTCGGCATTCACATTTGTAAAAATGCAAAACCTTCAGACAATAAAAAATAAGTTCTGTTCACAACCACACCAGCCTCCTACATTTTAGCGAGCTTTCTTCTTGTGCGGGTTTGCGGGTTTGCGGGTTTGCGGGTTTGCGGGTTTGCGGGTTTGCGGGTTTGCGGGTTTGCGGGTTTGCGGGTTTGCGGGTTTGCGGGTTTGCGGGTTTGCGGGTTTGCGGGTTTGCGGGTTTGCGGGTTTGCGGGTTTGCGGGTTTGCGGGTTTGCGGGTTTGCGGGTTTGCGGGTTTGCGGGTTTGCGGGTTTGTACATGCATGAGTAAGTGCAGGTAAATCTATGAGTAATTGCCTTTATAGATACATGGCTTTAAGACTACACCAAATTGAAATATGTGAAAGTCAGCATTTGCGGTGCTGAACCACACAAACCTGCCACAAAAAAGCGAGATAATTTGTAGACATTAGACTCAGAAATGATATGGGGCCAAATGAGGTTCAAAACCAGCTCTAACCAATAGCTATCTGGTAGTACTCATTATTGGTAGTGGCCAAATAGTCTGTCTCTCAACCACACCTGAGATGTCATGTTTCAGCGAGCTTTATTATAATGGAATATTATGGAAGAGTTTTTCTGGACTAAACCGGTCGGTACAACTCTCTGCCAATTTTTACCAAGACTTCTTACATACACATGTACCATTATCTACCATTACCTGAAGAGCAAATTATCTTCACACCCACACCGTGAAATAATCTACCGACTTTCTTCACTCCTGAATATTATGAGCAAAAGTTCTGTCAAAAACCTGGCACTAAAAGCGAACTGCAGACGTATTTTTATGTTATTATTAGCGGAGGAGCCTTTGAACCACACCATCCTGCGACACATAATTTTTATGAGAATCAGTCATTATTAGCGGCGGATCTAAATAGCCTAATAACAATCAGCCTGTTCTACATTAGCAGTGAATATAAGCGGTGGAGCAAAGTGCCTCTCAACCACACCCTCCTGCTCCTACATTTTAGCAACCTTTCTTCCATGCACAAATGAAATAAATCCGCCAACACTTTAGCAAACTATCTTCTCTATTCGAATATGTCAGTATTAATATCATAGAAATAAAATAGTCTCTCATTGAGACTCAACCACATTATTCATTGAAAGATTTTGATTTTTGATTCTCCGTAGTCTGTGCGTGCTGTGATGGGGTCAATTTACGCTGCGAAAAGGGTATATTCTTAACCTAAAAATGCATGTATCAGTTTTTATCCACCATATTATTTACATGGTGAAACGTTGCGAGCTTTTTTCTCACATATTAGTGATATTGAGCCAAATAGGTTCACAACCACACCAGTCTGTTATGTGGCAGCATATTTGCTGCGTGAGCAAAATATCCAAATATTCAATAACACGAACCTGCTGTTTTTAGCATAATATTAGAAGCTACATCCTGTCGTAGATTTTATATCCTATACCCAAATTGTGAACCCAATATCTCCACAGTTAAGTGGTACGTGGGGAAACTCAAATGTCTTCTCACCCAGAGCCTCCTGCCAAATGTTAGTGTTAGAGCTTTCAATTTTCATAGAAATCTAAAAAATTCGTAGAGGAACAAATATTAGTATAAATTGCGTCAGATCCCAACGTTGCGCGCAGACCATGCCTCCGTTTGTGAGCTTTTCTGTACTACTACCACCAATGCCTCAACCACACCATTTTAGCAAGCTCTTTTCGCGTTTGTGGCCACACCAGCTTATTGCAGTCAATATTCTCTGCGGAGCCAAATAGCCTCTCAACTACACAAACCTGCTGTTTTTAGCAGTATTTAGTGCAATCAGTTGTTATTAGAGCCCAAATCCTGCCATAAATAAGCTGCAGAGCGAAATACCTCTAAACTATACCATCTTGCTACAGTTTATAACACGTTACTATAATCAATTACTCTGTACATATTAATCACTCATGTCAGCTGTATTCATAATAATTCACGGCGGAGCAAAATGCCTCATACCCACCCCATCATGCCTCATGCATGCTTTTCCGTGCCATTCAGGTTCTCCAGTGAATTTTAGGTTACATTGCGTGTTTACATATCATTACTCATACTTTAATCGCATCAACACAAAGTAGGTATAACCAAACCACATATTAGCGAGCTTTCTTCTTGTGCGGGTTTGCGGGTTTGCGGGTTTGCGGGTTTGCGGGTTTGCGGGTTTGTGGGTTTGCGGGTTTGCGGGTTTGCGGGTTTGCGGGTTTGCGGGTTTGCGGGTTTGCGGGTTTGCGGGTTTGCGGGTTTGCGGGTTTGCGGGTTTGCGGGTTTGCGGGTTTGCGGGTTTGCGGGTTTGCGGGTTTGCGGGTTTGCGGGTTTGCGGGTTACACTATATATATTACCGGGTTTCAGGTCAGGGAACGGATTCTTAACCACCAAAAGCGGGTTTGCGGGTTTGCGGGTCTGCGGGTCTGAACCCGCAAACTCGCAGACCCGCAGACCCGCAGACCCGCAAACCCGCAGACCCGCAGACCCGCAGACCCGCAGACCCGCAGACCCGCAGACCCGCAGACCCGCAGACCCGCAGACCCGCAGACCCTCAGACCCGCAGACCCGCAGACCCGCAGACCCGCAGACCCGCAGACCCGCAGACCCGCAGACCGCAGACCCGCAGACCCGCAGACCCGCAGACCCGCAGACCCGCAGACCCGCAGACCCGCAGACCCGCAGACCCGCAGACCCGCAGACCCGCAGACCCGCAGACCCGCAGACCCGCAGACCCGCAGACCCGCAGACCCGCAGACCCGCAGACCCGCAGACCCGCAGACCCGCAGACCCGCAGACCCGCAGACCCGCAGACCCGCAGACCCGCAGACCCGCAGACCCGCAGACCCGCAGACCCGCAGACCCGCAGACCCGCAGACCCGCAGACCCGCAGACCCGCAGACCCGCAGACCCGCAGACCCGCAGACCCGCAGACCCGCAGCCCGCTGCGGGTTTGCGAAATTATTATTTTTGCCTGTGGTGACTTTTTCGCCGAAATTTTCGACACAGTGGTCTGACAGAAAAAAACGCGTGAAATTAAGGGGTCGGAGTGCTATGTGGAAAAAAAACCGAAAATTTCAGCCAACCCGCAATTGAGCAAACCCACTGTGATTTTACGGGTTCGCGGGTTCGCGGGTTGGCGGGTAGGCAAAATTGGAAATTTTCCAAAATTTTCCACATAGCACATATCCCCCTTAATTTCACGCAAATTTTCCACAGAATCCACTGTCTGCGACCGAGCGTCCGCACACCGCGAAGACGCCTTCACGCAAAGCGTGAAGGCGAGCGGAGCACGGGGGGTCTGGGGGGGGAGTGCCCCCCCAGAAAAATTTTTGAGCAATTGGGATCCTGTTTTGAGCTTATTGTGCGGTTTTCCTGGTAATTTTGTGTTATACAGTGGTGAGTTTGACCGTATCCGATTTGAAATAGAGCTCAGTGATACCTGGACAATAGTGTACAATGAGACTGTGTAAGGTGACACCCTTTGTGCACCACAGTAATGTCTGTACACAATGTCCCTGTGTTGATACCGTTATGTCCTGCAACATGTGGCAGATGTAAAAGTTAAGTACCGTATTCGTAAGTATGTTGGACCGTAAGAAAGTTCGTCCTTTTCCGGATTTTTCTGGAAGTTCGTCATTTTTTACGGTCGAACGTTAGGAAAGTTGGAGGTAGAAATATTTTTGTGATAGTGGTGTGGCCGGAAACCCGGTTTTGGGGTAATTAGAAGTACAAGTATTTGAATTCGGGCCACACCACTATCACAAAAAAATACCGTAAATATGTTCGACCGTAATAATGTAGTCCTTTTCAAGATGTTTCTGGAAGTGAGTCCTTTTTTACGGTCGAACATTTTTACGAATACGGTATTTACTTCCGCGAACAATGTGAAGTACGTTGTATGCTCGAATGCTAGGTATCCAGACTGAGAGTACTGACGTTGTTACACTGTTTATATTATCTGATTATTGTGGGGTAGGATATATATTTCCACCGTTCCTTACGCAAAGAAAATTTGGATGTTGTCGTTCTGGCGGTGTTGCTAATTGGGTTAGGGATTTAAGAAGTTTGGTGTACTGTCTCTATCTAATGCTGTGTCTTATTGACGTATTTAGAGCTGTGTTATTGCACATAGGTGTAGTATTGAGGTAGAGATGTGTGGTCAGCGTATCTGGCTGGTGGACTAGATAGTGGTATTTTGTTATTACCGCGATTGGAAATATTATGGATCGAATTAAGTACCAAATGTCCCGAAAAAACTTCAAACGTACCATAATTAATTCGGTCCAACAATAACCCGAACCAAATATTAATTCGATTCATATCGTTCTGGGCAAAAAAGTACTTGTCAAAAAAATAAGATTCGCCCTTTCCTCGGGGGACAAATACAAAAAAAATTGCCCCCCAAAACATTATGGACCGAATTAAGTACCAAATGAAACTCAAAAACCTCAAACATACCATAATTAATTCGGTCCATAATATTTTGTTTCTTTATTTATTCGGTCCATAATATTTCCAAACGCGGTATTGCTGTAGCTATATATTTGTAGGTCTGCGTCTCTGTGTTTAAGTATGTAGTACCTCCTACTGTATCTTAAGTAAATCCGCGAGCACGTAGTGTCTTGGTGGCCGAATGCCCGATTTCTGGCCAAGGTTCCCACAAGTGTGCTAATTTACCCCCCAGATAGCTCTTGCTTATCTGTGTCACTGTGACTGCTTCCACAATCAGCCTTGGAGTCATGAAGTCCTCTTGTTTGTCAGGCAGAACCTGTTCTCTGCGTGCATATTCTCTATCATTGGGGTTAGCTCTTCAGAGATGTTTGTTGCGGATTGGTTGTAGATCCGGCTGGTGCAGGCTACGTTGTAATTTTCCGTCGTCAGCACATAGTGTCTTTTGGTTGACTTTCCGAGTTCTG
Source organism: Rhynchopus sp. YZ270_cl-10 (assembly GCA_964035575.1). Taxonomy (NCBI): domain Eukaryota; phylum Euglenozoa; class Diplonemea; order Diplonemida; family Diplonemidae; genus Rhynchopus; species Rhynchopus sp. YZ270_cl-10. The sequence continues at coordinate 1,141,249 of OZ037911.1, read as the reverse complement.
TCCAGTCTGCCTTGTTGGGATACTGTGTGGTGATGATGCCAGTTTTTTTTGATCCACGCAGCAGCCCTGACTGTGGGCAATTCTGAGTAATTTGAAAGTCACTTGCTACGTTCACATTGTTCCATCTTTTTCAATTGCGTTTAGTAATCACTCCTGGCATTGCTTTGCGTTCTGGTTGCTATTGACGTATTGGAGGTGCATTATTGTGTTTAGGAGTAGTGTTGAGAGGTGGTGATGCGGGGCTCAGCGTATCATGCTTGATGGTGGTATTTTGTTATTACTGCTGTACCGTTCTCTTAGTAGTTCTCCGTCTGCGTCTATGTATGTAATTTGTCCTACTTCTGTATCCTGAAGAAATCTGTGTACGAATTTTCCTTGGTTCCTTGGTCACTCCTGTGTGGATGATGCAAAACGTTTGCATTGTCAACCTGCTGTTTGTCCACTCAAATATCTGAGCCCTTGTGAGTGGTCTGCAATGATACATCTTTTCAAGTAACGGTGCAGTTTCCAGCTGGTTAGTTGTCAGAAGCTCCGTTTGAGGATGTTATTTAAATTTAGTATGAACTGGTGTACTCGCACTACAGGTTCATTGATTGGTTGCTGCATTGGTTCTGTGCGTTCGCATTGCCCTACTCAATTCACATTGTTGTGTTGTGCTGGTTCCGGTTATGTGAAGTTGCTTTGATCGTATTTGTTTTCCATCCATAATATTCCCAAAAATGTCCAAATCGTGTTCTGGTTTCTGGTTTCTCTTTGTTTTTAGTTTCCTATTGCCATAAAAAGACACCAGTTCCAACCCACTTGATCAATACCTGTACAACAATATTGGTAATGACCTTGCAATATATTTCAGTCATTCCGAAAATATACATTTCTTCTCCCATATTTCACACTTTAGAATGTCTCCATCACACTCCCACGAGAGTGCACTAACTTGAAATCTGTTCCTTTGGTTGAGTTCGTTCCGTAAGTTCGGCGGTTTGGCGCCTGCGTTCCTTATGTTTACATCGTTATATAATACCTCCATCACACTCCCATGTATGCTGATCACTTTGGAAACTAGCAGAACATAACACCAACCACCTCTCTACTCCACACAAACACGCATACCCATGGTTGCTGACCCACCTACAAGTTAAGTATCATAATAGTAGACCAGCCTGCTGTAAGCCACACCAGCCAGATAACGATGGTTGCTCACTTCTCGTGCGGGTTTGCGGGTTTGCGGGTTTGCGGGTTTGCGGGTTTGCGGGTTTGCGGGTTTGCGGGTTTGCGGGTTTGCGGGTTTGCGGGTTTGCGGGTTTACGGGTTTGCGGGTTTGCGGGTTTGCGGGTTTGCGGGTTTGCGGGTTTGCGGGTTTGCGGGTTTGCGGGTTTGCGGGTTTGCGGGTTTGCGGGTTTGCGGGTTTGCGGGTTTGCGGGTTTGCGGGTTTGCGGGTTTGCGGGTTTGCGGGTTTGCGGGTTTGCGGGTTTGCGGGTTTGCGGGTTTGCGGGTTTGCGGGTTTACGGGTTTGCGGGTTTGCGGGTTTGCGGGTTTGCGGGTTTGCGGGTTTGCGGGTTTGCGGGTTTGCGGGTTTGCGGGTTTGCGGGTTTGCGGGTTTGCGGGTTTGCGGGTTTGCGGGTTTGCGGGTTTGCGGGTTTGCGGGTTTGCGGGTTTCTAGTTATTACGGGTTTGAGGGGTACAAAATGGCGACGCTGCAGGATTGCTGGATCGCGTGGTCCCAGTATTTCTGATAATACACTCCGGTAGATTGGGGCCCAAAAACGACGTAATGTACTGGGTTTGGATGTTAGCATTTTCTGAAGATACCTAAAATGGGTGAGGCATTTCACGGCTATTTTTGTGAAGGAATTGACGATATTTTGTGGTTCTAAGGTGTGTGTATTGTATGTGACGAAAATTTCAAAATGTGACATAAGTATGAAATATGGCCAGTATGCCCATAAAATGAGGCCATTGCAACCCTGGAGGACCACATTGGACATATTGGGCCAAATTTAGGTGTGTAAGTGTATCGGCTTTAAAATATTTTTTTTCGTGATTTTTGGGGTCATTTTTTGGCTGGGAAAATTGGGCCACATTTAACCACAACTACTCAAAACATCAAATCTGTGGCTTTAATGGACTGATTGGGCGTTTTTATGACCTGGACATGGGGGTCAGATACCATTTTAGACATGTTAAAAATTGGTCAGAAGACCCTGAGAGAAGAACCAAGGTCAAATTGACCTTGAGTACTGGGTCAAATTTGTGTGGGAAAAATGCCCAGTACATAATTGTTGATGCGCAAAAGTGCAAAATTCCTTCAGCAATGGCTTCATATGACATTTCCATAACCTGGACATGGGGGTCAGACTCCACTTTTGACCACCTAAAATTTGGTCATACACATGTATGAGACCCCAAAAACCAGGATTTTGACCAAAAAATTTTTCCCAGCAATTTTTGCCTACAAAAAATCAAAAAAAAAATTTTTTGATTTTGGCTCTCCGGAGTCTGTGCGTGCTGTGGTGGGGTCAATTTGCGCTGAGAAATGGGTATTTTTGACCTAAAATGCATGTATCAGTTTTTACATGATTTTTGGTGTTTTTGGGTTTTGTGTGGGTTTTTTGGTCAGTACCTAATTTCTGATGCTCAAAAGTACAAAATTCCTTCGGCAATGGCTTCATAGGACATTTCCATAACCTGGACATGGGGGTCAGACTCCACTTTTGACCACCTGAAATTTGGTCATACACATGTATGAGACCCAAAAACCAGGATTTTTGACCAAAAAAAATTTTCCCACCAATTTTTGCCTACAAAAAATCGAAAAAAAAAAATTTTGATTTTGGCTCTCCGGAGTCTGTGCGTGCTGTGGTGGGGTCAATTTGCGCTGAGAAATGGGTATTTTTGATCTAAAATGCATGTATCAGTTTTTACATGATTTTTGGTGTTTTTGGGTTTTGTGTGGGTTTTTTGGTCAGTACCTAATTTCTGATGCTCAAAAGTACAAAATTCCTTCGGCAATGGCTTCATAGGACATTTCCATAACCTGGACATGGGGGTCAGACTCCACTTTTGACCACCTGAAATTTGGTCATACACATGTATGAGACCCAAAAACCAGGATTTTTGACCAAAAAAAATTTTCCCACCAATTTTTGCCTACAAAAAATCGAAAAAAAAAAATTTTGATTTTGGCTCTCCGGAGTCTGTGCGTGCAGTGATGGGGTCAATTTGCGCTGAGAAATGGGTATTTTTGACCTAAAATGCATGTATCAGTTTTTACATGTTTTTTGGTTTTTGTGTAAGTTCCTGTAGGACAGTTGGGTTGATTGGTAAGTAATTTACAACTGGAAAACTAGGTGGATCGATTCTTTTGTGCGTTTTTACTACAGAAATATTCTGTTTTCCCTTTTTTTCTTTTTTTGATCTTTATTTTTGTGGCATGACAATACTCTCACCGGCCAAAGTGAGCGCCTTCTTCAAGGTGTAGTCTTTCTTTTGTTTAAGCTATGTTTTAACCTATTTCCTTATTTTTTTCAATCCAAGACAAAAATACTTCTTCATCACAAGAGATTACCTCCGGCTGGGAAGAAAAAAACAACAAAACTGCTGATGAAACCGGTAACCTGAAACCGGTCAAAAAGTATCTGACAATTTCCAAACTAATTGATTTTTTTTAAACTAAACAAACTCCACAAAAACAGTTTGATTTATCCATCACAAGATATAGTCAAAACTCCAATTAATAACTTATGATAACCTTTTTTTCTTTTTTTATGCAATCAACAAAATCCCAAAAATACAACAATATAAAAAAAGCAACACACAAAATATTCACAATTTTTAAATAATTTGAAAGTCAGAAAAAATCTTTGATGGAAATGTTGGAGACAATAGGGCTTTTTTGTGTGCTTAATCTTCATGGTGTTCATAGTTTTTTGAGAAATAGTTCACCTGTTTTTGGTGTGTGAGTACACAAATGCTATGAAAAGAGAAATGAGGGGTGAGCCAAGTTCAATTCATTTTTCTATTCAATTTTTTCGGCTTTCACATTTGTAAAAATGCAAAACCTTCATACAATAAAAAAAAAATTCTGTTCACAACCACACCAGCCTCCTACATTTTAGCGAGCTTTCTTCTAGTACGGGTTTGCGGGTTTGCGGGTTTGCGGGTTTGCGGGTTTGCGGGTTTGCGGGTTTGCGGGTTTGCGGGTTTGCGGGTTTGCGGGTTTGCGGGTTTGCGGGTTTGCGGGTTTGCGGGTTTGCGGGTTTGCGGGTTTGCGGGTTTGCGGGTTTGCGGGTTTGCGGGTTTGCGGGTTTGCGGGTTTGCGGGTTTACGGGTTTGCGGGTTTGCGGGTTTGCGGGTTTGCGGGTTTGCGGGTTTGCGGGTTTGCGGGTTTGCGGGTTTGCGGGTTTGCGGGTTTGCGGGTTTCTAGTTATTACGGAAATGAGGGGTAGTAAACGGTCAGCACGGCCAGATCGCCGGTTTACGTGGTCCCAATATATCTGAGGTGATTCTCCGGTAGACTGGGGCCCAGAAACGACGTGGTGTACTGGGATTGGAAATTCAAAGTAGCTGGCATTATCTAAAATGGGTGTGGCATTTCACGGCTATTTTTGTGAGTAAAATTGCGATATTTTGTGTTTCTGAGGTGCTGGGTGTATATGTCATAAAATTTTCAAAAAACGAGATGACCAAGAAATATGGCCAGTATCCTCATAAAATGAGGCAATTGCGACCCTGGAGGCCCACATTTGACATTTTAGGCCAAAATTAGGTGTGTAAGAGTATCGGCTTGAAAATATTTTTTTTCGTGATTTTTGGGGTCATTTTTTGGCTGGGAACATTGGGCCACATTTAACCACAACTGCTCAAAAGGTCAAATCTGTGGCTTTAATGGACTCATTGGGCGTTTTTATGACCTGGACATGGGGGTCAGATTCCATTTTTAACATGTTGAAAATTGGTCACAAGACCCTGAGAGAAAACCCAAGGTCAAATTGACCTTGAGTACCAGGTCAAATTTGTGTGGAAAAAATTTCCAGTACCTAATTTCTAATGCTCAAAAGTACAAAATTCCTTCGCCAATGGCTTCATAGGACATTTCCATAACCTGGACATGGGGGTCAGACTCCACTTTTGACCACCTGAAATTTGGTCATACACATGTATGAGACCCCAAAAACCAGGATTTTGAGCAAAATATTTTTCCCAGCAATTTTTGCCTACAAAAAATCGAAAAAAAAAATTTTTGATTTTGGCTCTCAGGAGTCTGTGCGCGCTGTGGTGGGGTCAATTTGCGCTGAGAAATGAGTATTTTTGACCTAAAACGCATGTATCAGTTTTTACATGATTTTTGGTGTTTTTTGGGTTTTGTGTGGGTTTTTTGGTCAGTACCTAATTTCTGATGCTCAAAAGTGCAAAATTCCTTCGGCAATCGCTTCATAGGACATTTCCATAACCTGGACATGGGGGTCAGACATCACATTTGACCACCCTAAATTTGGTCATACACATGTATGAGACCCCAAAAACCAGGATTTTGACCAAAAAATTTTTCCCAGCAATTTTTGCCTGCGAAAAATCGAAAAAAAAAATTTTTGATTTTGGCTCTCCGGAGTCTGTGTGTGCTGTGATGGGGTCAATTTGCGCTGAAAAATGAGTATTTTTGACCTAAAATGCATGTATCAGTTTTTACATGATGAGTGTTTTCCTGTAGGGGCAGTTGGTTGATGGGTAAGTAATTTATAACTGGAAAACTAGGTGGATCTGTTTTTTTGTGTGTTTATTTTTTTTGCTTTTTTTCCCTTTTTTACTTTTTTTATGAATCTAATTCCTTTTTTGATCTTTATTTTTGTGGCATGACAATACTCTCACCCGCCAAAGTGAGCGCCTTCTTCAAGGTGTAGTCTTTCTTTTGTTTAACCTATGTTTAACCTATTTCCATATTTTTTTTAATCCAAGACAAAAAAATTTTCTTCATCACAAGAGATTCTCTCCGGCTGGGAAGAAAAAAACAACAAAAACTGCTGATCGGTCAAAAAATCTCTGAAAAATAAAAACTGCTACAATTTCCAAACATACGTGTCACAGTGAAGTAACCAATTGATTTTTTTAAAAACTTAACGAACTCCACAAAAACAGTTTGATTTATCCATTACAAGAGATCTGCTGTAAAAAACAATGAAACAGAAACAAAAACAAAATTCTTTTTTTAGAGGGGCTAAGCTTACCCAGTTTTTTTACTCATATTTATTTCAATCCAATGAACATGTTCAAACAAATATTCGCGGGTTTTAGGTGGGTTTTTTGGTCAGTACCTAATTTCTGATGCTCAAAAGTACAAAATTCCTTCGACAATCGCTTCATAGGACATTTCCATAACCTGGACATGGGGGTCAGACTCAACTTTTGACCACCTTGGTAATACACATGTGTGAGACCCCAAAAACCAGGATTTTGACCAAAAAATTTTTCCCAGCAATTTTTGCCTACAAAAAATCGAAAAAAAAAATTTTTGATTTTGGGTCTCCGGAGTCTGTGTGTGCTGTGATGGGGTCAATTTGCGCTGAGAAATGGGTATTTTTGACCTAAAATGCATGTATCAGTTTTTACATGATTTTTGGTGTTTTGGGGGTTTTAGGTGGGTTTTTTGGTCAGTACATAATGTGCAATGCTCAAAAGTACAAAATTCCTTCGACAATCGCTTCATAGGACATTTCCATAACCTGAACATGGGGGTCAGACACCACTTTTGACCACCTGAAAATTGGTCATACACATGTATGATACCCCAAAAACCAGGATTTTTGACCAAAAAATTTTCCAAGCAATTTTTGCCTACAAAAAATCAAAAAAAAAAATTTTTGATTTTGGGTCTCTGGAGTCTGTGCGTGCTGTGGTGGGTCAATTTGCACTGAGAAATGGGTATTTTTGACTTAAAATGCATGTATCAGTTTTTACATGATTTTAGAAAACAGAAAACCACCATATTTTTGACATTGATGACAGGTTTCCCAGCACAAGTCAGTATTTAGAACAGTGTCGTTGTTCATTGGAAGCACAACGATTATCGCTTGCCACACAACTTTGTCAAACATGGGAAGTCTCAAAATAAACGTGCCTTCCTTACGTTAAGATGTGTGGAAAATAGCCAAGCACACAAGTACCATTATTTTGACACTGGTAGCAGTCTTCCCCGGAGATGATAGTAAATAACATTGTGCAAACTGTGCAAACTTTCTTATAGTCATGCAAACCTGAAAAATTAATAGCGGCGGAGCAACCACACCACAACCAGACAAGCTTGCTACATGTTGGCGAGCTTTCTTATCCCTGTGAGTAATTTTGCGGCGGATCCAAACAGCTTAACAACCACAGTCTCTTATGTGTCAATATTAGCGGCGGAGCAAAATATCCTTCCTTAAACACACTGCTAAACTGCTAAATTTAGCAGTTTTTGTCCAAATATTTAGTGGGTAAATCCTGCTACATTTCAGTGACCTTTTCTGATAATCTTTTACTGTATCAGTCATGTCAGCAGCATGTATCAATAATTCGCGGCGTAGCAACGTGCCTCAAAACTACATCCTCCCTCATTTTTTCGACTTTTCCGTGTCATTTCAGGTTTTCTATGAATGAATAGGCACATCATTTCTGCATTTGCTGAATGATACTAATCTTTTCAACATTAATTCGCGGCGGAGCCATATACCTCACAACCACACCATCCTGCCACATTTTAGCGAGCTTTCTTCTAGTGCGGGTTTGCGGGTTTGCGGGTTTGCGGGTTTGCGGGTTTGCGGGTTTGCGGGTTTGCGGGTTTGCGGGTTTGCGGGTTTGCGGGTTTGCGGGTTTGCGGGTTTGCGGGTTTGCGGGTTTGCGGGTTTACGGGTGCGCGCGTCCCTTCTGGGGAGTATGGATGCCTCTTCCTCAGTTTTTGTTGTGCATTTTTGCACCTTTGCGCTCATCTCCATCTCACCAAAGGTGAAATTGTGAATGCTGTCATGCAGCATTCACATTCCAGCATGCTCCTGTAGGCTGAAGCACCGTCGGTGGTGTAGTCTCCCCTCATTTCTGCTCTCTGGATAGTGCAACAAACACAGGGATACAAGACAGGGTTGTCTTGTTGGAGGTGGGTCAGGGTCTGGATGTCCTAAAACCACACACCAACACGGAAGAAAAGCAAAAAGGATTCAAGCACCCGGACTTCCCAGCTGGTCACCCACGCCAGTACTATCCAGGCCTGCTGGTGCTTAACTTCTCAAATCAGGCGGGATGAGGTGTATTCACCAGAGTATGGCCGAATCCAATACTGAGTCAGGTTCGAAAACCTTTGAAGAGCTTTTTATTTCTGAGCTTGTTTTTGCTTCGGTTGTGAAAACCGGTTTGTGGGTCAGCAGGTTTAACAAGTTTGGCCAGTCCTTAGCACAGCACTTAGTGCGCTGCACTACTGCATCGGAGCAGGTGCCTGTGTGCTCACAGGTCACCACTCAGTGGTCGATCCCTCTAGACCAGTGTGCTGGGTTTACTGGGTTTACTGGGTAACATGATGGTTTGTGTGATCACGTTTGTTTTGGTTTGTTTGTTTGTTTAAAAAGGCGGGTTTGTGCAAAGCACAGCACCGCCGCTGTCAAAAATTTCACTGTGCAAGCCAGCCGAAGCTAGTGCCACCAGTATCCCCTGCGCAGTGCAATGCAAGGGCCACTGGTGTGTCGACGCCCTTGTTGATCAGGTCAGACACCAGTAAGGTATGTAACCTCTAGCTGAGTTTAACAACATGCGAAACTCCAACACCTTCAGGGAAGCGTAGTGGTTGTCAAGACTTAAAAACAGATGAGACACAAAGGCCCCTTCAAAAATTATGCTTTCACTTAGTGGCTCTTACCCACGGTCATCTTTAGTAAAAGGCGAAAGATGAGTTCGATATGGGCAAGAACCGTGATATGGCTCTGTTTTGTTCTATTGCTGTATGCACTTTGCTACACATGGAAGCATGTTGAGAGCGAGGATAGTGTGGTAACTTCTTGATTGATCAAGATGTCCTTGAAGGTGAAAAAAGTAATGTGAAGCCTTTTTTGAGGTTTTTCTTAAAAACAAGCTGTAAGTGGAAGGGCTGTGCCTGGTACTCTTCCCTGCGCCATACAGGGGAGAGACAAAACAATACAAGAAGTATGTGACAATCATCGCAAGTGCTCATGCTGCACATGCCCAACCTATGTCATCATCCAGCTTTGGTCTTGTGCCGAAGAAAACAATCTTCAACACGAATGCACTCAAAAACAGATCCTGTGTAGAGTACAGTCTTGCCCTTGTTTGTTCCACCTATCGGCTGCACAGATGTCTACAGGGAGGCACATTGGTGGTGGTAGTTCTGGTGTGTTAGCTTTACGTGGTGTCTTTATGTTACCACCCCAACACGCTTCCCTGTTGACATAGCTTTGTGACACGACTGGGAGAAAAGGAGGTATTCTTGCGCTCGGGATAATTCCATAAGCAATGAGCAAATAGGGACGCTGTGGAGAGATTGCTGGTTGAAAACTACCCAATTCCCGCCATGGGCCGCTTCGGCGTTGCCACATTGGCAATTTGTGTAGCTGCTTCGGCGGCCTTGTTTTTACTACGATTGATCATCACCTTCGCTCACTTCCCTGTGACATGGGTGTGTAATCTGTTTGCCTTGTTGTTTCCTAGTAATATTGATCATCATCATGCTTCCCTGTACATGGGTGTCGAATTTGGTATGGACTAAAAAGAAGTCATACCTTCTCGGCCTTTTGGCTAAGATCAAGTGTATTATCTGTTCTTATCAGCTTAATATCTGATACAGTGCCTTGTGCACTGATGATATTAACGCAATTTCTCATTGGGGTGACGGGTCGCCAGGGCAACCTGGTCCGTTCACACATGTTGCCCTGGAGCTGCACAACATCCAGGAGTGGCATACCCTCTTTTTTAACAAAACAAAAACAAACACACAAAGGCAACATATCATACATACCATACATACCATACATACACAGTGGTTACCGGTAAGGGTTATTAAAAACAGAGGTCGGAGCGAGCCTCTCAATGTCAGAGGCTTCAAAGCATTTCACGAGAAAACTCGCCCCTGTCCTTCTTCATCACTATCACTTGACCGAACACTCCCCACAAGGAAGCCTGTAAAAGGTGATGCTTTTTTAGGCAACAACACAGACACAGGGGGGGTACTGGGTGGGGTAATATAAAAAAGGGTGCTTGCGTTGTGTGCTGGATCGGGACCACCAGTAAACTGGCAGCCCCACATCCAGTTCTAATATTTGAAGTGTGAAATAGAACGCAGTCAGAATTAGTGTTACACGCTAATGTAAGAATAATCATCATGGGTAATATTCTGTACGAACGTACGGGATTTACATCATATGAAAGTGGTTCCGCCTTGGGCCATATCAGGCCCACAGCAGGACACATCATAAAAATTGTAAAGAATTTTCTGATAAGAAAGGTCTTTTCAAGTTTTAGCTGTTGCTGAACGAGTTGTTTGGTTTCGAAGTAGCACACTAACTTAGCACCCAAACATAGGGAGAGTATGGGAAAACAAGACAGGGTTGTCTTGTTGGAGGTGGGTCAGGGTGACACACACACCTGTGCACTTTGTACATGCATCATATGTGTGAATGTTTTTTCTCATGGTGACGTAAAAAAGGCCAGTCTCTTTCGAGGCTGGCCATGTTTGACAAAGTTGTGTGAGAAGAATATAATCTTCATGCTTCCATACCAATGAAGTACAGAAACTGTAGCTTTAGAAATCGTTGGTTGCCCTTTTTCTTAACATTGCTCTAAGCACCAACATGTGCTGGTAAACATGCCACTTGTGGTGAATAATGTGGGTAGGAATGGTCTGGGCAACGTGGTGGGGTGTATCAACAACACATGTGTATGGTGATGTGGAAACAATGTTCACATGGAAAAATGTAAAAAAGAAACGCTTCTCCAGTTCAAGCCATTGAGTTGGAAACACCCTCACTCTGCTCTGTGCTGCGATCCTTGAACTGTCCACTGCAGGAGTTATGAGCTGCTCTGTGAGACCAGCCTGGCCCGGTTCACCCCATTTCACTCTGATTGTTGCCCTGGTTTACACCAAGGCCGCAAACAGGACAGTAGACTAACACGGACAACACATCAACACAGAAGTTGAAGGTGCCTTTGGTCCACCTCAAAGAGTGCCCAGTTCTGGAGAAGCTTGCCCCCCCAGAAGCTAGGGGTTTCAGGATGCAGCCAACACATCCCGGCTCAATAGATACCATATTGTCGGAATACAAGACAGGGTTGTCTAGTTGGAGGTGGGTCAGGTCAAAAACGTGGTTTTGAAGATCCTCACTTCTTGTGTGTGTTTTTTTTTGCTTTGCACAAAGACACACAAAGACAATCATGCTAACGTAAAAAAGGCCAGTCTCTTTCGAAACCGGCCATGTTTTGACAAAGTTGTGTGAGAAGAGTAATCTTCATGCTTCCATACCAATGAAGTACAGAAACTGTAGCTTTAGAAATCGTTGGTTGCTCTTTTTCTCTACACAGCTTTCGACATGTATATGCTCAGGGAAGCATGCCAGTAGCATAAACCATATGGTCGTTTTTTGAAACCAATATTTCAATGGGTTACTGCAGCCTGCCACTTGCCACCTGTGGGTGATGGGTATGTCTGCACATGTGTTGGTCTGGGAAGCATGAAGAAGACACCAGTGTAAAAAATACGTGTGATCCGGGGGACAAAAAAAAAGTTGATACTTTCTCGATTAATGCGTGTCATCCTTGCGCAGGGACCATGCTAATCTTCTCTGTATCGATCCAATTTTAACGGATGTCCCATTTCTGGGGTCCAGTATATATGCACAAGGTGGTTGACAAGACAGGGGCCCCTTGTTGGAGTTGGGTCAGGGTCTGAATGTGGTTCTAAACTTCTGCTGTTGTTGTGGGTTTTTTTGCTTCTTGTGCACAAGACGATCGTGTTAACGTAAAAAAGGCCAGTCTCTTTCGAAACTGGCCATGTTTTGACAAAGTGTGTGTGAAGAATAATCTTCATGCTTCCATACCAATGAAGTACAGAAACTGTAGCTTTAGAAATCGTTGGTTGCCTTTTTTCTCTACAATGTTCTAAGTGCCAACATGTTCTGGGAATCATGCCATATGTATCATTATTATGGTGGGTTTTTTTTCTAACATAGCCGTAGAGTGGCTTATAAACATACCTAAGGATGCCCAATGTGCTCGAAAGTCCAAAAATCTTGGGAATACGGGATATTTGGGCTCATTTGAGTCAATTGCGTGGTCGTACAATTTAATCTGAGCATTACACATATCCTAATCACCAAAATATTCGAAGAACATGGGAATCATGTGTGTTTTTTGGGTTTGCACAAGGTGATGTTAACGTAAAAAAGGCCAGTCTCTTTCGAAACTGGCCATGTTTTGACAAAGTTGTGTGAAGAATATAATCTTCATGCTTCCATACCAATGAAGTACAGAAACTGTAGCTTTAGAAATCGTTGGTTGCCCTTTTTCTCTACAATGTTCTAGGTACCCACTTGTTCTGGGAAGCCTTCTGCCAATGTCTATAATACGGTTGCTTTTTCGTACCTGACATCTTGGTCACTGTGAAGGTTCTACATAAAAATATCCTTAAGTGTGATCCTACAGAAGGATATTCGACAGAGTCAACAGTGGCTTCTGAAGGGGAACAAGTGTCACAAATATGGTTTTGCAGGCGATTTAAAAATGGGGTGCAGTAAGCACTTGTGCATTAGGTCAGGTGTGAATTGGGTGTGTTTTTGGGTTTGCTTCTTGTGCACAAAGACAATCGTGCTAACGTAAAAAAGGCCAGTCTCTTTCGAGGCTGGCCATGTTTGACAAAGTTGTGTGTGAAGAATAATCTTCATGCTTCCATACCAATGAAGTACAGAAACTGTAGCTTTAGAAATCGTTGGTTGCCTTTTTTCTCTACAATGTTCTAAGCTCCAACGTGAACTGGGAAGCCTTCTTCCAGTGTCCTAAATATGGTCGCTTTTTCGTACCTAACCTATTGGTCACTGGGAAGGGTCTGCACAGAATATGCTTAGGTGAGAGGCTTACACAAGTATATTCATAAGAGTCAACAGTGGTTTCTGAAGGGGTATATGTGGTACCAGTGCCACAAATGGTTGCACACATGGTTTTGCAGGCAATATACAAATGGGTTGCAGCAAGCACTTGTGTGTGATGGGAATCATGTGTGTTTTTTGGGGTTTGCAGAAGGTGATGCTAACGTAAAAAAGGCCAGTCTCTTTCGAAACTGGCCATGTTTTGACAAAGTTGTGTGAGAAGAATATAATCTTCATGCTTCCATACCAATGAAGTACAGAAACTGTAGCTTTAGAAATCGTTGGTTGCCTTTTTTCTCTACAACGTTCTGAGTACAGACGTGTCCTGGGAAGCATGCCAGTAGTGTAAAAAATATGATGGTTTTTTTGTACCTAACATCTTGTACACTGAGAAGGTTCTGCACAAGTGGAAGCCTATATAAGGATATTCATAAGAGTCAAAAGGGGCTTCTGAAGGTGTATATGGGTAGTATGAGCTCATATGAATCCATTAAAAGCGTCTATGGCATGATCTAAGCATCACATAATTTCTGAAATCAATACCAACCACAATTTATGGCTATTTTTCCAGCAATAGCCGTATCATGGCTTATAACCATACCTAAGGATGTCCAATATGCTGGAAAAGTTAATAATCTTGGGTATATAGGGTTTTTGGGCACATTTGAGTCAATTGCGGGGTCTTACGATTTAATCTGAGCATCACACATATCCTAATCACCTATATAATCGAAAAACACATACAAAATGACCTACATAGCCGTAAAATGACCCAAATGTGCATATTCGGGTTGAAATTTCATTTTTTCGGAAAGTTTTTTTTTCTCAACAATTACATGGGTGAGTTCCGAGTACATTATGGGGTCGTAAGTTTTTATTCAAGCATCACACATTATGTAGAATAATTTATGCCATACAATGTTACCAAAAAAAGTCGATTTTTGGTCACTTTTTCAAAAATATGAAAATTCGATTTTTGGGTACTAGATAGGTCTTTCCGGTGCAAAAACGACCGTTAAATGGATTCTCCGGGGTCCTAAGGCCCCAAAAATCACTTTTGGACACACGGGCAATATCCCAGTATACCCTAGGAAATTGGTGGGAACCCAAAAATTGGCCTCAAAATCCGACCAAAACCAAGGTTTCTGTAGAGGTACATGTGAACCTCATGTGTGTTCTGGAGACCCATTTTGTTTTTAAAAGTGAATCTAAATAGCCAAAAATTTAAAACTCTTGTAGCGCATTCGGAATAGAGGGGGTATTCGCGAAAACCTGTGCGAAACATTTATCAATTCAGGTCTGACCCACATGGTCATGACCCCATATTTTGGGTGCGGAAAACACCCTATCTGTTGACCTACCGGCTTGTATGCCTGTATACCTGGTTGGGTCAACTTTTTGAAAATTTCCTGGGCCATATACCCTATTTGGGCCCCCTGAATCCATTGCGACATCGTTTTTTCACATCCGAGTGAAAACTAATATATAGGATAACCCATGGGTATGGGTACCTCGCTCAATACCCCTAAAATCAGTGCTTTTGAAAATGACCTTATGGAAAAATGTATCCAAAATATTGAAACATGTTCTCCTGGCATCTGCAACACGATATTTTGGGCCCCCTGGGCCCCGGGGGCCCTACGGGCCCCGGGGGCCCTACGGGCCCCCATATTCGCGAAAAGTTGGGCATCCCAGCTAGTGGGTCGGTACTGGGTATACAAACATCCCCCCAAAAAGTGAGATTTTGACCCCCCAAAAATGGCCATTTTTTTACTCCCCGGGACCTTCTCAGGTGTGTATTCGGACCCTCTCGTGGTCTTAAACCGGATTTTTGGGGCCCCCACACCCTGGAATACCCCCCATAGTGTCGTTTTTTCGCCCGCAGGGCCGATTTTTTAGAAAAAATTTGGTTTTTAAGGAACAACATTTACCCTGCGACACCTTGAAAAACAGGTGATTTTTGCCTTTTTCAGTTGTGTGTGTGCAGTGCCGAATTCCCCAGGCTTGGTGAAAGTTGTGCCTCAAATACCCCTATGTGGGTTGGAAAAATCAAATAAAGATAAAATTTTGAGGCAGCCTGGGGGTGTGCTATGGTAAACAATTTGTGTGTGTAAAAATACCCCTAAAAAACACCCTAAAAATGGCTGTTTTTCGCCTATTTTTGGGGGTCGCCTGAGCTATTTTTTTTATTGTTTTGGCTTTTCCTGGGACCTGAAAATAGGGTCCTGGGCCCAATATGTCCCAATGAGGCCATTGGAATATCGATTTTTTCCAGATATGGGCCTCCTAGACCGAAATTTTTGATTTTGGTGTTGCAAAAATTTTCGAAAATCCTGAAAAGTGCCCAAAAACACGTAAAAACACGTGTATAGGCACACCCTATCGGCCCCCAGCATTGCCCAGGATTGTTGCAAATTTTCCCTGCATGGGGGCCCTCCGGGCCCCCTGGACCCATTGCGACCCGATTGGTTCACATTCCTGGAAAATTTGGTCCCTAAGACACATACGTGGTTAACATACCCCTGAAAAACACCCTATTTTTGACCCTAAAAAACACCCTATTTTTGACCCTGAAAACATGATTTTAGCAAATAGGGCAACTAGTTTGGTGATCCAGCAACCGACTCATGGGCCCAGTATGTCCAACAGGGCCATATGTTTGGTAAATTTTACCGGGGGCAAGGGGATGTACAAAAAAAAAGTGGATTTTTTACCTTAAAAAAATGGCCAAAAATAGGCCAAAAATGGCCATTTTTCGGCCATGTGACCCCCACAGCAACCCTATATAGACCCCCAAAAACCTAATATTTTTTTCCCAGCGATGTGTCCTGGGGGCCCTTCGGGCCCCCAGGACACATCGCAACCCCGTTTTTTCAAAAAGCTGGCCCTACGGGCCAACTTTTTGAGGTGGCCTGTAGGGTGACCCCTTCAAAAAGCTGGAACCCGGATTTTGGGGTCAGGGGTCCCTTTATGCACTTTTATGTATAAAAAAATGTCTGGGGCGAGAAAATGCAAATTTTTGCCTGCAAACACACTGCATACTACGACAGGACCATATTCCATCTTATCAGGAAAAATTTCGGAGGTGTTAGTCATAAAAACAATTTAAATTTTTTTGAAAAAACATGAGATCTGGATAAAAGTTTTGACTGTACCTGTGGAAGGTGGGATTTTGCCTGTGTTTTGACTTTTTTTTTCAGTAAATAAACTTCTACTCATCTCCGGAGGCCGTCCGAGGTCGCAATTAACTCATTTTGACAATTTAGGGCCATATACCGCCCGTTTTTTCAAAAAGTTGAAAATTTTGGCCCCCAGGATTGGGTACAGCGTGTACTGAACCCTGATTTTCGAAAAATCTCAACTTTTGAAATTCGTCACTTATGGCAGCATGTATCTGACACCCAATTTTGACTTTACCCGTGAATCCATTCTGGTGCATATACACTATCTGGCACCCCTGAGTCCATTGCGGGGTCGTTTTTTCAAAAAGTCGACCGGACTAATACCTAATATGACCCTGGGTATAGCGTACCGTCTCAGAAACACCCCAAAATCAGTGTTTTTGAAGGGTTCTCACAGCTAAAATCGATGAAAAAATGTCAAAATCACTTTCCCGTGACCCAATAGCGTGAAATATGGCCCATGTGGGCCCCCAGGACCTATAACACCCCCAATCGGTCGATTCCATGCGTATTTCACACCCCCAGATATATGTGCCCATGGGGTGCCAGACCCCAAAATCATGATTTTTTCATGATTTTTGGCCCGATGCACTGACCTGCAGGGCCATACCGTCTACCGGGGCAACCATATTTTTGTAAAATCGGCCTTGCATAGGGCCCAGTATGTCCCACAGGGTATGTTGCCCCAGATTCAGGTCCCCGCACAAGCCAAACCAATATTTTAAAATCGATTTTTTTGAAAAAAATATTTTTCAAAAAAAATCGTGATTTTTGGGATTTTGGTGATTTTTACAGTTTTGCACACCCTGAAAATCGATTTTTTCGGCTCCGCCGGTGAAATATCGACATAATTTAGGTATGTTATGTGCATAATATACCCATTAGAGCCCATTCAAGTCACATTCCGACCATTTTTCGTGAAAAAATGCAACTTTTTGTCACCGTGACCCCCAAAAATGACGATTTTTTGGTCGATTTTTTCGGCCAAAAATTTCGTACCACAGGGCCATACCATATACTGGGATTATCAACTTTTTGAAAATACGGCCTGGTATTCGGGTGTATATGTCCCATGGGGCTCATAGTAACCTTACTGGGTCATGCCCAAAGCCAATCTTAATAGTAAAATTCGATTTTCTGTGAAAAATATTTTGACCAAAAAATCGTCATTTTTCCGATTTTCGTCATTTTTACAGTTTTGCACACCCTGAAAATCGATTTTTTCGGCTCCGCCGGTGAAATATCGACATAATTTAGGTATGTTATGTGCATAATATACCCATTAGAGCCCATTCAAGTCACATTCCGACCATTTTTCGTGAAAAAATGCAACTTTTTGTCACCGTGACCCCCAAAAATGACGATTTTTTGGTCGATTTTTTCGGCCAAAAATTTCGTACCACAGGGCCATACCATATACTGGGATTATCAACTTTTTGAAAATACGGCCTGGTATTCGGGTCTATATGTCCCATGGGGCCCATAGTAACCTTACTGGGTCATGCCCAAAGCCAATCTTAATAGTAAAATTCGATTTTCTGTGAAAAATATTTTGACCAAAAAATCGTCATTTTTCCGATTTTCGTCATTTTTACAGTTTTGCACACCCAGAAAATCGATTTTTTCGGCTCGGCCGGTGTAATATCGACATAATTTAGGTATGCTATGTGCATAATATACCCATTAGAGCCCATTCAAGTCACATTCCGACCATTTTTCGTGAAAAAATGCAACTTTTTGTCACCGTGACCCCCAAAAATGACGATTTTTTGGTCGATTTTTTCGGCCAAAAATTTCGTACCACAGGGCCATACCATATACTGGGATTATCAACTTTTTGAAAATACGGCCTGGTATTCGGGTCTATATGTCCCATGGGGCCCATAGTAACCTTACTGGGTCATGCCCAAAGCCAATCTTAATAGTAAAATTCGATTTTCTGTGAAAAATATTTTGACCAAAAAATCGTCATTTTTCCGATTTTCGTCCGGATGCGCAACTCTGCCGACCCTGTCAGGTGCGACGTCTGTCCCGTCGTCAGGCCTCCAAGCTGCGCAATCAAGAGGTTCGCCTCGTCGCCTGCACCCCCGAAGGCTTCAAACACAATAGGGGAGAACTTGGTATTGATCTTGTTCAAATCCCGCTCGTGCTTCTCCCGTTTGACCTGGCCCTGGTTCTTCGCCGACCAGCCCACAAACTTCGAGGCCCCTGTTCTGTAGGAAGGCAAGGTGGGGCACACGTGGGTGATGTCCAAACAACGAGGTCCATTTTCCGCCACTCCTACTGGGAGGTAGACGTCGCCTGGCCGCTTCTTCGACTCCAACTCCACTCGCACGGTCTCCTCCAAAGCAGGGTCCAAGCCCGCCCCTTGAGCAGCTCGGTACACCGAATCCCGCAAGGCGTTGTGGCGGGCGACGCGGTGTTTGGAGTAGGGGCAGCCAAAGGTGTGGTCGCCAAAGGAGTCCATGACAACCCTTTTCTGCCCCCCCTGACATGCCGAGCAAGTCGTTCCCTCCGCATGGATGGCCACCCCTAGTCGGAAACGGGTCACAACCGCAAAATCCGCTGAAGACATCTGGTTCCTTGCTGAGGGTGTCGCCGTGAGGTACGTCCCGGAAAGCGGCAGGAGAAGGGACTTCATCCGTGCTCGGTCTCGCATGCAGAGCTGTTGCATCAACTTGTCTGCCTGGGCGTCAATCACCGCAGATGACAGACTCTGCTGCTCCAGGATCTTCTTCGGCTGGGCCCTGTCCACGTGAAACGCCACCGGTACCCTGGAGTTGTACTCCTCAGCCGCGCTGTTCCATCTCTCCTCATCCCAGGTGAAGGCAGGGTCCAAGGCCTGCGACAGTTGCAGGTTCCCTGACTGAGAGGCGAGGGACGCAGCTGTCCGATGGTCCACGGTGCGACGGATACCCAGCCCCCCAAGCGCCACAGGAAGCGCCGCCTGCGCCCTTGCCAACTCCGGCAGCGCCCCATCCGGGTCATGCAGAAGCGCAGCCAGGCACCTGTCGATCAGGTCGTCAAAGGCCGTCAGGTACTCCGCGCACTGTGGGATCCCCCGCATGTAGAACACCATGCGGCAGTAGCCTTCGCAGTATCTCAGTACGTAGAAGGCTGCCTGGGAGTCCCCGAGGTCCACAAGGGCTTCCAGGTTGCGGCGGGAATCGTCCACCTTCTGGGCCATGTACTCCTCGCAGAAAGCCACAGACCCAATGGGGATGCCCAAGAAGTCGAACCCATCCACATCCAACAGCCGGAACCCGCCTTCACCCATGGCGTCCTGTCCACCCTCGTTCAACGTGAACCCCACGGCCTCGAGATCCTCCTTGGAGACGCCACCAGTGGAGATGAGCTCACACTTGTTCGCGTTCACCTCCAACCCCAGTTCGGAGCTACGAGTGCACAGAACCTGGTACGCCTCAAAAACCGCCTTAGGGGACCCCCGCAGAGAGCCGTCATCGAGGTACCACAAAGTCCCATCCAGGCCTGGGTGCCCCTTCAGCTCTAGCGCCATCTGGTGGATGGTCAGGGAGAAGAGAAGCGGGCCCAAGGGATCTCCTTGTTGAGCTCCGCGCTGTGACCTTATGGTATCCCCACCATAAAACAGGCTGGAGGGCTCCAGGTAACACCATCGCACCCATGGGGCCAGCTCGGGGAGGTTCGCGTCGACCGCTCTTAGCATCGACAGGCGGTCTACGCAGTTGAACGCGTTACGGTAGTCAATTTTCAAAATGACTTTACCTTTTCCTACTGCGAGATAACATCAGTCGCCACTGCCGCCCCCCTTGCCGTTGCCACCCCCACCTGGTTCCCTCGAAGAAGAAGCGTCCTAGCAGGCACCCGCACTCGCGCCGACAGAATCTTTCCCACCAGTCTGCGGAGAGTGTCCCCAACCGCAATCGGTCGCACGTCCTCCTCCAGGCCCGGCCCCTTTGCAGGCTTCCGGAGAGCCACCAAGTTAGCGCCGGCGAAGAACTCAGCCACCTCCACTGGAGCATTTCCTCGTGCCAAAGACGTCAACACTGCGGCCAGCGCTGCCAAAGTGCCCTTAGCCCGCCTCTGTAGGCAAAGTGTACGAAGGTGCGCGCCCGTCACGTTCGAGGGACCCGCCGCCGATGACTTCGGCATGCTCCGCAGGGCCTTCATCACCTCCACCACTGTCACCGGTGGGACCTCCTGAGGCTGGGGCCAATCCGCCTGCTCCAGGGCCTTGGAGTCGGCAGCGGCTGGGTGCTTCGTCTGAAGCTTTTCCAGCGTCGCCGGTGTCTGTGGGGCGAGGCCGTCGCTGGTAGCGCATGACATGGCCTGGCTCGGGAGTCCTGCTCTCGCTTTGGCGATGGTGCGCTTCCGTCTCCCTTCGTCAGTGTCTTCATCCGACCACCCCGAGGGCCTTGGCTTCCGCTCCTCTACCGTTTGCTCCCACAGGGCGACATACTGGCCAGCCTCCCAAGCCTCCAAGTCCTTCCCCCAGGTGCTCGTCAAACGTCGCTCCTGGTCCTTGCCCCCTCGTTCTGTCCGTGTCCGGTGCAACACTGTGAAGAACAGTGCAAGGCGCTTCCAGGCCACCTCGTCCTGGTACTCCAGGATGTCCATGAGGACCCTCAGGAAGAGCTCGCTGTACAGCTGTAGGTGTTTGTCTGGGCACCCGCCCTTCAGCTGGATCCTGGTGGTCCCCATGACTTCAAAGGAGGGGAGGTCATCCTGATCTGTCAGCATTCCTCGACTGGAGGGAGACGGAGCGGTGAAGCCTTCTTCGCCAAAGTGCACCGTACAGGTGTTGCAGACCTCCTTGCTCTGCGGCAATAGCATGTCGCACTGATCGTTCGCACAGCGCGACATGCCCAAGTGGCCCAACAGCTCGTCGGGGATGTACGCTCCATCCGCCTGGTGGCGACGCATATGCTGCAGCAAGCCCTTACGAGACAGGCCCCCGACCGCATCACTCGAAGACAAAATTCCCGCTCTGCAACCATCAAAGGGGCAGAACACCCGATCCGCATTGATGTGTCCCAGCTTGGTAGCCAGGGGGGCGGTGGTGGTGGTGTTGGTGGGGATGATGCCATCCAAATGCGCTGTGTCCAGCACTGCCTGCCGAGCCTCCTTCCTCATCTTCTCTGCCATCCCCTCCTTGGTCTTCCCCACCTCCGGGACAAGCTCCACTGCCTCAAAGTGAGAGTCACAGAGAGCGATGACGACCGTGGGAAGTTTCGCTTGGAAGCTCTCCGCGTACGACTTGGCGACTCTTTTGCTACCAGGGGTGATGCGCACGAGGGGGTTCTCTTCCGACGCCTGCACCACCACGATGTTGATGCGGGATGCTGTCGCGGTGAGCTGAAGCCCCAAGTGGTTGAGGTGGGCCTCGCCGGTCACACCATTGGCAAACTCCGTCATGGCCTCCTGCGACCCCAGCACCTGCACCAGGCGGTTCGACACCTCCACTGCTGTGTCATACAGCTGCTTGCGCATTGCCCTCACGTCCGGCTGCGTGTCGTGGTCCCAGAGGTGTAGTGCCACATAACCACAATCATTAGTAGACACGTTGGGGATGCGTTTAGCTCCAAACTTCGCCAGAGTCGCGTCCACAGACACCGCCTGCTCTGTATACGCAGGAGCGTTCACGTTTGCGCACCCACCGGTCAACGCAAACGGGGACAAGCTTACCGGGTGCTCCGGAACAGCAGGGGCAGGGCGCAGGTCCCAGGGCGTCACCGCTCGCCACAACAGCGACAGCAAGACCAGTAGGGACACCGCCAGCATGCCAAATGCCATCCCGATCCTACGAGTCCACCTGCGTGCTGCCACACGGCGCACCTCCAAGAGAAGAACCCAGCCAAGCGGGCGCGCGACGCCGACCAGTGCCACAAAACCCGCCAAACAACCACCTGCGGACCATGCAACCCACACCCACTCGGCTGCACGCACCGACAACTGACCCACCCCTATCACACTGGCCCTCACCAAGCTGGCAGCCACTCGGATCCCTCCGGTCCATCGGCGCACTCGCTCGCTCGCCCCTTCCAGCCACCGCCACCCCCTCCGTACGCGGCACAGTCCCCGCAGCAGACCCACCCCCAGCACCTCCGCGTCCCGAACTAGCGCGCAACCCAAAACATGTGGCGCTGACCTCCCAAGCTCAGACCCCACAAAAACCAGAACCCAGATGGCCACACACTGCAAAGCACCTCTCAACGCATCGGCGACCCTGAACCTGCGGAAAACTGGGTGCGCTGCCGGAGAGGGCGGACGATTGCAGGGCGCCTTGCGCCGACGGAGCCTGCCCGCCTGTGACTTGGTCCAGTTCAAGGACCGGTGTCCTCGTCGCGTCCTCCTGGTCCTCCTGCCCACTAGCCACAAAATGAGATGACTGAGGGTAGGGGCGCGTCTGTCCTTCCACAGATCCAGGACCGCGAACGACACAAACACTCCCCACTCAGGTGCCTCGGCTACCCAGCAGGGGTCAGGTTGACGCAAGGAGGAGAAGACCTCCCAGAGGTTGCACCACCAGTCGAACCAACACTCTATCTGTACACACCCCTTTTGCCACACCCGCATCATCACACAGCCACTCTGTCCTTCTCGCCCCACAAGGCTGACCCCGAACACCAGCATACCTCGCTCACCACCCCCTACGTTGTTCTTGCCGTTGCAGCTGATGTTGATGCGTCCGCTGCAGGTGTTGATGCTGCTGTTGCTGATGTTGCTGCTGATTTTGTTGCTGCTGCTGTTGCGTCTGCTGCTGTTGCATCTGCTGTTGGTGTTGGTGCTGCTGTTACTACTGTTGCTGCTGATGTTGGTGTTGATGCTGCTGTTGTTGCTGTTGCTGCTGATGTTGCTGCTGCTGCTGTTGCATCTGCTGTTGGTGTTGGTGCTGCTGTTGCTGCTGATGTTGGTGTTGATGCTGCTGTTGCGTCTGCTGTTGGTGTTGGTGCTGCTGTTGCTACTGTTGCTGCTGATGTTGGTGTTGATGCTGCTGTTGCTGCTGATGTTGCTGCTGATGTTGCTGCTGCTGCTGTTGGTGTTGGTGCTGCTGTTGCTACTGTTGCTGCTGATGTTGGTGTTGATGCTGCTGCTGCTGCTGATGTTGCTGCTGATGTTGCTGCTGCTGCTGTTGCGTCTGCTGCTCTTGCATCTGCTGTTGGTGTTGGTGCTGCTGTTGCTACTGTTGCTGCTGATGTTGGTGTTGATGCTGCTGTTGCTGCTGATGTTGCTGCTGCTGCTGCTGTTGCGTCTGCTGCTCTTGCATCTGCTGTTGGTGTTGATGCTGCTGTTGCTGCTGTTGTTGCTGATGTTGCTGCTGCTGCTGTTGCGTCTGCTGTTGGTGTTGGTGCTGCTGTTGCTACTGTTACTGCTGATGTTGGTGTTGATGCTGCTGTTGCAGCCGTTGCTGCTGATGTTGCTGCTGCTGCTGTAGCGTCTGCTGTTGGTGTTGGTGCTGCTGTTGCTACTGTTGCTGCTGATGTTGCTGCTGATGTTGTTGCTGCTGCTGTGGCGTCTGCTGCTGTTGCATCTGCTGTTGGTGTTGGTGCTGCTGTAGCTACTGTTGCTGCTGATGTTGGTGTTGATGCTGCTGTTGCTGCAGCTGGTTCTGTTGCTACTGCTGCAACTGCTCACCAGGGGTGACACTGGGACCCCACCCAGGACTCCGAAGAGTTCGTTTTTGCTGCTATCACCGTTGCACCCACTGATGTGTTTGGGCATAAAGAGCCTCTTCTTGGGGTTATTATGGGGGAGAGGGGGGTGTGGGATGTTATCACAACAGCTCTTTGCTTTGTTGCCTCCACACAAGTATTTGTTGCTGCTATCAAAGCTGCAGCTGCTTGGGTTGTTGGGCTCAAGAGGCCTCTTTTTGGGGTAAAAAAGGGGGGGAAGGGGGCTCCTGCCACTGAGGAGGAAGCTGTTGTAGCTGCCCCTCCTGCTGTTGGTGCTCCTGCTACTGCTGTTGATGCAGCTTATGTTGTTGCTGCTGTTGCTGTTGTTGCTGCTGTTGCTGCTGCTGCTGCTGCTGTTGCTGCTGTTGCTGTTGTTGCTGTTGCTGGTGTTGCTGCTGTTGCTGCTGTTGCTGCTGTTGCTGCTGTTGCTGCTGTTGCTGCTGTTGCTGCTGTTGCTGCTGTTGCTGCTGTTGCTGCTGTTGCTGCTGTTGCTGCTGTTGCTGTTGTTGCTGCTGTTGCTGCTGTTGCTGCTGTTGCTGCTGTTGCTGCTGTTGCTGCTGTTGCTGCTGTTGCTGCTGTTGCTGCTGTTGCTGCTGTTGCTGCTGTTGCTGCTGTTGCTGCTGTTGCTGCTGTTGCTGCTGTTGCTGCTGTTGCTGCTGTTGCTGCTGTTGCTGCTGTTGCTGCTGTTGCTGCTGCTGCAGTTGCAGCTGGTGTAGCATATGCTGCTGTTGCTGCTCTTGTTGTTGCTGCTGCTGCTGCTGGTGTAGCTCCTGCTGCTGCTGCTGATGCAGACATGCAGCACCACCCACAACGCCCCCAAAAGGGCCTTCCTCCTCATTTTTAAAAAAGCAAAAAGCAAAAAACTAAAACAAAGAAGGACAAGACACACTACGCCAAATCCATTTTTCTTTTTCCAGGGGAGGCACTAAAACAAACCATTCTGCAGACAACAAAGCAAAGGCAATGTGTTTTTTATTCTCCCTTCCCTTCTTTTAAGTAAGGAGGATTAGGTCTTCTTTTTTTCCTTTTTTTGCCCCAGAAGTGTGACGCCTGTGTATTCAAATTGATCAAAAAGAATAAAAAACAAACACATAATGCAGTTTCTTGTTTTGTATAAAACTCTGTTGGCTCTACCGTACTCTTCGCCCGCCTTTTATACAAAACTTGAAACACCGACCATTTTTGGTCATCATTTTTTCCTTTTCATTTTTCCATTTCCTTTTTCCTTTTCCATTTCCTGTTCATTTTATTGTCTTTATTGTCTTCTCCATTTCTTCCTTTTTCCTTTCTATTCTCATAAAAAACTAGTCCAAGTACAAAAAAGAGAAAAAAAAAAAAAAAAAAAAAAAAAAAAAAAAAAAAAAGGACAAGACACACTACGCCTTGCGCTTCGCCGGCCTGCACTCCTCAACCGTTGCCCAGGGACCGCCCCGTGGAGGCGTACAAGGCTCACAATAAAACAAAGGAAAGGGGGAGGGAGGGTAAAAAGAAAGGACAAGTGTGTTGTAATGTGTAAAAAATGGTCCCCTGTAAACTTCCAGAACTCTTCCCAATACATACCAAGCTAAGGAGCTAAGGAGCTAAGGAGCTAAGGAGCTAAGGAGCTGGCCACTCCGGTGCACAGGGGGCACGTCCGGTGCACAGGGGGCGCACCCCAAAACGGTGCACAGGGGGCGCCCAAAAATCCGGTGCACAGGGGGCGTTTTACCCGTGATTTAATAGCCGGGCGCCCCCTGTGCACCGTTTTGACACGCCCCCTGTGCACCGTTTTTGGGGCGCCCCCTGTGCACCGGATTTTAGGCGCCCCCTGTGCACCGTTCAAAGACGCCCCCTGTGCACAGTTTTTGGGCGCCCCCTGTGCACCGGATTTTCCGAGGATACGCCCCCTGTGCACCGATTTTTCACTTAGGCGCCCCCTGTGCACCGGATTTTTGTCAAAAAGGCACCCTGTGCACCGGATCCAGTCTTCCCGGGGTTCAGTAACTTAGCTGGTTCGTGCACTGTATAACTGATATTTGCGAGTATTTGCGCGTTCTATGTTGTGTAATCTGGCTGGTGTGGTTGTGCGGGTGCGCGGGGTTCGGGCAATGTTATCCGGCTGGTGTGGTCGATAAGCTGGCTGGTGGGTGCGGGTGCGCGGGAACCTGCTGGTTCTAGGTTACGTTATCTGGCTGGTGGTTGTGCGGGTTTGCGGGTTTGCGGGTGCGCGGGTTTGCGGGTTCTAGGTTGTGTTATCCGGCTGGTGTGGTTGTGCGGGTGCGCGGGGTTCGGGCAGCGTTATCTGGCTGGTGTGGTCGATAAGCCGGCTGGTGGGTGCGGGTGCGCGGGAACTTGCTGGTTCTAGGTTGCGTTTTCTGGTTCTAGGTTACGTTATCTGGCTGGTGGTTGTGCGGGTTTGCGGGTTTGCGGGTGCGCGGGTTTGCGGGTTCTAGGTTGCGTTATCCGGCTGGTGTGGTGGTGCGGGTGCGCGGGGTTCGGGCAGCGGTATCCGGCTGGTGTGGTTGTGCGGGTGTGCGGGGTTCGGGCAACGTTATCTGGCTGGTGTGGTCGATAAGCCAGCTGGTGGGTGCGGGTGCGCGGGAACCTGCTGGTTCTAGGTTGCGTTTTCTGGTTCTAGGTTACGTTATCTGGCTGGTGGTTGTGCGGGTTTGCGGGTTTGCGGGTGCGCGGGTTTGCGGGTTCTAGGTTGCGTTATCCGGCTGGTGTGGTTGATAGGGTTCTCGGGGGTCAGTTACAGAGTGGTTCCAGGTTGCATTATCCGGCTGGTGCTTGTGTGGTTGGTGTGGTTGATAAGGTAAGAATCTTGGTAAGCTCTTCATCCACCTTTTATTCTAAACCCGACCTTTTTTGGTCATCCTTTTTTCCATTTCCATTTTCCTGTTCATTTTATTGTCTTTATTATCTTCTCCATTTTTTCCCTTTTCCTTTCTATTCTCATAAAAAAATAGACCAAGTACAGAAAAGAAGAAAAATAGGGTTCTTGGGGGTTACTTAACTGGTTGAGTTATCTGCAAACCTGCAAACCCGAAATAAATATCTGGCTTGTGTCAACTGGTTGTTGTTTTGGTGGGCTGGGCACTTAGGTGTTTTCACGTGTACCATGCTTCCCTACTGAGAGAAGGTTTGTATACTGTGTATACTGTGTATACTGTGTATACTGTGTATACTGTGTATACTGTGTATACTGTGTATACTGTGTATACTGTGTATACTGTGTATACTGTGTATACTGTGTATACTGTGTTTTTCTGTGTATACTGTGTTTTTCTGTGTTTTTCTGTGTTTTTCTGTGTTTTTCTGTGTTTTTCTGTGTTTTTCTGTGTTTTTCTGTGTTTTTCTGTGTGTGCTGTGAAAACTGTGTACAGGACCCAAAATACCTGTAAAAGTCATATGGGGCATACTTTTGCGCCCCCTGTGCACCCTATTTCGGGACCCCCGAAAAGCCCCCTGTGCACCCTTTTTCAGGGGTGAAATGCCCCCTGTGCACCATATCCAAAACCACTTCTGGGAGGTTTCGGCAGGGTTTCGGGAACCAAAAAAAGCCGCCCCCTGTGCACCTTAGATACCAAGGAGCTAAGGAGCTAAGGAGCTGGCCACTCCGGTGCACAGGGTGCCGGTCCGGTGCACAGGGTGCCCCCAAAAAATCCGGTGCACAGGGTGCCAAAAAATCCGGTGCACAGGGTGCTTTTTAGCCGGGGCTTATAACGTGGGGGGCACCCTGTGCACCGGATTGCGAAGCCGTAATGGCACCCTGTGCACCGGATTAAAAGGGGCACCCTGTGCACCGGATTTTTAGGGGCACCCTGTGCACCGTTTTTTGCGGGCACCCTGTGCACCGGATCCAGTGCCAAAAAGGCACCCTGTGCACCTTTTGGGGGCACCCTGTGCACCGGATTTGGAACCACTATGTCACCCTGTGCACCGGATCCAGGCTTCCAATATTACTCACCCAGTTTTAGAAACACTTGCATATTGTGTTGTCCAGGTTCGTGTGGTTAAACAGGTGTTTGGGCTTCACGCACTGAGCAGGTTCTAGGTTGCGTTATCCGGCTGGTGTGGTGGTGCGGGTGCGCGGGGTTCGGGAAACGTTATCTGGTTCGTGTGGTCGATAAGCTGGCTGGTGGGTGCGGGTGCGCGGGAACCTGCTGGTTCTAGGTTGCGTTATCTGGTTCTAGGTTACGGTATCCGGCTGGTGGTTGGTGCGGGTTTGCGGGTTTGCGGGTGCGCGGGTTTGCGGGTTCTAGGTTGCGTTATCCGGCTGGTGTGGTTGTGCGGGTGCGCGGGGTTCGGGCAACGTTATCTGGTTCGTGTGGTCGATAAGATGGCTGGTGGGTGCGGGTGCGCGGGAACCTGCTGGTTCTAGGTTGCGTTATCTGGTTCTAGGTTACGGTATCCGGCTGGTGGTTGGTGCGGGTTTGCGGGTTTGCGGGTGCGCGGGTTTGCGGGTTCTAGGTTGCGTTATCCGGCTGGTGTGGTTGTGCGGGTGCGCGGGGTTCGGGCAACGTTATCCGGCTGGTGTGGTGGTGCGGGTGCGCGGGGTTTGGGCAACGTTATCTGGTTAGTGTGGTCGATAAGCTGGCTGGTGGGTGCGGGTGCGCGGGAACCTGCTGGTTCTAGGTTACGGTATCCGGCTCGTGGTTGGTGCGGGTGCGCGGGTTTGCGGGTTCTAGGATGCGTTATCCGGCTGGTGTGGTTGATAGGGTTCTCGGGGTTCAGGCACTTTATCTGGTTGGTGTGGTCGATAAGCTGGCGGGTGGGTGCAGGTGTGCAAACCCGCAAACCCGTGGGAATCTGCAGGTTGCGTTATCTGGTTGGTGTGGTTGTGAGGGTTTTTTGTTGCGCCTGCTGGTTGGTGCTTTGTGGGTGGGCATATGTGGCCATATGTGGCCATGTGTTGTTGCACCACCATGCTTCCCTGAGAGATGGCTTTTTTTCTTGTGAAAACTGTATACTGTGTATATTTCTTTAGTGAGTTTCTGCTTTATGTGAGGTTCTTGGGCTACTAAAGTGGTTTGTGTTGTACTAGTCCTCACTGTAATACTATGCTTCCCTGCTGACGGAGGGTGTACTGTGTACTGTGTACTGTGTACTGTGTACTGTGTACTGTGTACTGTGTACTGTGTACTGTGTACTGTGTACTGTGTACTGTGTACTGTGTACTGTGTACTGTGTACTGTGTACTGTGTACTGTGTACTGTGTACTGTGTACTGTGTACTGTGTACTGTGTACTGTGTACTGTGTACTGTGTACTGTGTACTGTGTACTGTGTACTGTGTACTGTGTACTGTGTACTGTGTACTGTGTACTGTGTACTGTGTACTGTGTACTGTGTACTGTGTACTGTGTACTGTGTAGGACTGCCCTCGAAGGAAGGGGAAAAAGGGGAATAAAAAGAATTAGAGAGTTAGAGAGTTAGAGGGTGAGAGTGTGTGTGTAGAAGCGTGTAGAGAATGACAGTTTGCCCCATGTTTATTTTTAACCCTTTTTATTTTGTGTTTTTTGTTCTTTTCATCCTTTGGGGTTTGCCCCCCCCTTTCCCCCCTTTCCGCCCCCTTCCTATTTGTTAATATTTTTGGTTGGCTGCTGGCTAGGACGGGTCTACCCCAGCGACGGCCCTTACCCCTTGGACGAGGCTCTGAGGGTAGAGGGCAGTCTCGGAGTAAGACCTGTCTAAGAGCCAGGCCAGTGGCATCAGGAGCCATTGGGCCACTTTTATAGATTGTGCAGTAGAGTAGAGTTTGTACAGAACTCTTGTCCTTTGAGTTCCTTTTTTCACTCCTTTAGTTTTTCATTTTTACCTTGTGAAGGTCAATTTCAATTTTTCATTTTTCAAAACCACCACAGGTAAGCACGAGACCCACCATTGTTGTTGTTGATTTTGTTGTGCGTTATTGTTGTTTTCCCCTTTGGGTGTCAGTCAGTCGGGTCAGGTCACACTTACTGAAGTTCTCAAAAATTTTCACCAAAAAGAAAACTACTTAAAAGATTATGGAACTTCCTTTTTATTTGTTTGTGTGTTACAGAGGAAACGGCTCACTCAATCCCCTCCTTCTCCTCCCCTCCCCTCCCCAAGACAAAGCAAAATAAAACTACACCGGTAGACAGAGCAACCCTCCCGTCCCATCCCCTCCCCTTTTCCTTTTGGGAAAAATTGCACTCACATACTACCCTTTTGCTTATTTGCAGGGAAGTGTTGGTTGTAGTTGTCCCACATGCTTTCTATTTTAGTGCCACTAACTGTGTTTTCAGGCACTGTCTTGCCAGTACAATAGTAAAGTGCCCTTGTCTGGACATCTAGCTGTTTACATACTCGCTTGACTAGTAAGTACCCCCTCTGTCACTGGATGTAGATAAAAAAAGCGAGCCTAGGGCTAAGTTGAACAACACCAAAAAAAAAAAAAAAAAAAAAAAAAAAAAAGGACTGCCCTCAGAATATGTTTTCCTTGGTCAGAGGCTCCATACAGGTGAAAGGTGAAAAGTATTCAAGCAGCAAAAATAAAAGTTTTGCCTGTGAAAGTCATAGGGTGCCAATCTCAAGGGCTAAGGAGCTAAGGAGCTAAGGAGCTAAGGAGCTAAGGAGCTAAGGAGCTAAGGAGCTAAGGAGCTAAGGAGCTAAGGAGCTAAGGAGCTAAGGAGCTAAGGAGCTAAGGAGCTAAGGAGCTAAGGAGCTAAGGAGCTAAGGAGCTAAGAAGCTAAGGAGCTAAGGAGCTAAGGAGCTAAGGAGCTAAGGAGCTAAGGAGCTAAGGAGCTAAGGAGCTAAGGAGCTAAGGAGCTAAGGAGCTAAGGAGCTAAGGAGCTAAGGAGCTAAGGAGCTAAGGAGCTAAGGAGCTAAGGAGCTAAGGAGCTAAGGAGCTAAGGAGCTAAGGAGCTAAGGAGCTAAGGAGCTAAGGAGCTAAGGAGCTAAGGAGCTAAGGAGCTAAGAAGCTAAGGAGCTAAGGAGCTAAGGAGCTAAGGAGCTAAGGAGCTAAGGAGCTAAGGAGCTAAGGAGCTAAGGAGCTAAGGAGCTAAGGAGCTAAGGAGCTAAGGAGCTAAGGAGCTAAGGAGCTAAGGAGCTAAGGAGCTAAGGAGCTAAGGAGCTAAGGAGCTAAGGAGCTAAGGAGCTAAGGAGCTAAGGAGCTAAGGAGCTAAGGAGCTAAGGAGCTAAGGAGCTAAGGAGCTAAGGAGCTAAGGAGCTAAGGAGCTAAGGAGCTAAGGAGCTAAGGAGCTAAGGAGCTAAGGAGCTAAGGAGCTAAGGAGCTAAGGAGCTAAGGAGCTAAGGAGCTAAGGAGCTAAGGAGCTAAGGAGCTAAGGAGCTAAGGAGCTAAGGAGCTAAGGAGCTAAGGAGCTAAGGAGCTAAGGAGCTGAAGCTTTCGTGGCACTGCTGTTGTTGCTGCTCGATCGCTTCTTGCGCTGACGGTACAGTTGGGCAATGCAGACCCCACCGTCATCCGTGGCTCCACACAGGAGCGCTGCAGCCCATGGGCTCTCCATCTGCACATCTTCACCACAGAAAACAAAAAGAAAAAGAAAAAGAAAACAAAAATCAAAAAGGAATAAGGGCAAGACACACTACGTCTTGCGCTTCGCGGCCTGCACCATCAACCGTTGCCCAGGGACCGCACTGCGGAGGCGTACAAGGCTCACAAAAATAAAGGAAAGGGGGAGGAAAAAGAAGGGAGGGGTTAAAAAGAAAGCACAAGTGTGTTGTAGTGTGTTGTGTAAAGCACAAGTGTGTTGTGTAACATAGTGGTCCCTCTTATCCTGAAACTTCACGAACAATTCAGCTGGGAGAAAGAGCCATTTGGCTAGGGTGTTAAAAGCGGGAAATCTATGGTTCTTTTTTTTCTGCAATGGAACCGTCAAAAGGTCCAGGATGGCAACTTCAGCAGAGCCATGGCGGGGTCTTTTTCTTGGAATTCTATGAAAGATCGATAAAATTTAAAAGGATAATCTTTTGTGGGGCAAACAATAATCGCAAATCTGTAAACACGGGAATAATCGAGAAGGTATTTTGTAAAGTTAAAAACAAAAAACTAGCTCATGGATTACAGAAGATCTGGTGCGCACCGTGGCCTCGTAAGGACATTACGTGTGGCAGGCCGACGTCTTTACGAGGGCACCCCTCGTCATGACAAGGGGGTGTCCACGTCATTGACGACGTATTGCGCGCGTAATTTCCCACGTTTTTTGCCGTTGTCGCTCGTCACATAATGTCATTACGAGTCCATGGTGCAGATCTGGTGCGGTGATGATGTTACTAACGTTTTCGGTGATATACTATGACATGCTACTGTAATCAATCATATCACCAAAAACCCTGCATCATCACCGTGAAGTTGAAACATGCAAAGATACAGGTTGAAAAACGCCAGCTGAAATGCATTGGGCCAGCCTGCGACCCTTTCGGGTCTGCCTGGCCGGAAACATTGTTGCAAACAGTCCACGATTTATCTGACCCAAAAAAAAAAAAAAATAAAAAAGCGACTTCAGGATATGACAGTGAAGCATAAAGCATAAAATGAAAGACAAGAAAACACTTTTTCGTTTATCGTGTATCTCCTCAATAATTTCTCTTTTCTCACATCGACGGAAAATATAAATAAAAAATTGAAAGATGATATGTGTCTCACCTGGCACATAGAAATAAAAAGCCTCGCGTCACCACAAAAAAGAACGAAAGCTAGCAACACAATTTGTTAAGAAAGGTGAGAAATGGGTGCAGGACAGCCAACAAAAAGGAAGAGGGAGGGAGGGGAGCTTTTTGAGCAATGAGAGAAGCAATGAGTCATTGATACATTTTACTTCTGTTGCTCTGTGTTGTTCAACTGTGCCTTTGCTTAGAATGTGGCGGTCTACAGGGTTTACAGGTCGTCTGTCTGACAGCTGTCAATCATTATGGGGACCCGACTGCTTCGTTTGGTTTGCTGTATGCGTTGCGAGGTAGCCAAACGGCAAATCAGAGTAAATGAAGATGAAGATAACAGTCGCCTGCCCTGTGCAATTAACAGGGTAACACTCCATAGACAGTGCACCGAGGCCATTAAAAAGAGAGGCAAAGGCAAAACACAAACTTGGGAAACTTTGGAGGGGAGGAGAGGGGAGGGAGGGGAACCAGCGATGTTAAAACCCTGGGTCCCAGCAAAATACAACCCCCGTGGATTTTTATGGATTTTTTATGGGTTTTATTTCCTTGTATTTTAGAACCAAAAAAGACAAACAGATTCAAAGAATTTCGTTCACTTTTTTTTACCTCGTGGACATTTTTTGTAGCTTCAGTTGGAGCTTCGTTGGCTCTGCCAGACCACGTTTTTTTTTCTTTTTAAATTTTGGATGAAAATATGATTAAAAACGATCAGAAAAGTTCGAAAAACAAAATACCTTGGCGGACTGTGAAGATGCCCAACGACGTCTTCAGGCGGGTTTCTCAGCCTGTGTCCAAACGAACAAAACCCGGGGGGAAACGTTAAAACCCATAAAAATCCATAAAAAATCATAAAAACCCACCCCCCCGCATCACTCAGGGGAACAAAAAAGGCTCAAAAAGTGATTTTCAGCACAGATGGATGGCAAAGTCACAACAACAAAAAATTATGGGGAACTCGCAGCCCAAAAATAACTTAAAAGATGTGCATCCAGTGTGCGCGTCTAAATGCCTTTGCTACCAGGAAAGTGTGAATAGTGTTCTGGTGGTGCGCCCGCTGTTGCAGGGGACACCACACATTGGCCCATTTTGGAAAAGGCCCAGAAAACTAAAAGCTAAAACACTCGGTGAGGTCCTTCTCTTGTTCCCGTATGGTAATGCAATACAGGGAAGAGGGAATTCTACAGGGCTACTCAAAAACCCAAAATAATATTATATTATATTTTTTAACCCTAAACCTCCCAAGCCGTTTTTTCAAGCCACTTTTGAGTTTTGGTTTTTGGGGCTCTCCAACCGGTAAGGGGACCCCAGATGCAAATTTTTGATCGTACCTGGCCGCAATTGAAAGATTTTGAACACGGCTTTCAATTCCATTTTTTTAAGTTTTTTTCGAAAAAAAATGTTATCCCCGAAATGAGGTAAGCATAAAATCCACTTTTTGGTTTTTGACTAATTCGGCCGGCCGAGGAAAAACCCGTTAATTATTGTTGTCCGAAAATGGCGTTATTTGAAAGATTGATCACAAAATCTTTTCAAAGAAAAAAAAATCGAGCAAAAAGTCCTAGTAGAACCCAACTTATATGAGTGCAGCTCTGTTAGCAGCCATGTCCAAAACTGGTTTCCTTAACGATTTACACTGAAACATGTCTAAAAACGTAAAAAATGGGCGATTTTTCACAATTTGGGCATCGGGTGAAATATCGACATAATTTAGGTATGTTATGTGCATAATATACCCATTAGAGCCCATTCAAGTCACATTCCGACCATTTTTCGTGAAAAAATGCAACTTTTTGTCACCGTGACCCCCAAAAATGACGATTTTTTGGTCGATTTTTTCGGCCAAAAATTTCGTACCACAGGGCCATACCATATACTGGGATTATCAGCTTTTTGAAAGTACGGCCTGGTATTCGGGTCTATATGTCCCATGGGGCCCATAGTAACCTTACTGGGTCATGCCCAAAGCCAATCTTAATAGTAAAATTCGATTTTCTGTGAAAAATATTTTGACCAAAAAATCGTCATTTTTCCGATTTTCGTCATTTTTACAGTTTTGCACACCCAGAAAATCGATTTTTTCGGCTCGGCCGGTGTAATATCGACATAATTTAGGTATGCTATGTGCATAATATACCCATTAGAGCCCATTCAAGTCACATTCCGACCATTTTTCGTGAAAAAATGCAACTTTTTGTCACCGTGACCCCCAAAAATGACGATTTTTTGGTCGATTTTTTCGGCCAAAAATTTCGTACCACAGGGCCATACCATATACTGGGATTATCAACTTTTTGAAAATACGGCCTGGTATTCGGGTCTATATGTCCCATGGGGCCCATAGTAACCTTACTGGGTCATGCCCAAAGCCAATCTTAATAGTAAAATTCGATTTTCTGTGAAAAATATTTTGACCAAAAAATCGTCATTTTTCCGATTTTCGTCCGGATGCGCAACTCTGCCGACCCTGTCAGGTGCGACGTCTGTCCCGTCGTCAGGCCTCCAAGCTGCGCAATCAAGAGGTTCGCCTCGTCGCCTGCACCCCCGAAGGCTTCAAACACAATAGGGGAGAACTTGGTATTGATCTTGTTCAAATCCCGCTCGTGCTTCTCCCGTTTGACCTGGCCCTGGTTCTTCGCCGACCAGCCCACAAACTTCGAGGCCCCTGTTCTGTAGGAAGGCAAGGTGGGGCACACGTGGGTGATGTCCAAACAACGAGGTCCATTTTCCGCCACTCCTACTGGGAGGTAGACGTCGCCTGGCCGCTTCTTCGACTCCAACTCCACTCGCACGGTCTCCTCCAAAGCAGGGTCCAAGCCCGCCCCTTGAGCAGCTCGGTACACCGAATCCCGCAAGGCGTTGTGGCGGGCGACGCGGTGTTTGGAGTAGGGGCAGCCAAAGGTGTGGTCGCCAAAGGAGTCCATGACAACCCTTTTCTGCCCCCCCTGACATGCCGAGCAAGTCGTTCCCTCCGCATGGATGGCCACCCCTAGTCGGAAACGGGTCACAACCGCAAAATCCGCTGAAGACATCTGGTTCCTTGCTGAGGGTGTCGCCGTGAGGTACGTCCCGGAAAGCGGCAGGAGAAGGGACTTCATCCGTGCTCGGTCTCGCATGCAGAGCTGTTGCATCAACTTGTCTGCCTGGGCGTCAATCACCGCAGATGACAGACTCTGCTGCTCCAGGATCTTCTTCGGCTGGGCCCTGTCCACGTGAAACGCCACCGGTACCCTGGAGTTGTACTCCTCAGCCGCGCTGTTCCATCTCTCCTCATCCCAGGTGAAGGCAGGGTCCAAGGCCTGCGACAGTTGCAGGTTCCCTGACTGAGAGGCGAGGGACGCAGCTGTCCGATGGTCCACGGTGCGACGGATACCCAGCCCCCCAAGCGCCACAGGAAGCGCCGCCTGCGCCCTTGCCAACTCCGGCAGCGCCCCATCCGGGTCATGCAGAAGCGCAGCCAGGCACCTGTCGATCAGGTCGTCAAAGGCCGTCAGGTACTCCGCGCACTGTGGGATCCCCCGCATGTAGAACACCATGCGGCAGTAGCCTTCGCAGTATCTCAGTACGTAGAAGGCTGCCTGGGAGTCCCCGAGGTCCACAAGGGCTTCCAGGTTGCGGCGGGAATCGTCCACCTTCTGGGCCATGTACTCCTCGCAGAAAGCCACAGACCCAATGGGGATGCCCAAGAAGTCGAACCCATCCACATCCAACAGCCGGAACCCGCCTTCACCCATGGCGTCCTGTCCACCCTCGTTCAACGTGAACCCCACGGCCTCGAGATCCTCCTTGGAGACGCCACCAGTGGAGATGAGCTCACACTTGTTCGCGTTCACCTCCAACCCCAGTTCGGAGCTACGAGTGCACAGAACCTGGTACGCCTCAAAAACCGCCTTAGGGGACCCCCGCAGAGAGCCGTCATCGAGGTACCACAAAGTCCCATCCAGGCCTGGGTGCCCCTTCAGCTCTAGCGCCATCTGGTGGATGGTCAGGGAGAAGAGAAGCGGGCCCAAGGGATCTCCTTGTTGAGCTCCGCGCTGTGACCTTATGGTATCCCCACCATAAAACAGGCTGGAGGGCTCCAGGTAACACCATCGCACCCATGGGGCCAGCTCGGGGAGGTTCGCGTCGACCGCTCTTAGCATCGACAGGCGGTCTACGCAGTTGAACGCGTTACGGTAGTCAATTTTCAAAATGACTTTACCTTTTCCTACTGCGAGATAACATCAGTCGCCACTGCCGCCCCCCTTGCCGTTGCCACCCCCACCTGGTTCCCTCGAAGAAGAAGCGTCCTAGCAGGCACCCGCACTCGCGCCGACAGAATCTTTCCCACCAGTCTGCGGAGAGTGTCCCCAACCGCAATCGGTCGCACGTCCTCCTCCAGGCCCGGCCCCTTTGCAGGCTTCCGGAGAGCCACCAAGTTAGCGCCGGCGAAGAACTCAGCCACCTCCACTGGAGCATTTCCTCGTGCCAAAGACGTCAACACTGCGGCCAGCGCTGCCAAAGTGCCCTTAGCCCGCCTCTGTAGGCAAAGTGTACGAAGGTGCGCGCCCGTCACGTTCGAGGGACCCGCCGCCGATGACTTCGGCATGCTCCGCAGGGCCTTCATCACCTCCACCACTGTCACCGGTGGGACCTCCTGAGGCTGGGGCCAATCCGCCTGCTCCAGGGCCTTGGAGTCGGCAGCGGCTGGGTGCTTCGTCTGAAGCTTTTCCAGCGTCGCCGGTGTCTGTGGGGCGAGGCCGTCGCTGGTAGCGCATGACATGGCCTGGCTCGGGAGTCCTGCTCTCGCTTTGGCGATGGTGCGCTTCCGTCTCCCTTCGTCAGTGTCTTCATCCGACCACCCCGAGGGCCTTGGCTTCCGCTCCTCTACCGTTTGCTCCCACAGGGCGACATACTGGCCAGCCTCCCAAGCCTCCAAGTCCTTCCCCCAGGTGCTCGTCAAACGTCGCTCCTGGTCCTTGCCCCCTCGTTCTGTCCGTGTCCGGTGCAACACTGTGAAGAACAGTGCAAGGCGCTTCCAGGCCACCTCGTCCTGGTACTCCAGGATGTCCATGAGGACCCTCAGGAAGAGCTCGCTGTACAGCTGTAGGTGTTTGTCTGGGCACCCGCCCTTCAGCTGGATCCTGGTGGTCCCCATGACTTCAAAGGAGGGGAGGTCATCCTGATCTGTCAGCATTCCTCGACTGGAGGGAGACGGAGCGGTGAAGCCTTCTTCGCCAAAGTGCACCGTACAGGTGTTGCAGACCTCCTTGCTCTGCGGCAATAGCATGTCGCACTGATCGTTCGCACAGCGCGACATGCCCAAGTGGCCCAACAGCTCGTCGGGGATGTACGCTCCATCCGCCTGGTGGCGACGCATATGCTGCAGCAAGCCCTTACGAGACAGGCCCCCGACCGCATCACTCGAAGACAAAATTCCCGCTCTGCAACCATCAAAGGGGCAGAACACCCGATCCGCATTGATGTGTCCCAGCTTGGTAGCCAGGGGGGCGGTGGTGGTGGTGTTGGTGGGGATGATGCCATCCAAATGCGCTGTGTCCAGCACTGCCTGCCGAGCCTCCTTCCTCATCTTCTCTGCCATCCCCTCCTTGGTCTTCCCCACCTCCGGGACAAGCTCCACTGCCTCAAAGTGAGAGTCACAGAGAGCGATGACGACCGTGGGAAGTTTCGCTTGGAAGCTCTCCGCGTACGACTTGGCGACTCTTTTGCTACCAGGGGTGATGCGCACGAGGGGGTTCTCTTCCGACGCCTGCACCACCACGATGTTGATGCGGGATGCTGTCGCGGTGAGCTGAAGCCCCAAGTGGTTGAGGTGGGCCTCGCCGGTCACACCATTGGCAAACTCCGTCATGGCCTCCTGCGACCCCAGCACCTGCACCAGGCGGTTCGACACCTCCACTGCTGTGTCATACAGCTGCTTGCGCATTGCCCTCACGTCCGGCTGCGTGTCGTGGTCCCAGAGGTGTAGTGCCACATAACCACAATCATTAGTAGACACGTTGGGGATGCGTTTAGCTCCAAACTTCGCCAGAGTCGCGTCCACAGACACCGCCTGCTCTGTATACGCAGGAGCGTTCACGTTTGCGCACCCACCGGTCAACGCAAACGGGGACAAGCTTACCGGGTGCTCCGGAACAGCAGGGGCAGGGCGCAGGTCCCAGGGCGTCACCGCTCGCCACAACAGCGACAGCAAGACCAGTAGGGACACCGCCAGCATGCCAAATGCCATCCCGATCCTACGAGTCCACCTGCGTGCTGCCACACGGCGCACCTCCAAGAGAAGAACCCAGCCAAGCGGGCGCGCGACGCCGACCAGTGCCACAAAACCCGCCAAACAACCACCTGCGGACCATGCAACCCACACCCACTCGGCTGCACGCACCGACAACTGACCCACCCCTATCACACTGGCCCTCACCAAGCTGGCAGCCACTCGGATCCCTCCGGTCCATCGGCGCACTCGCTCGCTCGCCCCTTCCAGCCACCGCCACCCCCTCCGTACGCGGCACAGTCCCCGCAGCAGACCCACCCCCAGCACCTCCGCGTCCCGAACTAGCGCGCAACCCAAAACATGTGGCGCTGACCTCCCAAGCTCAGACCCCACAAAAACCAGAACCCAGATGGCCACACACTGCAAAGCACCTCTCAACGCATCGGCGACCCTGAACCTGCGGAAAACTGGGTGCGCTGCCGGAGAGGGCGGACGATTGCAGGGCGCCTTGCGCCGACGGAGCCTGCCCGCCTGTGACTTGGTCCAGTTCAAGGACCGGTGTCCTCGTCGCGTCCTCCTGGTCCTCCTGCCCACTAGCCACAAAATGAGATGACTGAGGGTAGGGGCGCGTCTGTCCTTCCACAGATCCAGGACCGCGAACGACACAAACACTCCCCACTCAGGTGCCTCGGCTACCCAGCAGGGGTCAGGTTGACGCAAGGAGGAGAAGACCTCCCAGAGGTTGCACCACCAGTCGAACCAACACTCTATCTGTACACACCCCTTTTGCCACACCCGCATCATCACACAGCCACTCTGTCCTTCTCGCCCCACAAGGCTGACCCCGAACACCAGCATACCTCGCTCACCACCCCCTACGTTGTTCTTGCCGTTGCAGCTGATGTTGATGCGTCCGCTGCAGGTGTTGATGCTGCTGTTGCTGATGTTGCTGCTGATTTTGTTGCTGCTGCTGTTGCGTCTGCTGCTGTTGCATCTGCTGTTGGTGTTGGTGCTGCTGTTACTACTGTTGCTGCTGATGTTGGTGTTGATGCTGCTGTTGTTGCTGTTGCTGCTGATGTTGCTGCTGCTGCTGTTGCATCTGCTGTTGGTGTTGGTGCTGCTGTTGCTGCTGATGTTGGTGTTGATGCTGCTGTTGCGTCTGCTGTTGGTGTTGGTGCTGCTGTTGCTACTGTTGCTGCTGATGTTGGTGTTGATGCTGCTGTTGCTGCTGATGTTGCTGCTGATGTTGCTGCTGCTGCTGTTGGTGTTGGTGCTGCTGTTGCTACTGTTGCTGCTGATGTTGGTGTTGATGCTGCTGCTGCTGCTGATGTTGCTGCTGATGTTGCTGCTGCTGCTGTTGCGTCTGCTGCTCTTGCATCTGCTGTTGGTGTTGGTGCTGCTGTTGCTACTGTTGCTGCTGATGTTGGTGTTGATGCTGCTGTTGCTGCTGATGTTGCTGCTGCTGCTGCTGTTGCGTCTGCTGCTCTTGCATCTGCTGTTGGTGTTGATGCTGCTGTTGCTGCTGTTGTTGCTGATGTTGCTGCTGCTGCTGTTGCGTCTGCTGTTGGTGTTGGTGCTGCTGTTGCTACTGTTACTGCTGATGTTGGTGTTGATGCTGCTGTTGCAGCCGTTGCTGCTGATGTTGCTGCTGCTGCTGTAGCGTCTGCTGTTGGTGTTGGTGCTGCTGTTGCTACTGTTGCTGCTGATGTTGCTGCTGATGTTGTTGCTGCTGCTGTGGCGTCTGCTGCTGTTGCATCTGCTGTTGGTGTTGGTGCTGCTGTAGCTACTGTTGCTGCTGATGTTGGTGTTGATGCTGCTGTTGCTGCAGCTGGTTCTGTTGCTACTGCTGCAACTGCTCACCAGGGGTGACACTGGGACCCCACCCAGGACTCCGAAGAGTTCGTTTTTGCTGCTATCACCGTTGCACCCACTGATGTGTTTGGGCATAAAGAGCCTCTTCTTGGGGTTATTATGGGGGAGAGGGGGGTGTGGGATGTTATCACAACAGCTCTTTGCTTTGTTGCCTCCACACAAGTATTTGTTGCTGCTATCAAAGCTGCAGCTGCTTGGGTTGTTGGGCTCAAGAGGCCTCTTTTTGGGGTAAAAAAGGGGGGGAAGGGGGCTCCTGCCACTGAGGAGGAAGCTGTTGTAGCTGCCCCTCCTGCTGTTGGTGCTCCTGCTACTGCTGTTGATGCAGCTTATGTTGTTGCTGCTGTTGCTGTTGTTGCTGCTGTTGCTGCTGCTGCTGCTGCTGTTGCTGCTGTTGCTGTTGTTGCTGTTGCTGGTGTTGCTGCTGTTGCTGCTGTTGCTGCTGTTGCTGCTGTTGCTGCTGTTGCTGCTGTTGCTGCTGTTGCTGCTGTTGCTGCTGTTGCTGCTGTTGCTGCTGTTGCTGCTGTTGCTGTTGTTGCTGCTGTTGCTGCTGTTGCTGCTGTTGCTGCTGTTGCTGCTGTTGCTGCTGTTGCTGCTGTTGCTGCTGTTGCTGCTGTTGCTGCTGTTGCTGCTGTTGCTGCTGTTGCTGCTGCTGCAGTTGCAGCTGGTGTAGCATATGCTGCTGTTGCTGCTCTTGTTGTTGCTGCTGCTGCTGCTGGTGTAGCTCCTGCTGCTGCTGCTGATGCAGACATGCAGCACCACCCACAACGCCCCCAAAAGGGCCTTCCTCCTCATTTTTAAAAAAGCAAAAAGCAAAAAACTAAAACAAAGAAGGACAAGACACACTACGCCAAATCCATTTTTCTTTTTCCAGGGGAGGCACTAAAACAAACCATTCTGCAGACAACAAAGCAAAGGCAATGTGTTTTTTATTCTCCCTTCCCTTCTTTTAAGTAAGGAGGATTAGGTCTTCTTTTTTTCCTTTTTTTGCCCCAGAAGTGTGACGCCTGTGTATTCAAATTGATCAAAAAGAATAAAAAACAAACACATAATGCAGTTTCTTGTTTTGTATAAAACTCTGTTGGCTCTACCGTACTCTTCGCCCGCCTTTTATACAAAACTTGAAACACCGACCATTTTTGGTCATCATTTTTTCCTTTTCATTTTTCCATTTCCTTTTTCCTTTTCCATTTCCTGTTCATTTTATTGTCTTTATTGTCTTCTCCATTTCTTCCTTTTTCCTTTCTATTCTCATAAAAAACTAGTCCAAGTACAAAAAAGAGAAAAAAAAAAAAAAAAAAAAAAAAAAAAAAAAAAAAAAGGACAAGACACACTACGCCTTGCGCTTCGCCGGCCTGCACTCCTCAACCGTTGCCCAGGGACCGCCCCGTGGAGGCGTACAAGGCTCACAATAAAACAAAGGAAAGGGGGAGGGAGGGTAAAAAGAAAGGACAAGTGTGTTGTAATGTGTAAAAAATGGTCCCCTGTAAACTTCCAGAACTCTTCCCAATACATACCAAGCTAAGGAGCTAAGGAGCTAAGGAGCTAAGGAGCTAAGGAGCTGGCCACTCCGGTGCACAGGGGGCACGTCCGGTGCACAGGGGGCGCACCCCAAAACGGTGCACAGGGGGCGCCCAAAAATCCGGTGCACAGGGGGCGTTTTACCCGTGATTTAATAGCCGGGCGCCCCCTGTGCACCGTTTTGACACGCCCCCTGTGCACCGTTTTTGGGGCGCCCCCTGTGCACCGGATTTTAGGCGCCCCCTGTGCACCGTTCAAAGACGCCCCCTGTGCACAGTTTTTGGGCGCCCCCTGTGCACCGGATTTTCCGAGGATACGCCCCCTGTGCACCGATTTTTCACTTAGGCGCCCCCTGTGCACCGGATTTTTGTCAAAAAGGCACCCTGTGCACCGGATCCAGTCTTCCCGGGGTTCAGTAACTTAGCTGGTTCGTGCACTGTATAACTGATATTTGCGAGTATTTGCGCGTTCTATGTTGTGTAATCTGGCTGGTGTGGTTGTGCGGGTGCGCGGGGTTCGGGCAATGTTATCCGGCTGGTGTGGTCGATAAGCTGGCTGGTGGGTGCGGGTGCGCGGGAACCTGCTGGTTCTAGGTTACGTTATCTGGCTGGTGGTTGTGCGGGTTTGCGGGTTTGCGGGTGCGCGGGTTTGCGGGTTCTAGGTTGTGTTATCCGGCTGGTGTGGTTGTGCGGGTGCGCGGGGTTCGGGCAGCGTTATCTGGCTGGTGTGGTCGATAAGCCGGCTGGTGGGTGCGGGTGCGCGGGAACTTGCTGGTTCTAGGTTGCGTTTTCTGGTTCTAGGTTACGTTATCTGGCTGGTGGTTGTGCGGGTTTGCGGGTTTGCGGGTGCGCGGGTTTGCGGGTTCTAGGTTGCGTTATCCGGCTGGTGTGGTGGTGCGGGTGCGCGGGGTTCGGGCAGCGGTATCCGGCTGGTGTGGTTGTGCGGGTGTGCGGGGTTCGGGCAACGTTATCTGGCTGGTGTGGTCGATAAGCCAGCTGGTGGGTGCGGGTGCGCGGGAACCTGCTGGTTCTAGGTTGCGTTTTCTGGTTCTAGGTTACGTTATCTGGCTGGTGGTTGTGCGGGTTTGCGGGTTTGCGGGTGCGCGGGTTTGCGGGTTCTAGGTTGCGTTATCCGGCTGGTGTGGTTGATAGGGTTCTCGGGGGTCAGTTACAGAGTGGTTCCAGGTTGCATTATCCGGCTGGTGCTTGTGTGGTTGGTGTGGTTGATAAGGTAAGAATCTTGGTAAGCTCTTCATCCACCTTTTATTCTAAACCCGACCTTTTTTGGTCATCCTTTTTTCCATTTCCATTTTCCTGTTCATTTTATTGTCTTTATTATCTTCTCCATTTTTTCCCTTTTCCTTTCTATTCTCATAAAAAAATAGACCAAGTACAGAAAAGAAGAAAAATAGGGTTCTTGGGGGTTACTTAACTGGTTGAGTTATCTGCAAACCTGCAAACCCGAAATAAATATCTGGCTTGTGTCAACTGGTTGTTGTTTTGGTGGGCTGGGCACTTAGGTGTTTTCACGTGTACCATGCTTCCCTACTGAGAGAAGGTTTGTATACT
Source organism: Rhynchopus sp. YZ270_cl-10 (assembly GCA_964035575.1). Lineage (NCBI taxonomy): Eukaryota > Euglenozoa > Diplonemea > Diplonemida > Diplonemidae > Rhynchopus > Rhynchopus sp. YZ270_cl-10. The sequence goes on along the minus strand of OZ037911.1, from coordinate 1,097,519 downwards.
GTGTATACTGTGTATACTGTGTATACTGTGTATACTGTGTATACTGTGTATACTGTGTATACTGTGTATACTGTGTATACTGTGTATACTGTGTATACTGTGTATACTGTGTTTTTCTGTGTATACTGTGTTTTTCTGTGTTTTTCTGTGTTTTTCTGTGTTTTTCTGTGTTTTTCTGTGTTTTTCTGTGTTTTTCTGTGTTTTTCTGTGTTTTTCTGTGTTTTTCTGTGTTTTTCTGTGTTTTTCTGTGTGTGCTGTGAAAACTGTGTACAGGACCCAAAATACCTGTAAAAGTCATATGGGGCATACTTTTGCGCCCCCTGTGCACCCTATTTCGGGACCCCCGAAAAGCCCCCTGTGCACCCTTTTTCAGGGGTGAAATGCCCCCTGTGCACCATATCCAAAACCACTTCTGGGAGGTTTCGGCAGGGTTTCGGGAACCAAAAAAAGCCGCCCCCTGTGCACCTTAGATACCAAGGAGCTAAGGAGCTAAGGAGCTGGCCACTCCGGTGCACAGGGTGCCGGTCCGGTGCACAGGGTGCCCCCAAAAAATCCGGTGCACAGGGTGCCAAAAAATCCGGTGCACAGGGTGCTTTTTAGCCGGGGCTTATAACGTGGGGGGCACCCTGTGCACCGGATTGCGAAGCCGTAATGGCACCCTGTGCACCGGATTAAAAGGGGCACCCTGTGCACCGGATTTTTAGGGGCACCCTGTGCACCGTTTTTTGCGGGCACCCTGTGCACCGGATCCAGTGCCAAAAAGGCACCCTGTGCACCTTTTGGGGGCACCCTGTGCACCGGATTTGGAACCACTATGTCACCCTGTGCACCGGATCCAGGCTTCCAATATTACTCACCCAGTTTTAGAAACACTTGCATATTGTGTTGTCCAGGTTCGTGTGGTTAAACAGGTGTTTGGGCTTCACGCACTGAGCAGGTTCTAGGTTGCGTTATCCGGCTGGTGTGGTGGTGCGGGTGCGCGGGGTTCGGGAAACGTTATCTGGTTCGTGTGGTCGATAAGCTGGCTGGTGGGTGCGGGTGCGCGGGAACCTGCTGGTTCTAGGTTGCGTTATCTGGTTCTAGGTTACGGTATCCGGCTGGTGGTTGGTGCGGGTTTGCGGGTTTGCGGGTGCGCGGGTTTGCGGGTTCTAGGTTGCGTTATCCGGCTGGTGTGGTTGTGCGGGTGCGCGGGGTTCGGGCAACGTTATCTGGTTCGTGTGGTCGATAAGATGGCTGGTGGGTGCGGGTGCGCGGGAACCTGCTGGTTCTAGGTTGCGTTATCTGGTTCTAGGTTACGGTATCCGGCTGGTGGTTGGTGCGGGTTTGCGGGTTTGCGGGTGCGCGGGTTTGCGGGTTCTAGGTTGCGTTATCCGGCTGGTGTGGTTGTGCGGGTGCGCGGGGTTCGGGCAACGTTATCCGGCTGGTGTGGTGGTGCGGGTGCGCGGGGTTTGGGCAACGTTATCTGGTTAGTGTGGTCGATAAGCTGGCTGGTGGGTGCGGGTGCGCGGGAACCTGCTGGTTCTAGGTTACGGTATCCGGCTCGTGGTTGGTGCGGGTGCGCGGGTTTGCGGGTTCTAGGATGCGTTATCCGGCTGGTGTGGTTGATAGGGTTCTCGGGGTTCAGGCACTTTATCTGGTTGGTGTGGTCGATAAGCTGGCGGGTGGGTGCAGGTGTGCAAACCCGCAAACCCGTGGGAATCTGCAGGTTGCGTTATCTGGTTGGTGTGGTTGTGAGGGTTTTTTGTTGCGCCTGCTGGTTGGTGCTTTGTGGGTGGGCATATGTGGCCATATGTGGCCATGTGTTGTTGCACCACCATGCTTCCCTGAGAGATGGCTTTTTTTCTTGTGAAAACTGTATACTGTGTATATTTCTTTAGTGAGTTTCTGCTTTATGTGAGGTTCTTGGGCTACTAAAGTGGTTTGTGTTGTACTAGTCCTCACTGTAATACTATGCTTCCCTGCTGACGGAGGGTGTACTGTGTACTGTGTACTGTGTACTGTGTACTGTGTACTGTGTACTGTGTACTGTGTACTGTGTACTGTGTACTGTGTACTGTGTACTGTGTACTGTGTACTGTGTACTGTGTACTGTGTACTGTGTACTGTGTACTGTGTACTGTGTACTGTGTACTGTGTACTGTGTACTGTGTACTGTGTACTGTGTACTGTGTACTGTGTACTGTGTACTGTGTACTGTGTACTGTGTACTGTGTACTGTGTACTGTGTACTGTGTACTGTGTACTGTGTACTGTGTACTGTGTACTGTGTACTGTGTACTGTGTACTGTGTACTGTGTACTGTGTACTGTGTACTGTGTACTGTGTACTGTGTACTGTGTACTGTGTACTGTGTACTGTGTACTGTGTACTGTGTACTGTGTACTGTGTACTGTGTACTGTGTACTGTGTACTGTGTACTGTGTACTGTGTACTGTGTAGGACTGCCCTCGAAGGAAGGGGAAAAAGGGGAATAAAAAGAATTAGAGAGTTAGAGAGTTAGAGGGTGAGAGTGTGTGTGTAGAAGCGTGTAGAGAATGACAGTTTGCCCCATGTTTATTTTTAACCCTTTTTATTTTGTGTTTTTTGTTCTTTTCATCCTTTGGGGTTTGCCCCCCCCTTTCCCCCCTTTCCGCCCCCTTCCTATTTGTTAATATTTTTGGTTGGCTGCTGGCTAGGACGGGTCTACCCCAGCGACGGCCCTTACCCCTTGGACGAGGCTCTGAGGGTAGAGGGCAGTCTCGGAGTAAGACCTGTCTAAGAGCCAGGCCAGTGGCATCAGGAGCCATTGGGCCACTTTTATAGATTGTGCAGTAGAGTAGAGTTTGTACAGAACTCTTGTCCTTTGAGTTCCTTTTTTCACTCCTTTAGTTTTTCATTTTTACCTTGTGAAGGTCAATTTCAATTTTTCATTTTTCAAAACCACCACAGGTAAGCACGAGACCCACCATTGTTGTTGTTGATTTTGTTGTGCGTTATTGTTGTTTTCCCCTTTGGGTGTCAGTCAGTCGGGTCAGGTCACACTTACTGAAGTTCTCAAAAATTTTCACCAAAAAGAAAACTACTTAAAAGATTATGGAACTTCCTTTTTATTTGTTTGTGTGTTACAGAGGAAACGGCTCACTCAATCCCCTCCTTCTCCTCCCCTCCCCTCCCCAAGACAAAGCAAAATAAAACTACACCGGTAGACAGAGCAACCCTCCCGTCCCATCCCCTCCCCTTTTCCTTTTGGGAAAAATTGCACTCACATACTACCCTTTTGCTTATTTGCAGGGAAGTGTTGGTTGTAGTTGTCCCACATGCTTTCTATTTTAGTGCCACTAACTGTGTTTTCAGGCACTGTCTTGCCAGTACAATAGTAAAGTGCCCTTGTCTGGACATCTAGCTGTTTACATACTCGCTTGACTAGTAAGTACCCCCTCTGTCACTGGATGTAGATAAAAAAAGCGAGCCTAGGGCTAAGTTGAACAACACCAAAAAAAAAAAAAAAAAAAAAAAAAAAAAAGGACTGCCCTCAGAATATGTTTTCCTTGGTCAGAGGCTCCATACAGGTGAAAGGTGAAAAGTATTCAAGCAGCAAAAATAAAAGTTTTGCCTGTGAAAGTCATAGGGTGCCAATCTCAAGGGCTAAGGAGCTAAGGAGCTAAGGAGCTAAGGAGCTAAGGAGCTAAGGAGCTAAGGAGCTAAGGAGCTAAGGAGCTAAGGAGCTAAGGAGCTAAGGAGCTAAGGAGCTAAGGAGCTAAGGAGCTAAGGAGCTAAGGAGCTAAGGAGCTAAGAAGCTAAGGAGCTAAGGAGCTAAGGAGCTAAGGAGCTAAGGAGCTAAGGAGCTAAGGAGCTAAGGAGCTAAGGAGCTAAGGAGCTAAGGAGCTAAGGAGCTAAGGAGCTAAGGAGCTAAGGAGCTAAGGAGCTAAGGAGCTAAGGAGCTAAGGAGCTAAGGAGCTAAGGAGCTAAGGAGCTAAGGAGCTAAGGAGCTAAGGAGCTAAGGAGCTAAGGAGCTAAGGAGCTAAGGAGCTAAGGAGCTAAGGAGCTAAGGAGCTAAGGAGCTAAGGAGCTAAGGAGCTAAGGAGCTAAGGAGCTAAGGAGCTAAGGAGCTAAGGAGCTAAGGAGCTAAGGAGCTAAGGAGCTAAGGAGCTAAGGAGCTAAGGAGCTAAGGAGCTAAGGAGCTAAGGAGCTAAGGAGCTAAGGAGCTAAGGAGCTAAGGAGCTAAGGAGCTAAGGAGCTAAGGAGCTAAGGAGCTAAGGAGCTAAGGAGCTAAGGAGCTAAGGAGCTAAGGAGCTAAGGAGCTAAGGAGCTAAGGAGCTAAGGAGCTAAGGAGCTAAGGAGCTAAGGAGCTAAGGAGCTAAGGAGCTAAGGAGCTAAGGAGCTAAGGAGCTAAGGAGCTAAGGAGCTAAGGAGCTAAGGAGCTAAGGAGCTAAGGAGCTAAGGAGCTAAGGAGCTAAGGAGCTAAGGAGCTGAAGCTTTCGTGGCACTGCTGTTGTTGCTGCTCGATCGCTTCTTGCGCTGACGGTACAGTTGGGCAATGCAGACCCCACCGTCATCCGTGGCTCCACACAGGAGCGCTGCAGCCCATGGGCTCTCCATCTGCACATCTTCACCACAGAAAACAAAAAGAAAAAGAAAAAGAAAACAAAAATCAAAAAGGAATAAGGGCAAGACACACTACGTCTTGCGCTTCGCGGCCTGCACCATCAACCGTTGCCCAGGGACCGCACTGCGGAGGCGTACAAGGCTCACAAAAATAAAGGAAAGGGGGAGGAAAAAGAAGGGAGGGGTTAAAAAGAAAGCACAAGTGTGTTGTAGTGTGTTGTGTAAAGCACAAGTGTGTTGTGTAACATAGTGGTCCCTCTTATCCTGAAACTTCACGAACAATTCAGCTGGGAGAAAGAGCCATTTGGCTAGGGTGTTAAAAGCGGGAAATCTATGGTTCTTTTTTTTCTGCAATGGAACCGTCAAAAGGTCCAGGATGGCAACTTCAGCAGAGCCATGGCGGGGTCTTTTTCTTGGAATTCTATGAAAGATCGATAAAATTTAAAAGGATAATCTTTTGTGGGGCAAACAATAATCGCAAATCTGTAAACACGGGAATAATCGAGAAGGTATTTTGTAAAGTTAAAAACAAAAAACTAGCTCATGGATTACAGAAGATCTGGTGCGCACCGTGGCCTCGTAAGGACATTACGTGTGGCAGGCCGACGTCTTTACGAGGGCACCCCTCGTCATGACAAGGGGGTGTCCACGTCATTGACGACGTATTGCGCGCGTAATTTCCCACGTTTTTTGCCGTTGTCGCTCGTCACATAATGTCATTACGAGTCCATGGTGCAGATCTGGTGCGGTGATGATGTTACTAACGTTTTCGGTGATATACTATGACATGCTACTGTAATCAATCATATCACCAAAAACCCTGCATCATCACCGTGAAGTTGAAACATGCAAAGATACAGGTTGAAAAACGCCAGCTGAAATGCATTGGGCCAGCCTGCGACCCTTTCGGGTCTGCCTGGCCGGAAACATTGTTGCAAACAGTCCACGATTTATCTGACCCAAAAAAAAAAAAAAATAAAAAAGCGACTTCAGGATATGACAGTGAAGCATAAAGCATAAAATGAAAGACAAGAAAACACTTTTTCGTTTATCGTGTATCTCCTCAATAATTTCTCTTTTCTCACATCGACGGAAAATATAAATAAAAAATTGAAAGATGATATGTGTCTCACCTGGCACATAGAAATAAAAAGCCTCGCGTCACCACAAAAAAGAACGAAAGCTAGCAACACAATTTGTTAAGAAAGGTGAGAAATGGGTGCAGGACAGCCAACAAAAAGGAAGAGGGAGGGAGGGGAGCTTTTTGAGCAATGAGAGAAGCAATGAGTCATTGATACATTTTACTTCTGTTGCTCTGTGTTGTTCAACTGTGCCTTTGCTTAGAATGTGGCGGTCTACAGGGTTTACAGGTCGTCTGTCTGACAGCTGTCAATCATTATGGGGACCCGACTGCTTCGTTTGGTTTGCTGTATGCGTTGCGAGGTAGCCAAACGGCAAATCAGAGTAAATGAAGATGAAGATAACAGTCGCCTGCCCTGTGCAATTAACAGGGTAACACTCCATAGACAGTGCACCGAGGCCATTAAAAAGAGAGGCAAAGGCAAAACACAAACTTGGGAAACTTTGGAGGGGAGGAGAGGGGAGGGAGGGGAACCAGCGATGTTAAAACCCTGGGTCCCAGCAAAATACAACCCCCGTGGATTTTTATGGATTTTTTATGGGTTTTATTTCCTTGTATTTTAGAACCAAAAAAGACAAACAGATTCAAAGAATTTCGTTCACTTTTTTTTACCTCGTGGACATTTTTTGTAGCTTCAGTTGGAGCTTCGTTGGCTCTGCCAGACCACGTTTTTTTTTCTTTTTAAATTTTGGATGAAAATATGATTAAAAACGATCAGAAAAGTTCGAAAAACAAAATACCTTGGCGGACTGTGAAGATGCCCAACGACGTCTTCAGGCGGGTTTCTCAGCCTGTGTCCAAACGAACAAAACCCGGGGGGAAACGTTAAAACCCATAAAAATCCATAAAAAATCATAAAAACCCACCCCCCCGCATCACTCAGGGGAACAAAAAAGGCTCAAAAAGTGATTTTCAGCACAGATGGATGGCAAAGTCACAACAACAAAAAATTATGGGGAACTCGCAGCCCAAAAATAACTTAAAAGATGTGCATCCAGTGTGCGCGTCTAAATGCCTTTGCTACCAGGAAAGTGTGAATAGTGTTCTGGTGGTGCGCCCGCTGTTGCAGGGGACACCACACATTGGCCCATTTTGGAAAAGGCCCAGAAAACTAAAAGCTAAAACACTCGGTGAGGTCCTTCTCTTGTTCCCGTATGGTAATGCAATACAGGGAAGAGGGAATTCTACAGGGCTACTCAAAAACCCAAAATAATATTATATTATATTTTTTAACCCTAAACCTCCCAAGCCGTTTTTTCAAGCCACTTTTGAGTTTTGGTTTTTGGGGCTCTCCAACCGGTAAGGGGACCCCAGATGCAAATTTTTGATCGTACCTGGCCGCAATTGAAAGATTTTGAACACGGCTTTCAATTCCATTTTTTTAAGTTTTTTTCGAAAAAAAATGTTATCCCCGAAATGAGGTAAGCATAAAATCCACTTTTTGGTTTTTGACTAATTCGGCCGGCCGAGGAAAAACCCGTAAATTATTGTTGTCCGAAAATGGCGTTATTTGAAAGATTGATCACAAAATCTTTTCAAAGAAAAAAAAATCGAGCAAAAAGTCCTAGTAGAACCCAACTTATATGAGTGCAGCTCTGTTAGCAGCCATGTCCAAAACTGGTTTCCTTAACGATTTACACTGAAACATGTCTAAAAACGTAAAAAATGGGCGATTTTTCACAATTTGGGCATCTCCTGAGGTCGAAAGCCCCCAGAATGGGTCGGAACGACCCTGTGACCCGAAAATCCATGAAAAAAGCACCCCGAAATACGAAAAAACAGTGAAAATTCGGCTTACTGTGTGCTCTGCATAGGTCGTGTGTGTGGGGTGTTTTTGTGGTTTTGGTGGCAACTCGCCCCAGCATCCAAATGGCAAACAGATGCACAAAGGTTTTCGATTTTTGCTTATTTTAAAAGATTTGAGTCAAATAGTTTCCCTATAAACCAAAGGATTTTTACGAAAACAAGCAGAACCATTATCAGATCATGATGACCCCTAGTCATAACCATGTCCTTCGGGTCGAAGGGGTGCCTCTTGGGTGGGTAGCAGTACACAGATCCAAAGTGCAATCAGATGCGTAAAAGTTTTCGATTCTTGTTTCTTTTGAAAGATTCGTGTCAAAATCTTTGAAATATATAAAAATATTTTAACGAAAACGAGTAGAACCTCATACAGAGCATGGGGTGTCATTGAGGAACCAGAATAGGGGGTGCCCGTCCAAAGGGCCGTGAAAAGTGGTACTACTCCCCCCAGCATCGAAAGTAATATCAGATGCACAAAAGTTTTCGATTTTTGCTTCTTTTGAAAGATCGGTGCAAATTCTTTCAACATAAAAAAAGTGTTTTTACGAAAATGAGTAGAACCTATGTCAGAGCACGTTGTCTTACAGATTTTAGAATATGGGGGGGTCACAGGGGTGCTCACACCCCCACCCCGCTCCCCCCAGCATCGAAAGTAATATCCGATGCATAAAAGTTTTCGATTCTTGCTTCTTTTGAAAGATCGGCGAAAAATCTTTCGAAATGTATAAAAAATTGTGTTCACGAAAATGGGTAGAACCCGACTAAGGGCTTGGCGGCATTGGGTATCGCGAAAGGTACAGATTGGGGGTGTGGGTGAAAAAACGTCACTTTTGGTGAAAGTAGCACCCCAGCCCCCAGCACCGAAAGTAATATCCGATGCATAAAAGTTTTCGACTCTTGCTTCTTTTGAAAGATCGGTGCAAATTCTTTCCACATAAAAAAAATGTTTTTACAAAAATGAGTTGAACCTGTCTAACAGCATGGCGTCATTTCGAAAGCCATTAAAGTGGCTCTTGGGGTGTATAGGGTTAAAAAATATAGGGGTCACGCTAATACCCAACCACAAGTACCGATATACTAACGAGATTTTATTATTTTTCCTTCCTTGAAGGACCTTCAAAACTTCACACACAACGCTTTTGGTTTTTGGGCGACACGCAGGGTGCCAGGTTCTATGATATGTACGGAACCAAACCACCCTGCACGTTCGTCATGTTGTTTCCCGTGCAATACATGGAGAAACGTTTCGCACTCGAAACTGAGGAAAGCTTTTTGATAAAAATGAGTAAACACAAAAACCAGTGTGTGTGGAAGAAAAAAGGACGTTTTGGGTACTGGGCGGAAAATCTGTTCGATAAAAGAAACGCAAGATTTTTGCTTTGTCTTGTTATGGGGTACTTCTGGTTCGGGTATTAACGTGATTACCCCTCAAATGTAAATAACACACAGCCTTGACCACACCCACGATGCAGGATAAAACCCACAACATATTTTGCCAAAACCTCATCTCGCTCGGCATCCGCGTTACTTGGCATCCACGAAGCCAGAGTTAGCTGCTGGAGCGAGAGAATTGTATGATGGTGACGGCTGTATGGACTTCACACGATAAATAATGGCTACACTTTTTTTCAAAAAAAAAAACAAAAAAACAAAAAAACAAAGGGCAAATTGCGATAACACGTATACTTTTTGTTTCCATTTGCGATAACACGTACACAAAAAGTATACGTGTTATCGCGAAAAAGTGTACGTGTTATCGCGAAAAGTGGTCAAAAAAGTATACGTGTTATCGCGAACAAAAATGTACGTGTTTCCTTCTTCTAAGGTGCTCGCTCTCCATACCTAGACCCTCGAATTTTTTTTTTGGGCCCCAAAAATGGCTAATTTCGACGATTTGAGGCCATTCAAAGCAAAATTTGGCACTTTTGAGCATCTGTGGGGGTCTAGAACGCGGTTGCGAGCACCCCGTTTTTTAGCGAAATATGTACGTGTTATCGCGAAAAGTGTTCAAAAAAATGTACGTGTGACATTCAGAAGACAGGGTCTGGTGGTAAATTTTGCGTATCCCTCTGTGTGGGTCACTCACACTTGCGGTCATGTGCCACTGCGTGGGTCTGGGAACCAGACTTACGTACTTAAGGTGCACGAAGACAGGGTCTGGTGGTAAATTTTGCGTAGTACTGCGACGTGGTACTGCGTGGGTCTGGGAATATGGGTACCTGGGTACAGGATATTGGTTGTCAAAGACATCTTCCACCATGCATTGAGGAGGGTAAGACAGTGGTCGCAGTTTCTACTTGATAGCATTACAACATTTAACTTCTCCACGGGGGTCTTGGGCCGTTCATTCGGTTATACCTTGACTAGCGGAAGAGGCCTTTTTGGTCTCTAGAATATCCGGTATTCCCGAACGGAGGCATACTTTGTGTGTTACTACGACCTGGCAACTTCCAGCAGTAGGTTAAGTAATCTTTCTTGTAAATTGTTGGATCATTATCTCCTCAGTGCATGAATGCCCCACGTGACTGGACACTTTTGTGTTTGTCATGTGGAGCTGTGGTTGCTCTTTCACGACTTTTATCCTTGTACACAGTGTACCCAGTACCCAGTGCCCTGTCACGACTTTTTCCGTGACAAAAAGTTTGGTTTCCTTGACAAACCAGGTACCCAGGTACCCAGGTACCTGGGTACCTGGGTACCTGGGTACCTGGGTACCTGGGTACCTGGGTACCTGGGTACCTGGGTACCTGGGTACCTGGGTACCTGGGTACCTGGGTACCTGGGTACCTGGGTACCTGGGTACCTGGGTACCTGGGTACCTGGGTACCTGGGTACCTGGGTACCTGGGTACCTGGGTACCTGGGTACCTGGGTACCTGGGTACCTGGGTACCTGGGTACCTGGGTACCTGGGTACCTGGGTACCTGGGTACCTGGGTACCTGGGTACCTGGGTACCTGGGTACCTGGGAAAACACGTACGTTTTTGTTCGCGAAAACACGTACACTTTTTCGCGATAACACGTATACTTTTTGTGTACGTGTTATCGCAAATCGAAAATATATCCGTTTCGCTTGATCAGATCTCGACCGTTTGTTGCATTGCACGCTTCCACATTTTTTTTTTTTTTGAAAAAATTGATTGTTTCCAGCACACGCGGACTGTGTCAGTGTGTGATGGTATATGATTATTGCCTGAAGTACAGAAAATGGGAGTGTCGGTGGCGGAGCACAAAAGAGGTAAAATGAGAAACATATCGGGTGGGGTCTCTGATCTAATCTGTGCGACGAATATATTTCCCCTAACACGCCATGTTTGGCCAGGGCCTCTCCAGCGCGTCAGTTGCAAAAAAAAAGTATACGCGTTATCGCAATTTACCCAAAAACAAAAAAACTGTAGTTGTTGATGCAGGTACCTCTCCGACTGACCTACGATGCCAGCCATCCGGATGAAAGCACAAGTACCCTGCGGCCTACAGTAGATGTAAAAAGGAAACCTAATAACTTGCCCGTACCGTAAGAGAATGAGGGCGGTACACAAAAAAAAATATATATCACCCATTCCATGAAATTCCGTATACTTTTGCAAAAAAGTCACTCAGAGAACCCAGATGCAAATTTTTTATCGTCCGACCCCGCATTTGATTCATTTTGACTCCCCGGATCTGAGAATATTTTTTTCAACAAAAAAAAAAAAAAAATCCCATCCGAGGATGTGTGGGAGAGTTTTGGGTCCGGCGCTCCCAGTTATCTCGACAATTTCCTGGTCACAAAAAACCCCCCAAAACACCGCTAGTGTGAATTTCCGAGCTCAGCGCTTTTCATTAAAAAAAAAATCGAGAAGATTAGTGGAGTAGAAGTTGTCTACTTTTTTTACCATGGGTAATTTTGCACTATAGCTGTATATAGCAGGGCAAATTACCTTGGAAAATGGGGTGTTCGCCGCTGGTATACGGTAGTACCCTGGTCGCCTTCTGCGTCTACCCGTTGGTCGTACGACCCCGGAATTGCAAGATATTGCACTGCATCTTTCAAACGCGTGATTGGGCAATTTTTTGTTGACGAAAGCGTGGCCTTAAAATATAGAGGGATTCCTCTGTAAAAGGGGCACCATAAGGCACTTCCTAGTAGGTACCTTCCGCCTAAGAACTGCCCAAAAAATAATAGACATCAACAGATGCATGAAAAAAATCGTCCGAACCCGGAATTGAAAGATTTCGTACCCGATCTTCCAAAAAAAGGAAAAAAATATTTTTTTTGGGGACCTGGGCCCCTGTTAAAATTATGTGGCCACGGACGACATCGTTTGCGGAAATATGAAGTATTTTTTTGTTGTCGAAAATGCGCTAGTGTGAATTTCCGAGCTCGGCGCTTTCAATTAAAAAAAAAATCGATAAGATTAGTGGAGTAGAAGTTGTCTAGTTTCTTTACCAAAAACAGGGGTTTTGTATACGGTTTTTCATGGAATGGGTGATATATATGTGGTGTAGGCATTACGGTGTAATACCTCAAAAAACAGTGAGATACAGTGATAACAAAACCCTCGGAGGGGTGGAACCCTCCTTTGGGTTTGAAAAATCCTAAGATACACCTTACTACCCCCTCCGATAGTTCTCACTGTAGGGGAAAAAAGTATTTCAACGAAAAGAAAATTGAATTGAGATGGAGAGAGAGAGAGAGCAGAAAAAAAGGAAAAGGGAAAAGATGAATGTGCCGCTCATACACACTCATCTGAAGGAGAATACAGGGTGGGGGCATACCTCACCCAGACAGGGATTGTTATGAAGTAGAGATGCAAAGGAAACAGAATCCCTAACGTTCGCTTGGGATTAGCCACCGGTTTCTTCGTGGCGTAATTCGTGTTCTTTTCTTTGAACGACATCCACACACAAAAACAAAATGTGCGCAGACCAGCCCCCATCCTGGAGGTTTACATCGGACAAAGAAACACTCATACACCCGTTGTCTTAAGACAAAGAAAAATTGAAATTAGATGCAAAAAAATAAAAATCGATGAGATATTAAATTCGTACACTTTCAATTCAAAAAGAACAGAAAGCAGAGAGAGAGAGAGAGAGAGAGAGGGTACAACACAAATGCACCCCTTTTTTTGAAAAGGATAAAACCTCGTATTAAGTCACCAGGGGAAAGTAATTGGAGACACCGAAATCCATAGATGGAACGCCCATATGGGCACCAAAAAATATGGGCAATATGGGCGGAAAAAATGTGCCCATATGCCCATATGCATGGATGTCCAAAGTACTTGAAGTACTTTTTTCGGATTTTTTATGGTACTTGAAGTACTTGACCCCCCTTTTTTTTCCTCTCAAAATGACAGTCAAGTACTTGAAGATTGATCAAGTACTTGACAGAAATCAAGTACTTGATACCTTATTTTTTTTCTCTCGTACTTTTTTACTTTTTTACCCTCTGGCAGAGTCTGTCAAGTACTTGTTTTCGCAAAAAAACGTCAAGTACTTGATCAAGTACCCACTTTTTTTTTGTACTTGATCAAGTACTTGACGTTTTTTTTGTGAAAAAAGTACTTGACAGAGGGAGAACAAGTAAAAAAGTACTAGAAAAAAAAATAGGGTGTCAAGTACTTGAAGTATCAAGTATTGGATTTTTTGGGGGATCAAGTACTTGATATACTTCAAGTACTTTGGACATCCATGCATATGGGCATATGGGCGTAAATATGGGCGAATATGGGCGCATATGGGCGGATATGGGCACATTTTCAAATATGGGCTACGGGCCCATATTTTTTAAGGTGGCCCATATTTCGGATATGGGCGCCCATATTTCAATATGGGCGCCCAATCTTAATAATGGGGGCTGGGGCCGGAGCCCGAAAATTATGCCAAAAACCGCCAGCCACCCGGGAAAGGGTGAGCAGGCAGTCCACGTTGGGCCAGAACCGGTTCTAAGGAAGCCGTGTTCTGGGGCAACGTGGGGCGCAAAGTTTTACAATTTTCATGCACGGGTGCTCCACAAATTACCAAGTATTCCTTCTTTGTTGAATTGAGAGAGAGTCGTGTTTAGCTGCCACGCGGGTGTGCTTAGAATTCCTTCGAGGCCGGCACAATTTTATTTATGTGGTCGGTTAAGACAAGCCTATGAAGAACAACGAGGTCATCGTTGAAAGGAGCGAACTCCCCTTCCCACAACATCTCTCAGACTTCAACTCAGAATTCATACTTGGTTCTTTGCTTTGTCCATACGCAATCAAATTGTCATGCTTTCAAGAGCATGCCTGGCCAAAATGCAACAACGTGAAAAAAAATTGTTGTTGTTCCAAAAGGCAACAAGACCACCCACAAGGAGTGTTGAATTGTGCACTGTCCGGGGGAGCGCAAAGTTTTTTCCCTGTACACAGTGGACACATCTTTATCACTTTGGTCCCACGGGGACACATTTGGATACTGCACGCATGCAGAAGTGCCAAACATGTCCGCACGTGGAGTGGAGTGTCCACCATGTTTTCCTGGTTTCCAAAAAGCAGTTTTTTTGCACTTACTATTTGCCCCGGTGTCTGGCAATAGAAGTGGCTAACATTGTAATGAGTAGCATATACATACCGTTGTGATCCAAATGAGTAAGGCGACCAACAAAGTCCTTTGGGATTTTTTGTTGTGTCGACAATCGCCGAGTAAACCCACCAGGTGGGAGAATTCGGGTCTGGCCGAAGCCTGTACTACGTCATTCGTCCTCAACCCTTGAGAGCAACTTTTAGGAAGAAAAGAACCTTAGGGTAGGCACAATTTTTTTTTTGTTTAATGCTCGGTCGGGTCCCAAAAAGTTCCGCGCGCGCGCGCAGAAAAAAACACACAAAGAAAAAAAAACACACACAGAGACACAGCAAAAATAAAACATCGAAGCCAGGCTGTTTTCTAATTCTGGAAATTTTCCGGAAAATTCCGACATCCGGAAGCAATTTTTTTTCCTTGAAAAAACAGTGGGTTTTCAGCCCAAACATGCCGCGATAGGCATTTCCAGAATCCGCTCGTTCTGTGGTGGGGGATATACAGAAAAACCGGCAAAATTTTAGTGGCATAAATTTCCACAAAATATGAACCCATCCTCATAAACAAGGGTCATTTTCAGGTCGGAAAATCCAAATTCGGATAAAATTGTGGCGTTCCTGACTGGGAACAGGTAGCGCCGCAGGCGCACGGTACCCAACTTTTGTCTTTTTCTTTTCCCCTTTTCTCTGATTTCATTTTGATGCGCGAGCCGATTGCTCTCCACGGTGGGGTCACATGATAGAATTATATCATGTGACCCACTCGTATATGGAGGATTCTGTGTTCGAAGATATTTGGTTGATTTTTCCCGTGGAGGAAGACGGGAGGGAAAGTCAAGATAACCTGTTGACGTAAGGCAATGTTTTTTTTTTCTTCCATGTTTTTTTTTGTTGGAATCTCAAAATTTTCCGCGCGCGCGAGCATTAAACAAAAAAAAAAGTGTGCCTACCCTTAAAAGGGGTAGTCCGCATTAAAGTGTTGTACTTGTTATACACCATGCACGGCTACATGCTAAGAAGGGTTTTGGAGGTTACAGGTAAGAGACTGCCTTCATTTCAAAAAAGGTAGAGTGGGGAAACTGTAGCTTTAGAAATCGTAGTGTAGTGTAGACACCCGAGGATGCACACTACGCTCTCTTTTTTAAGGGGGTGTCCAGCGATTCGCAATTAATGAAATACCCAGACACATCACTTTGTAGGGTGTGGTTACACTGACCCCTGCAAATTCTCCGCGCACATGCTTCGAGACGAGGGGTACGTGTGCGAACCGATCGTCGAGGGGTGGTACCGCAGGCCCAGAACGCACGGAAGACGGGCAACAGCTGTACCCCGAAGGCGTTAAGAAGATCTTCTCCCAGGCTTTCGTCGAGAACACCCAGAAAGAAAGCTTGTTCAAACCCACCTCAATGCATCCAGCGTTGATTTCATGTTGGTAAAGAACAGGGGCCCAAGGCCCATGATATGGCCTACCACACCCGATTCTGGGCGAAAACAAAAAAAAATAGTCAAAAATCGACCGCTTTTACGGGGGGAAAGCTCGGGACCCCAAATGACCCCCGGCGAGAGCCCTGACGACATATCGGGAAAATTTTTTTTTCCCCCCACAAAAAAGTCAAAAAACAGCCCAAAAACTATACCAAATAAACAGGGAATTTTTTGGATTGGGATTTCGGAATTTGGCCAAAAAGGGACGGATTTAGAGATATCCTTGATTTTTGGTCACCCAAGGACCCACTATTTTGGGTGAATTTTTTCCCCCCCCCTTTGCGAAAAAAAACTCAAAAATCACGGCTTTTAGAACGCTAAGGAAAAATCGATATTCATTTTTTGGGCAGAGAAGTGCGTTTTAGGTGCCCACAGATGGTCAAAACATCAAAATTTTTGTGTTTTTGGCATATTTGGACACCCAAGGACCCAACTCAGGGGTCGAGATTTTCCCGAAAAAAAAAAATTTTTTTTTTTTGAGATTTTCGATTTTTTGACAAGGCGCTGACCCATACAAAATGCACTGGTGGTACAGAAAATGACTGGGGAATTAACTCTAGATGCTCAAAACAGCCCAATTCTTGCTTTTTTTGACTTTTTGGTCCCAGAAGGGTACCTAGGGTGTAGTGAGCAGGCCTCAAAAACACTTGTGAAAAAAAAAAATCGGCACATGTACTGATTGTAAGACTTTTGGCCCTCGCTTCGCTCGGACCAAGCGCCTTAACTCAACTGGTTCAGACCCGTTCTACCTGTCAAAAAAGCTCAGGAGAAGAAGATATGGAGAGGTGAGTGCTCAAACGTCCCAAAAAAGTCAAAATCGGGCGTTGGTAAAAAAAAAAGTTGCGTACCGTGCGCCTGCGGCGCAAGCATGTACCCCACCAACGTGGACCATCAACAGAATATTTTCAAAATCGGAAATCCTAGCGGAGAGCCTGGTGTAAAAAAAAAAAAAAAAAAAAATGGGCGCCCATCAGAGCTCGCGCTAAAGTCCATCCCTCATCCCGGGATTTTTGGGGGTTTTGGTAGGAACGTTTTTTTTTTGCAGTACGGGGATTTCATTAAGAAACCAGAAGTTCTAATATTGTTGAGTAAGACCACCACATAGTGGACTTGCATATACATGTGACCCCGCCGTGGAACGCAATTGGCTCGGAAAGTCAAAAGAAAGAGGAGAAAAAAGAAAAGGAAAAAAAAAAAAAAAAAGTTGGTTACCGTGCGCCTGCGGCGCTGCCTGTTCCCTTCCAGTTTCTACAGGCAAACACTTGCCCCCTTTACCTTACACTGACGGGTTTTGACCAAAACCCAGAACTTGTCCATTTCGGCAAATTGACCCCACCACAGAACGGACGAATTCCGGAAATGCAAATGCCGGTGTTTTCGCGCATTTTCATGTTGCAAGACGTCAGGATCAGGGAGAGAAAATCTGGTTGTGGGATTTACATTGGCCCTCTTTACCCACATGGGTCCGTCCGGAAACCCTCCTGGTAAGATTCATCCTTTTGGGGGTTTTTTGAGGTTTTTCTGCTCAAAACACCCAAACAACCCAATTTTTTGATACCCGCCATACACCTACCACCCCAGAGGGCATATTTTGTTCATTTATTTTGTTTATTTCCGCTCCCCCCCTTTTTACTTATATTTTTTTACGTATTTTTGGACATTTCATAAACGTGGCAATGACAGCAGTGAAGTTCACTTTTTTGTCGAGAAACACGGTAAGAATGGGTGCGACGCACACTTGGTGTCGTTTCGAACCATCTCTCTGATGATTCTTGTTGTCAGGAGATCCTTACCGTAGGGGTCATTGTCGGTGCCCTGCGCGAGCTTCCCCACACAGAGGCCTTTGTTATCTCATTCCCTCGTACTCATACGTATCAGTGCACCCTTCTTTCCATCAATCTCTTTTCTTCTGTGTACTGCTACCCGAGCAACAGTCGTGTCATTTCAGCGTGTACTCTGACATGGAGGGAACCTGTATTTACTATGGAGTCTCCACATCCAAGGTGACCCGCAAAGCAAAAGTCCCTGGCATTGATCCAGTAGATTTGACAGAGGTCAATGAAACCTTGTCAAGGCGGCATGGCAGGATTAAGAGAAAGAGAGAAGAGATCCAGAAGAACGACAATAAAAGGCTGAAAATCTGATTAAAAAGCGAAAATATAGCCTCAGACCCCCCCAAAAACCTATTTTCATATCAGAATATCACCTAGATGCACTTTTTGTGGGGGACATCATCAAAAAAACCCAAAAATACCCAAAAGGATGAATCTTACCAGAGGGGTTTCCGGACGAGTCCACATGGATTTTGACCAACACCAAAAAATTGGCCATTTCGGCAAAGTGACCCCACCACAGCGCGGACGGATTCCGGAAATTCCAATCGCGGTATGTTTTGGGGCTGAAAACCCACTGATTTTCAGGAGAAATATTGCTTCCAAATCTCGGAATTTTCCGAATTTTCCTGAAAATGACCCTTGTTTACGGTATGGGTTCATATTTTGCGAAAATTTAAGTCACTAAAATTTTGTCCATTTTTCCGTATATACCCCACCACAAGCCGGGATTGGCCCGGAAATGCCACAAAACGGGGTTTCCGGGCCTCCCCAGCTAACCTTTTCAAGGAACGTTTTCCGTACCCGAAATCCATTTTTTCCCCATTTTTTCCCATAATTAGCGCGACCACTGGCGCCCATATTTTGGATATGGGCGCCCATATCCAAAATATGGGCGCCCATATCCAAAATATGGGCGCTTTTTCCCGATATGGGCGCATTAAAATATGTAAAATATGGGCGGGATATGGGCGGATATGGGCGCCTTTTTTGCCCATATCCGCCCATATGGGCAATATGGGCGCCCATATTGCCCATATCCTGTTTTTTGGGGTGCCCATATTAGCAGCTGCCCATATGGGCGTTCCATCTATGGAAATCTGTGCCACTGAGCATTGTGCCAAACACCTTCGTATTTCCAGTTTCTGAGATAATAAAAAAAAGAAAAGTGGAAAAAGGGGGTAATCAGCAAGACGCCCTGCTACACAGAGTGTGTCATTTAAAAAAAGAGACGTGAAAAAGATGAATCTAAGCCTCTCGTGTTTAGTCACCTTTATCACAATCGTCATCAAAGAAAGGTTTGGTTAGATGAACCTACACAAAAAAGGAATGCGAGTTGGGGTAAATACCCAAAAGAGAAAAAGCATTTGTTCAAAAGAAGAAGAAAAACTATTGGGGGGGGATGGACGGGAAGGAAGTAGCTGAACTTAACAATTGAAAGAAGCTAACACTGAAATACATAAAAAAAAAAGCCCCCAAGTGTATTACAACACCTAGAACACACACTGAACACGACTGCTCCACTTACCGAGACGTTTCGCGTGATGAAGAAGCACGTACTCACTGAATGGCGGGTGGATGGTATGCACACAGTTTCGTGTGAATGTGCACCCGCCTCTTCCTTGCATCAGACGGGCTGGCAGAACGTGTTCACCCCTAGAAGGGTGGTCGCCCCGAATCCCGTAACCCTGCTCTATCTCTGTATAAAATTTAAGACGGCAACATTCGCTGCGCCTGTCGGGGCTACAAAAACAAAAAAAACAAAAACAAAAAGGCAAAGCACCCCCGGGTTTGAAAAATAAACAACAAAAACAAAACAAAGCAAAAAACAAACAAAAATTACAACAAAAAAAAAAGGGGTTGGTCTGAGTTGACAAAAGTGCATTCAATGAAAGAAGTTGAAAAATGCAACAACACCTTTGATGTGCATTTGGGGGGTTTTTTACCCATTTGTTCGTTGATAATACACGAAATCGAAGGAGAGGTACAACAGCCACGTGAACAATGCTAATACCGTTTCAAAATCCATGCAAAGACAACAGCCCCCTTCCTCCGATCTCTGGCAGCTATTCCTTCGGCAAAAAAAAAGGGGGTACACCGAGTTTCGCTGAACGAGAAGGGGAAAGAAAGGGAGCCGCTGGGCTAGGCACGGATTTTCACGTTGTTGTGGCTTATTTGTGGTATTATACCTCAAGAATCACGCTTCGACGGCGGTGCTCATGGCTTTGGCATTATTGCTGCCTGCCAGCTACACAACTGTCTCCTATGTGGCGCCCGGTTCGCTCTTTCTCGCGAACTGCTTTGCACTCCGCAACAGAGTAGGGAGAGCTCATGGAATTCTCTCTATTATTTCTAGTTAAAGAAAGTGCCTCACTAGAGACACTAGAGACTGTTTTCTATTTCTTGGGTTACTGGACAGAACGCGTGAAAAGTACTCTCGTGTTTAGTCACCTCAAAAAGGGGGGGAGGAAGGAATTTTGTATGCTTCAAAAGGGTAAAAAAAAGAGGGCAAAAAAAAAATACGTAGTGTGAACAAAAAAAACCACGTTTTTAAAGAGAGAGGGAGGGGCAGCGGAGGAATGGTGTCGATACCAAGCGATAGGAATCTTTTTGTTTTTTTTTTTTTCTTCTTCTTCTTTTGGTGCTCCAGGGGGGGCCGATATTGACAGGTCGCTGACAGGTCGTTGCCATAGGGGAGGGTCATTTTTTAACGGCCCTTAGCGATTTTTTGGTGGGGCACACACACAGACACACGGTGGCCATACGGACCCTCAGGGTACACGAAGTAACGGGTGGTACAGGTGGTATTACATGTAACTTTTGTTACATGTGGTACAGGTGGCGAAATCAGGTAGTGGTACAATGGTTTTGGGGGTGGTTCTGGGCAGCTTTCGGCGGTGATTTCTGGTAAGACCTAAAAAATCCTCAAAAATCGTTGTGAAAATTATGGTGGGTGGGTTTTTTACACATCGACACATGTAACATGATCACATGTACATTACATGTGAAGTTACATGTCATTTACGTGTAAGGGTAGTGTAACTTTTTCAGCCTGTTACCGTTACCGCCCGCCGGATTTTTCGAAAACCAAAAAAATAAAGTTATGTAGAAAGTACCTAGGGAAAAAAGTTATGAAGAGGTTCTATAGGAAAGATGTGGGTGGGGCTGTACAGGGCCCATACCCATAGCACCTCACGATCACTTGGTGAGTAGGCAATTTTTCTCGAGAGAAAAGTCGTTTTCCTTCACGAGTGTTTTCTTGTACACTGTACACTGTACACTGTACACTGTACACTGTACACTGTACACTGTACACTGTACACTGTACACTGTACACTGTACACTGTACACTGTACACTGTACACTGTACACTGTACACTGTACACTGTACACTGTACACTGTACACTGTACACTGTACACTGTACACTGTACACTGTACACTGTACACTGTACACTGTACACTGTACACTGTACACTGTACACTGTACACTGTACACTGTACACTGTACACTGTACACTGTACACTGTACACTGTACACTGTACACTGTACACTACCTATAACTTTCTGGTACCTAGACACCCGGTGTCCAGGAACCTAGGTACCCAGGCAACATGATTATGAGAAGACACAAAATGCTACACGTAACAGAAAACAAGCTACACGTCACGAAAATAAGGATTTTCCTGTGAAGAAAACTCTGGAAAAATGTAAGAAAATCTCTTCATAACTTTTTTCCCCCTGGTAAAACTTTTTTTTCTTCATAACTTTTTTTCTCCGCCGCCCGCCGGATTTTTCGAACACCAAAATAACGGTAACAGACCGAAAAAGTTACACTACCCTAACGGTTTTTCACATGTAACATTCCATGTAATGTAACTTACTTCACCGCCGTGTGCTCCCCAAACCCCGGGGTACCCCGCGCGGACCCTACACGACGGTGAAGTAAATGACATGTGCCACCTAAAAATGACATGTACTTAACAGGTCATTTCACCTGTGGCACATGTCACTTTACATGTCAAATGACATGTGGCTAACATGTAAAAAAAGTTACACGTAAATCACAATGTAAGGGGACAATGGGATATACTCGGACATGGATACCCACACAGAATACACGGTTACCCAGACATCTGTCAGGCAATCACTGATTCACTTCACACAGGTCGGGCAGGCGCTGCCTGCCCATCCTCTTGTTCCTGTCTGCTATCGATTCCAGGTTCAGAACGTTCAGACGTTTAGTCAAAATGCTTTGAGTGACTGCTTCGGCAACATGTCGAAATCAGCAGCGTCACACAGCCCTGAGTCCCTCAAAGCTGGAGGTGATTTCTACTACAGCTGGTCTGTGAACACATTCACAGACCAGATGTGAAGCGGCAAAGAGTCGTTCAAGCTGGGATGCACAAGATAGAACGTGTGGATTTTGCACTTTTGACCACCACAGATTATGTACCTGTGTACCTGTGTACCTGTGTACCTGTGTACCTGTGTACCTGTGTACCTGTGTACCTGTGTACCTGTGTACCTGTGTACCTGTGTACCTGTGTACCTGTGTACCTGTGTACCTGTGTACCTGTGTACCTGTGTACCTGTGTACCTGTGTACCTGTGTACCTGTGTACCTGTGTACCTGTGTACCTGTGTACCTGTGTACCTGTGTACCTGTGTACCTGTGTACCTGTGTACCTGTGTACCTGTGTACCTGTGTACCTGTGTACCTGTGTACCTGTGTACCTGTGTACCTGTGTACCTGTGTACCTGTGTACCTGAAAATGGCTAAGTACTATTAAAAAATGACCCACCCCCCCCCGATATTGACAGGTCGCTGACAGGTCGTTGACTCATTTCCTATAGCACCATCTTTTGTTTTTTTTTTTTTTTTGTTGTTCAACTTAGCCCTAGGCTCGACTTTTTTTGTTCCACATCAAACTGGACAGGGCAAGGGGGGTACGTTTATAATGCACATGAAAGGCGCTTGGTCCGAGGTTTTTGTTTTGTTTTCAACTTACCTTCCTTCACCCCCCTGTAAGGGCAACCGTAGGTGAAGTAAGGTATAGTATTGAAATCGATGTGGGGGGGGAGTAAAGGGTCAATTTTACAAAACCAGATTTTGAGGAAAATTTTAGCCGAAAATGGGCCCCACGTATAAGGAACCGGGCTCATATTTCTCAAAATTTAAGTGGTCAAAAAATTGTCCAATTTTTGAGATTGACCCCACCACTGCACGGGCGGAGCCCAAAAATGCAAATAAGGACCCTTTTTAATTTGTTCTCTTGAAATGTGTAATTTCATGTTTTCGCGAAAAAAATAACAACTGATCCTACAAGGGTTGAAGGAAGGTGGTTGAAAACAACAATAACAACAAGGACAAGTAATTGCTAAGAAAAAAGCGGGGTGTGCTGTGGAAAACTCCGCGCGCTTTTCGAAACCACCGTAGCATCCTGGCGATTTGCTGGAGGTGCTGATGCGCCTGGTGTGATCGATGTGTTGTAGTCTGTGCATTCTGTGTTCCTTCCGCACTGCTCCAACGACGACGACAATGTGGGGAGCCTGTGGACAAAAACGAGCTGGAACACGCCGAGCCTGCCGAGCCGACGTCCAACAACGCTATCGAGCAGATGGTGCTGGACGAAGAGGACAGCCCCTCTTCTTGAACGTTTCAGATGCTGGCGTCCCAGTGGGCCTGGCAGCGTACGAAGAGCGTTAGCATACCTGCAGAAGAGCAGAATGCTGGGCGTGTTGTAGATTATTTCTACAGGATGGAGTTCCACATCACACCCCGTTTTTTTTCCGATAGCAATTACTTGTTTTTTTTTACAATTATCCCAACGCCAGAACTACAGAACGACATCTGAAAGGGGGGGAGTGGTGTGACCTGCTGAAAGAGACGAGAGAGAAAAGAACCAGAAAATTCGCTTGTGAATTGAGTTGCTTGCTTTTTTTCGTTCATTTTGTTTTTTCTTCTTTCGATACAAGATGTCACACCCACCCCAATCAGATGTCATCCTTGGGGTTGCTGCTTCTCTTCGTACTAAGGTTGACGGACATCTCCTCTTCCTCAAGGAGGGGCTCCTTCTTGCCTGCTCCCTCAGCCTTGTTTGGCGAGCGGACTGATGTTTCAAAGGCGCTTCCCTCCGTCTGCAGATAAGGGTGGGGGGTAGGGGAAAGGTTGGCCAGATGTGCATATGTGCCTAGTGCATACCATTCCGTACTCAGACTCGTCTAGCTTGCCGCCATCCTGCTCGAACTGTCTGTTGTACTTGTTGTCCTGCGTCCACCCTTCGTTCTTCTTGTGTCTGCGGTACAGCAGGATCGCAGCAATAATAGAGCACGACAGCAGCAGCAGCAGAATCAGCAGCAGCCACCACCAGCACTCCAGGAAGGAGCAGTCGTCGTCTTCCCCGCTCGAGACGCTTGCAGCATTGTTTGGGTTGGTGATGTTCGTCTCGTTGTCGAGGGGTGCGGAGGTCAGGTTCAACTTTGCGAAATCGCAACGCCCAAAGGACGTATCGTAGACACACGCCTCGGCAGCCGTGCAGGCGTCCCTGTCCAGAGGTGTGCACACCACAGCGTCGCCGCACACAGCAGCAGCTCCCGTCGCCTTCGCTGTGGAGCCCCTGCACACACACATCCAGTCCGAGGACACGCTCAGGTCAGGGTCGAAGCAGTCTTGCCCCGCCTCCTTGCACACACCCTGTGCACACGTCGCGCACTCCGCTAGACACTCATCCGTGCCGCACCGTGCAGGCGCCTGTGCCCCGTTGGTGCCCTTTGTGGGAGCCACACAGCTGCACACCCATGTGCCAGGTGTTGCCACATCAGTGTCAATGCACGTCTGCCCCGCGTCCGTGCACACAGCCGACACAGCAGGGTCCGCACACTCACCGGTGAACGTGCATGTCGCAACTGCCAGATTTGCGCTCCCTGAGGACGGGGCAGGACAGTTGCAGACCCAGTCCTGGGTGGAAGACGTGCTTGTGTCGCGGTCGTGGCACTGTGGTGGCAGTGGTCAAACAAAGAATTGTTATGAAATATAGACATACCGCTTGCCCAGCGTCTAGGCACAGCTTCATGTTGGCGTCCTCCAGGCATTCGTTTGTAACGCACGCTGCGGGGTGTCCCACGGCAGACCCCATCGATGGGCGAGTGCAGTGGCACTCCCAGTCGCCGAGGCTGACGACGCTTGGGTTCGGGTCGACGCATGTCTGTCCCTTGTCCTCGCAGGTTGCTTTGTTGTCGACACACTCGTCTCTGGTGCACGTGGCCGCCGCCTGCACACCTGCTGTCCCTGAGGCGGGGGCAATGCACTCACAACGCCAGTCGCCAAGCTTCTCGCCAGAGCTGTCTACACAGAGCTGCCCGTCGCAGGCAGAGCCGTTCCCGTCACCCTTCCTCGCACACGTCGGGCACGTTGCGAGGCACTCATCCACCACACACACTGCAGGCCCCATCGCACCCTCCGCACTCTGCTTCGCAGGCTCTAAACATTTGCACTTCCAGTCACCCGTGACCGCTGCGTCCTCATCGAAGCAGTACTGCCCGACGGCGAGGCACGTCTGTTTGTTCTGTTCCTTCTTGCACTCGTCATTCGCGTCGAAGACTGTAGAAAGAGGGTTCGGAAGGGACAGAGAGGGGAAGGGAAAGGGTACATACAACACGTAGCCACAGCCTTGGCTGCTTTCCCAGAGCCAGCCAGGCAGTGGCACTCCCAGTCGCCTGTGGAGTCGGCAGCTTTGTTCATGTCAACGCAGAGCTGTCCCGCCGCAGCACACACAGTGATCTGCGCACATTCGTCAATAGCTGTAAGATGGTGTGTGTGGGAGAACATACATTTCACTAGAGTTGGGTGTTGGGAGGTGGAAAACCCTTCTTGAAAAAATGAGTTGCATACTGCATGTTGCCTGCGCAAGCACGTGGAACTCTTCAGAGTGCGTGCAGTGACACTCCCAGTCACCCTGCACACTGGGTGAGTGGTTCGGGTCGACGCACCGCTGTCCAGCTTCTTGGCACACGTCGTTGTGTGCCGGTGTGGGGGCACCTGCAGGCAGGGGTGTGAGCTCGCTTGCACACGTCTGCTGCTTGTTGATGAGGGCCTTGCACGAGGGCGAGTTTCTGTTGAAGGCAGAGTCGGCAACGAGGCACCAATCACCCTCCTTCGCACCGGTCGGGTTGCAGCAGCCTGTGTTGCAGGCCTCGGACACACCGGGGCCTTTGCCGTTCACGTCGGCGCGCCAGCCACACCCACACTCACAGCCCTCAAGGGTGAAGCGGTTGAAGTGGTCGCACTTACGTGCACCTGTCTGCGTCACAGAGAGGCACTCATCCACCAGACAGCTCGGCACAGCGCTTGCCAAGGCTGTTGTGGTGGCAGGGGCCTGGCACCTGCACACCCAGTCGCTCAGGCTCAAGGAGGACTGGTTAGGGTCCTCGCAGACCTGCCCCGCACCTGCACACACATTCACCTCTGTCGCGGATGTACGGGCGCAGGTGTTGCATATCGCGTCGCACTCGTTGATGGTGCACTGTGCGGGCTGGCGGCTGCCGTCCGCACCTTGGAAGGGCGGCATGCACGCACACTTGAAGTCGCTCTGCGTGGCTCCCTCTGACACGCAACGTTGACCGGCATCGGTGCAGACCGCGAGGTTGGCAGCTTCTTTGCAGGCCCCCATGTACGTGCACGCAGCAGGGCCGGTGTACATCACACCACTGGTGGGGCTTGGGCAGTTGCAGGTCCAGTCGTTGAGGCTTGCGGGGGACGTGTCGGTGTCGATGCACAGCTGGCCTGCGCCTGTGCAGGTACCTGCGTTCGCGAGACACTCGTCGAGCAGGCACGTTGCTGCACCCACCACTGCCTGGCCTGAGGCGGGGCGTACACAGCGGCACACCCAGTCTCCCTTAGAGTCGGCTGCTGTGTTGGGATCCACACACTCCTGCCCCTTAGCCTCGCACACAATACTGTTGAGTGCACACTCGTCAACCGTGCACACGGCTGCGTGGAGTGCTGCCTCCCCCTTGCCCACGGTACACACACAGGACCAATCGGAGCGGCTGTTCGGGGACGTGTCGTGGTCGACGCACTTCTGCCCTGCACCTGCACACACATGAGTCGACCCCTGTTGCGCGCACGTCGTGCACTCCGCAGTGCACTCATCCAACACACAGGTCGCAGCCGCACCCACAGTCTCCCCCACAAACGGAGGAATGCACTGACACTTCCACACGTCCCCCTTCTCCACACACATATCAATGGCACCGCACTTCGATCCGTGCGTTGCGCACAGTGTGGTCTTGTCGCAAGCGGTCGATGCCTTCCCCGTGCTGGGCGCACCCTGACCGTTCGGGCACTGGCACACCCAGTTCCCAAACTTGGAGGAGACGCCTTGCTGGGGATCGAGGCAGGTCTGGCCGGCCTTGCCGCAGACAGAGTTGCCGTTGGGTTGGCCGCTCCACGTGTCGGGTGCTGTGCACTCATCGACGAGGCAGATGGAAGCCTCGCGGTGGGTGGGTGTGCCGTGGTAGGGGAAGAGGCACTCACATGTCCAGTCGCCTTCCGTGGTCTGGTCGTTGTCCACGCACTGCTGCACGTTGTTGCCCTTTGCGTCCGTGACGGCTGCGCAGATTGCACGGTTCTGCTGTGACGCACACTCATCCACGTTGCACGCAGCCTTCGCAGCGACCTGAGTCCCGACTGCAGGCAGACGGCACACACAGCTCCAGTCAGAAAAGCTGCTTGTGGCGGTATTCGGGTCGACGCAGTCCTGCCCCACAGAGGTACACTCGTGCGCAAGCGACCCAGGCCGCGTCGCACACGTCTGGCACGTCATGCTGCACTCGTCCAATGTGCACGTGGCGGGTGCTTGCTTCCCGTGCACACCGCCCTGTGGCGACACGCAGCGGCACTCCCAGTCCCCGTCCTTGGCAGGGTTCGGGTCTACGCAGGTCTGCCCAGCGTTGGTGCACACTGCAGCAGTCTCGTCCTTGTGGCACTCCCCATTGAACACACACACAGCAGTCGTTCCGACAGCAGAGCCTTCAGCAGGGAGCACACAGCGGCACTCCCAGTCACCCTTGACAAGGGCAGATGTGTCTACGTCGTGACACGTCTGACCCATGCGTGTACACGTGGCACCGTGCAGGAAACATTCGTCAAAGGTGCACGTCGCCACCCCTGCGACCTTGCTTCCGGTTGCAGGCGCATGGCATGTGCACATCCAATCCCCGAGGGAGGTCTCTGCCGTGTTTTGGTCCTCGCACGCCTGCCCTGCTGTGAGGCACACCTTCCCAACAGTGTCGCACTCGTTCAGCGTGCATATCGCCACCGCGGCCACAGCAGACACGCCGTCCACACCAGCACACTTGCAGCGCCAGTCCGACACTGACTTCGGGTCCGTACTCCCCTCCACGCATGTCTCTCCCGCCTGGGTGCAAATGTTCCCGTTGCCGTCGTTCTTGTCCGCACACGTCGCGCACTTGGCCACACATTCATCCAGAATACACTTGGCTGCGGCACCAACCTTCGCATCACCTGTCTCAGGAGCAATGCACATGCACGTCCCTGGGTCGACGAGGCTGTCTGCCGGCATGCACTGCTGGTTCAGCGCGGTGCACGTGGCGCCGTTCGTATTGCACCACGCACCAGGTGGCTGGCAGACTGCTGCCTGTGCGACTGCCGTCTTCGGATCCTGTCCAGGCTTCGTCGCACACTTGCACTTCCAGTCGCCTGTGCTCTGTGCATCGGTGTTCGCGTCTTCGCACGTCTGCCCCTCACGGGTACAGACCTCGAACACCTCCTTCTCCTGGCACTCGTCACGCCTGCACACGGCAACACCACGCGCCGTGCGTCCCACAGAGGGATTCGGGCACACACACTCCCAGTTGTCCATCCCACCAATCACAAGCGTGTTCGGGTCCTCGCAGTTCTGCCCAGCGGCACCGCACACCTGCGCAGCTCTGCCGTTGTTCAGGAGACACTCGTCCACGCTGCACACCGCCACAGCCGTAGTTGCCTCCCCCACATAGTCGCCGGTGCACGTGCACTTCCAGTCTCCAAGGCTGCCAGGGGACATCGACCCCTCAACGCACTTCTGCTGCGCTGCGTCACAGATGTTCCCGTTGCCCGTATCCGCGCACGTCGCGCACTTCGCTGTGCATTCGTTCAACGAGCAGATGGCCCTGGACCCGCGTGCCGGCACACCAACGGTAGGGAGCACACATTTGCACACCCAGTCGTCAGAGATGCTTGGATCGGGGTCCTCGCACGACTGTCCCGCCTGTGTGCACACGGCAGCAATCTCCGGCCTGTCACAGTCCCCCACGTTCTTGCACACTGCAGCCTTGCCCTGCTCCGACCCGGTAGCGGGCGAGGAACACCTGCAGTACCATGTGTTGTCGCTTGCCTTGTCCGTGTCCTCGCACACCTGCCCGACTGCTGAACACACCTGTGCCTGTGTGTCGCACTCATCTACCTGGCACACTGCTGGCTTTGCGACCCCTGCAGCGCCTGTCGCAGGCTTGTCACACTCGCACCGCCAGTCCCCCACACTCGTGATGCGCGTGTCGGGGTCGACGCAGACCTGCTGTGCTTCTGTGCAGATGTTTGTCACGGGCGTTGCTGCAGCGGTGGCTTTGCACACCTGGGCGTACTGGTTCTGTGACACGAGGTCCTTGCACACCTGCGTCGATTGGATCGGGTTCAGGAGGCACCACGGCCCCGATGCTGCGAGGGAGGGGTTGCAGCACCCTGCTGTGCAGGGGGTGTCCACACCAGGGCCGTGTGCGCCAGGGAATAGGTTCACGTCCGGCACCGTCCAACCACACTGACACGCACAGCCGTCAACGCTGAACTGCGGGGTGTGCTTGCATGTGTGTGCACCAAAGTTTGTTGACTGCGAGCACTCGTCAAGAGAGCACACTGCCGCCGTCACGACCGCAGACCCTGTCCCGACGGGGCAGGAGCACACCCAGTCATTCAGGCTGAACTGCGACTTGTTCGGGTCCTCGCAGGTCTGTCCCGCCGCGGTGCACACGTTGCCACCCCCCTTGTCGGCACACGTCAGGCATCCCTCGGTGCACTCGTCAATCACACATTCGGGCACTGCCTTCCCCTGCACGAAAGTGGTCACGCGATCCGGACAGTGACACCCCCACGTGTTGTTTTCTCTTACGTTGCTGTCTTGACAGACCTGACCTGCAGAGGTGCACACGGAGAAGATAGTTGCCACGGTGCACTCATCGTAAAGGCAATCGACTGTGCTTCCCACAGTTGTGCCGATGGTGTAAAAAGGGAGTTCACACGTGCACATCCAGTCACCTAATGATGTTGAAAGCATGTTCGGGTCTGAGCAAGTCTGTCGTCCCTGTAGCGAATCTGTGCATGCCTTCCCACCTGCCTGGTCTTGGTCACACTCGTCGATGTAGCACAGAGGCACGGCTCCTGTGGCCCGTCCCTTGGCGGGTGTGTGGCACTCGCACTGCCAATCACCTGCGGCGCGTGCGTCAATGTTCGGGTCCACGCACGTCGTGCCACCAGCCGCACACACATCCTGCGGGCAGCCCTTGCAGACCTTGGCACACTCGTCGAGGGTGCACACAGCTGTCGTCCCCCTACTCGAGCCTGACGACGGTGCAGGACAGACGCACATCCAGTCACCCAGCGACGCCGCGTCTGTGTTAGTGTCGGTACACTCCTGGCCCGCAGAGTCGCAGATGCTCTTCCCGCAGGACGGGCAGTCCACAGCGCATTCGTCCAATGTGCACTGAGTCGCTGCACCTGTCTTCTGCGTACCCACGGCTGGTGGCACACATTCGCACACCCAGTCGTTGCTAGCGGCTATGTCCGGGTCGAAGCAGGCTTGGTTCGCTGCGGTGCATACTGCCAACACAGCAGCGATGTTGCACTCACTCGACGGCGGTGTGCAGTCGGCAACACCACCAACCTGCGACGCAGTGCTGCCGGTGTGTGCGACACACTCACACGTCCACGTCGCGTTCTCAAATTTGTCGGCGTCCACACAGCGCTGTCCCACAGCGAGACACACCTGCCCGAAAAGCTTGCATTCGTCCAGCTCGCAGGCGGCAGGCTTCTGGAGTCCCTTCCCAATGGAGGGCAGGGTGCAGCCACAGGTCCAGTCAGGGTTCGTTGTCCAGTCAGCATCCACGCAGAGCTGCCCCTTTGCGGTACACACAGCGGCATTGGCTGGGGTAAGGCACTCGTCCCACTCGCAGACCGCCTTGTTCGCGACTGCCGTAGTCGTGCTTGGAGCTGGGCACGTGCACACCCAGTCCCCGACGGATGTTGCGTTGGTGTTTGGGTCGGAACAGGTCTGTCCGTTCTTGAGACAGAGGTCAGCCTGGCCTGCCACAGCAACGGCAGACGTGTTCGTTACAACAACGCATTCGTCGATGATGCAGGTTGCGCTTGTCCCGTCGCGGCCAACGTTCTGGTTGGGCGCCGGGCAGAAGCACTTCCAAAAGCCTGTATGCTCCTGCTCCTGGTCCGTGCACGTCTGCCCCGCAGCAGTGCACACAGATCCATACAGCGTGCACTCGTCCAGAAGGCACTTCGCAGCCGCGGCCTGTGCAGTCCCAGTCCACGGCAACGCACAGACACACGTCCAGTCCCCAAGAGCCTGTGCAGATGTGTCCGGGTCCTTGCATGTCTGTCCCTTGTCGTGGCAGGTCTTTTCGTGGAACTCGCACTCATTTGTCTGGCAGCTCGCAACGCTGGCCGTGGCCGTGCCCACAGAGGGCTTCCTGCACTCACACCGCCAGTCCCCGTCTGTCGTTGTGGACGGGTCGAGGCAGTCCTGCCCAGCAGAGGTGCAGGTCGCGCCGTGTGAGGTGCACTCGTCTAGGGCACAGGTAGCTGCCGCGGCGATCTTGGACCCTGAGTACGGTGCTGCGCATCGGCACTCCCAAGAGTTGAGGCCTGTAACGGGGTCCTGGTTCGCGTCCGTGCACGACTGGCCTGCCGCTGTGCACACGTCCTTCGCACAAGTGGCACAGGCGCCGACACATTCGTTCAGCGCGCACACTGCCGCGCTTCCCACCTTCGGCGCCCCGATGCTGGGGGGTGTGCACTCGCAGCGCCAGTCATGCAGAACAGTCATGTTCGGGTCGACGCACACCTGCCCCTTGCTCTCGCAGACGCCGTTCGTCACAGGGTCTGTGCACTCCCCGATGTGCACGCACGTAGCAGGTGTCGCGACTGCCATCTGCGGTGCAGGCAGCACGCAGTGGCACTCCCAGTCATTCAGCGCGAGCACAGCGGTGTTGGGGTCGAGGCATGTCTGGCCTACGTCTGTGCAGACGTGACCGTGCTGCGTGCACTCATCGATCTCGCACTGTGCGGGCTTTGCGATGTCGGTGCCTGTCTGCGGTGCGATGCAGTTGCATACCCAGTCGCCGAGGCTGGCTGCACCTTGGTCGACGTCGAGACACGTCTGCTGCTGCTGCTGGCAGAGGTAGCCTTGCAGCACACACTCATCCACAGGGCAGGCGGAGACAGCGCCGACAGCAGTCGCTGTAGAAGGCGCAGCGCAGACGCAGGTCCAGTCACCAGGGCTCGTGTAGGCGGGGTTCGGGTCTTTGCAGGTCTGGCCTGCAGCACTGCAGACGTCGTTCTCGCACGTTGAGCAGGGTGCGCTGCATTCGTCCAGCACACACGCCGCCGCCTTTGCGAGTGCTGTGCCCGAGGATGGTGTCCTGCACCTGCATTCCCACGTGTCGTTCGTCGTCTTGTCAGTGTCGACACAGTCCTGCGGTGGGGTGCCCCCCTCACACGTTGCAAGGTTCGCAATGCACTCGTCCACCTCGCACACCGCAGCGGCACCCAGACGCGAGCTTGTGGAGGGTGCTGCACAGAGGCACTGCCAGTCGTTGTCGTTCGTGGTGTTCGGCTCCAGGCACGTCTGTCCCACTGCAGTGCAGATGGTGCCGTGCAGGGTACACTCGTCCTTCGTGCAGTCAGCAGGGGAACCTGTCTTCGTGCCCGACCAAGGTGCAGCACAGATACACTCAAAGTCGCCCACAGTGTTCGGGTGTGCGTCATTGCAGAGCTGGCCCTGCACTGTGCACACAGCGCCATTCACAGTACCATTGAGCGACTCCGTGCACTCGTCAGCACTGCACACAGCGAGGCCGGCCTGTGCACGTTTGTCCGCGAAGGGTGCAGGGCAGACGCACTCCCAATCGCTCTTCGTGCCTGTGTTGGTGTCAGGATCCACGCAGGTCTGTCCTTGCAGGGTGCAGATGTTCCCTCCACCCGTGTCCGCACACGTCGGGCATGACACAGCACACTCGTCCAGCACGCACAGGGCGACTGCAGACCCGACACTCACACCGGTACCTTCTGTGCACTCGCAGTACCAGTCTGCGTCAATGTGGATGTCAGGCTCGACGCAGCGTTGTCCCTGCACGACACAGACGTTCCCGCTGCCGGTATCTGCACAGGCGGCACAGGTCGTGGTGCACTCGTTCAGGGAGCACTGCGCGACAGGGGACTGTGCTGCCACCCCGCTGTACGGCGCCTGACACACGCACTCCCAGGAGTTGGCTGCAACCTGATCCTTGTCCTGGCACACCTGTCCCGCACCACACATGACAGGGGATAGGCACTCATCATGGCGGCACACGTCCACTGCAGCACCCGTCTTCTTGTCTTGCGACGGAGCGGCGCAGTGACACTCCCAGTTGGAAAGCACCTTCGGATCCTGGTCCACGTCGACGCAGGTCTGCCCTGCTGCCGTGCACGTCATGCCTGCACAAGTCGCGCATGTGGCGGTGCACTCGTCTGTGACACATGTCGCGGCAGTACCTGTTGCAGAGTCGCCGGTGGACGGAGGAGGGCACACGCAGCTCCAGTCGTTCAGAGTCTTCTGGTCCATGTCTTGGCACGTCTGCCCGTGGGTGGCACACACCGTGACACCGCCGACACTCTGCAGGGCACAGCTCGGGCACACGGAGACACACTCGTCGATGGTGCAGTCTGCAAGTGCTTTCGTCTGCGGGGTACCACCGAGGGGCGCAATGCAGTGGCACTCCCAGTCGTCCAGCTTCGTGGCGTCTGGGTCGACACAGTGCTGCGAGGCGTCTGTACACAGCTTATTGCCCACGCACTCCGCAGAGGGGCGGCAGTCGCCCGCAGCCTGCGCACCGGACGTACCCAGGTCAGGGCTGATGCACTCGCAGACCCAGTTGTTGGGAGTCGTCTTGTCGGCGTCGACGCAATGTTGGCCAGCAAGCATGCACACACCCTCGTGGTCCTTGCACTCGTCAGTCTCGCACGTCGCATTCGTCATCAACGCAGACCCTGTCGTCGGCAGCGTGCACTCGCAACGCCAGTCGTTTGCATTAGTGAAGTCAGGGTCTACGCACACCTGCCCAACAGCACACGGAGGGTTGTTGTTGCCCGCCGCACATTCGTCGTTCTCGCACACAGCAGTGTTGATCAGAGCCGTCGTGAGGGACGGCGCGAGGCACACACAACGCCAGTTGTTCGTCCCCGTCTCGGATGTGTCTGGGTCGACGCAGCTCTGGTCCGCCCCGCTGCACTGCGCTGTGTGGCACGTGGCGCACGTCTCCACACACTCGTCCAGCACACAGCTTGTCATCGGGCCCCCTGTCGCGCTGCCTCTGCTGGGTGGTGTGCAGGTACAGGTCCAGTCGCCGAGCTGCTGTTCACCTTGGTTCGCGTCATTGCAAGTCTGCCCAGCATCAGTGCAGACTGTGGACGCACAGGTGGGGCAGGTCTCCAGACACTCGTCGAGAGTGCATACTGCGAGCGCTTGGTTGCCTGTCGTGGGGGGGCCCACTGTGCACTCACAGACCCAGTTGTTCATGCCCATGCGGTCTGTGTCCTTGCATGTCTGGCCTGCGACTGTACACACAGCACCGTGGGTGACGCACTCGTCCTCCTCACACACTGCTGCTGCCTGTGTGCCAGGTGTGCCTGTCTTGGGGAGCACGCACTCGCACTGCCAGTTCTTGAAGGACTTCTCGTCAGGGTCGACACACTTCTGGCCTACGTCTGTGCACACATTCGTCTGGCCTTGAGGCACGCCAGGAATAGCGGCACGTGCAGGGCGGCCACCATCCTGCGGCGTCTGCCCCACAGGGATGCAGTACTGCTTCGTGGCAGACGCACACCCCGTCTTGGCCACGTTGTACGCGTCGGCCGTGTCCACGAGACACCACTCCGTCGGCTCGCTCTGTGGGTTGCAGCAGCCATCCTGGCAGGGTGTCGTCTGCTGGTCGGCAACGCTCGTCCACCCACACTTGCAGAGGCAACCGTCCACAGAGTAGCGTGGTGCGTGGGTGCACAGCACAGCATCCGAGCGCTCGACACACTCGTCCGTCCCGCAGTCGGCCACAGCCGCCGTCATCGCAGTTTTCGTGCTTGGGGCCACACACACACACATCCAGTCGTTCGTCGCGATGTGTGTCGCCTTGGGGTCCGAGCACAGCTGCCCCGCCGCCGTGCACACGTTGCCCTTCCCGTCACCCTTGTCGGCACATGACACACACTGCACCGCACACTCGTCAAGGGTGCACTCAAGCACCGCGTGCTGTGCGCCAGTGCCGCTTGCAGGTGCGACGCAGTGGCATTCCCAGTTTGACATCCCCACCAGGTCCGTGTCGACACAGGTCTGCTGCGCGCTTGTGCAGACAGTGGCGACGTTTGGCAGGGTGCACTCGTCAACCTCGCACACTGCCACCTTGGCCACTGCTGTCGACACGGAGGGCAGGGCGCACACACAGGTCCACGTGCCCGCTTTGGTCTGGTCTGCGTCGAGGCAGGTCTGCCCTGCTGTGATGCACGTCTGACCATGTGTCCTGCACTCGTCCTCTGTGCACGTCGCAATGGCCGCCGTGTTCGTGCCCACCTTCGGGTCTACACAGTGGCACTCCCAGTCCGAGGCAACCGTCATACTCTTCTCGACGCAAGCCTGGCCGCTGGCCTCGCAGGTGTTAGGTCCATTGTTGCTTGCGCAGGTGGTGCAGTCCGCCTTGCACTCGTCCAGCTGGCACACCGCTGCCGCCACGGTCATAGTGCCTGTGTGGGGGGTCCTGCACTTGCAGCTCCAGTCGCGTGTGGTGAGGTGATCAGTGTTTGGGTCCTCACAGTCCTGCATCGCATCAGCACAGATGGTCTGCGTCTGTGCAACGGTGGTGCGTGCACAGGAGGCACAGACGAGGGTACATTCGTCGAGGACACACACTGCTGGCACGTTCTGCCCCGGTGTGCCTGTGGCAGGCGCAATGCACTCACAGACGACGTTGCCGTCGAACTTCGTGGTCCCTGTGCTGCAGGCCTGACCCTTCGAGTGGCAGATGTCACCCTTCGTGACGCAGTCGCCAGGCGGGTCCACGCAGACAGCCTGCGCACCTACGACGGTCGCGCCTGTCTGCGGGGCGATGCACTCACACTGCCATGTGTCCGCCGCAAGCAGGTCTGTGTCCTTGCAGGCCTGACCCGCCATGGTGCACGTACTGCCCTGCACACTGCACTCGTCGTAGTCGCAGTCCGTCGATGCAGCGGTGGTCTGCACCGCTGTGCTGGGGAGGGGACACACACACTGCCAGTTCCCACCGCTGCTGTGGTCCGGGTCGA
This sequence comes from Rhynchopus sp. YZ270_cl-10, assembly GCA_964035575.1. Lineage (NCBI taxonomy): Eukaryota > Euglenozoa > Diplonemea > Diplonemida > Diplonemidae > Rhynchopus > Rhynchopus sp. YZ270_cl-10. Next base: position 1,061,536 of record OZ037911.1, on the reverse strand, counting down.
CACAGGTCTGGCGCGCTGCCGTGCACACCACACTCACCGACATGTCCGCACATTCGTCCACTGGTGGTGCTGGCGTGGGCACTGCTGTTGGCGCTATCGTAGGCGGTGCCGGCGTTGCGGGCCACGGTGTTGGCGGCGCTGGTGTCGCTGGCCACGGGGTGGGGGGTGCAGACGTTGCTGGCCAAGGTGTCGGTGGCGCTGGTGTGGGTGGAGACGGTGTAGGCGGCGCTGGCGTCTCGAGGGGGATGCAGTGGAAGACGTCCTCCTGCAGCTCTTCGTTGTAGATGATGGTCTCGCCAAGCCAGCCTTCGAGGGTGTACTGGTGTGTCCTGTCGCGCTCACCTGTGCCCAGGAGGAGCTCACCACTGGGGGGCAGGCGGGAGGGGACGCAGTTGTTGCGGGAAGATACGAGCACACCGTTGATGTAGACCTTCGCCAGGGAGCCACCAGTGACCGTGAGGACGAAGTGGTACCACTTGAGGAGCTGGAAGGTGACGTCCCCGACCATGACATCGCAGTGCCTCCCTGCGTCGTAGTAGGGGTGCAGGTTCGGGTGCACCATGAGACGGTAGTTCAGAAAGGCAAGCGAGATGATCCCCTGAAAGCCAAACGTCCGCTTCTCAAGCATGAACCACGTCGACAACGTGATTGTGTTCGTCACCTCAAACTTTGCACTGGTCAGCGTCAGTCTCTCGAGGTAACCTTCATTCAGACGGTCGGCACCTGAGAAACGCACCACACCGTTTGCAAGAGGGAGCATGTTCTGCAGGTTGTTCAGTGTGTTGCCGTTTCCGGAGGAGTCCGTGAAGTCAGTACGGAACGTGTACCGTGCGACGCTTGCAGCGGGCATGCAGTACTCCGTCACCGGGCGTGGCGTCTTGAGCACACATCTCCCCCCCACCACGTGGCAGTGTGAGTTGCTTGTTCCGACGCATGAAGCGGTGTTGAGCTCTGTGCAGATCGTCGTGCAGGGACTGCACACACCAGCCGCCTTCAGCACAATCGTCGCAGGGGCCACCCCAAGCGCAGCGGCAGCCACTACTGCCCAAATCATTTTTTTTCTTTTGAGAATATCTGGTTTTTTGATAGTTTAGTTTGTTTAGAGACAAAAAGGCTGATCAGCAACGTAGCTTCATTCCGCGAACACATAGCGTAGCGGGAGTGTACGAGATGAACGAAAGAGCAGACTTCCTTTAACCAACTTTCAACCTGCACCACCCTGACAATCATATGAAGAAAAAGAAAGTGACGTTATTAATACAGGCACCTCCCACTGACCACGTACGATACCAGCTGGATGAAAGCACAAAGAAAAGATGACCAAAAAAAAAAAAGCTGAACAGCGTAGAAGAGGGACGGACAAAAGCCTGAGGACTACATTTTGGGCTTGACTCGAAAGACCGTGGGAGAGGAATCATGTTGATTGATGTTGGTTGGACAAAAAGGGGAGAGGAGGAGGCTATTTTTTGTTAATCTTAAAGTTTGGGGAAAGGGGGCAAAAAAAAATAGAAATTTGAAGCATGTCCCCCCGATCACGGGTTTTTTGACCAAATTTTCTGGCCAATGATATGGAATAAAAGGAGAAGAAGAAAAATCACCCCTTCCTAAATGAACTCAGATGGTGTTCATCATGGTTGGTGCCTCTATAGGGCATATATCGAAAAGCTTATAAGATGATCCTAAGCCTCTCACGCTTAGTCTGATTAGATTACTTAATGTTTTGAACATTGGTTATTCATCAATCTTTTTTGTTGTATTTTTTGGATCCTTTTTTGTCTCTCATGCTTAGTCACCTTTGAAATAAAGATCTGGCAGTAGCAAATATCACGGAGCTTTATTTTCCTTTTTTTTCCCTTTTTTCTTCTACCCTTTTTTTCCTTATCACGATCACGGTTTATAGAACGATGCTTTGTTGGGGGTGGATATATCAGCATGCATTGGAGGGGGTTGAAGGGTTTGAAAAAGAGTGCAAAAAATAATAATACATTTGAAAAGATGACATTGGCCGTATGTGGCGCAACGTATCTGTCAAAGTGAAAAAAAAGTTGGGAGAAAAATAAAAAAAAGAATAAAAGAAACGGAACAAAAGAACCCACACACACACACACCTCTGGCGGGGGCACTTCGGAAACGCGGAAAAACGAAATAATAAAAAGGGGTGGTTTGCTTTTTTTAAAATAGAAATTTGGAAAAGTGCACCTTCGTTTGTACGTGCAAGTCTCCACACTTCTTTTTTTTTTTTTCGTACGAGAGCTGAGGAACGGGAATGGGATGGATAGAGAGTAAAGGTTTTTTTTCTCGCAAGACGATGAGGTAGAGATAGGTGAAAATGATTTTTTTTTTTTTTTTTTTTTGGCGGGGGGGGGTAAAATTCATATCGGGACCAAAGCTTTGGGGAACCGGTCATTTCGGGAACCGGTTCCCCAAAAAAGCTTCGGTTCCGACATAAATTTTCCCCTTTTTTTTGCGTTATAATTGTCGTGAGTTGTTTAGGGGGGGTTACAGAATCGGGGGAAATCCCGCATATTGGGGGCAACAGACGCCACTTTTTTTGTTTTTTTTTTGAAAACTTGGTTGTATTAGTTAGAATTTTTTTTGTTTTTGTTTCGATGCAAAAGAGCATCGACAGGGTACAGTACACAACAATCCCTCTTTTGACAGATAAAGACAAAAAAGGGATGTTTTTGTTTTTTTTTAAAGTCAATTCCCCTTTGCATTCGCCCAGAATGCAAAATAACAATCATATACACATCCGGTGGTGTTACGTCATTTTAGGACGTTACAACGCCGTACGTGTGAATGATATAGTATTAGCTTCGTGCACTTTCCATTCAAAGAAGAGAAAGTACAAGGGCCAATAATATTTAAAAAAAAAGGGGAAGAAGTCACCTCAAAAAACCCCTTACCACCCCCTTTCACATGAAACCCATAGCAAAGTACGATACGAGACTTAACCGCTTTTTTCACGCTTCGCTCTGATTACATGAAAGACAGAAGACTCACCTCTCAGATATGAGGTGGAAATCTTATGCATACCAATGTGATCAGCTGGGTTACATAAGAGAGAGGGAGAGAGGGGCTTTGAATAGGTCTTCTGACGTTCTTCTTTTGTGTTGAAAACAACGTTGGCTTGTTATCAGTGTAGACACCGGAGGACGAGCTCCACTTTTATGTATTTTTTTTAGGATACTGGTTCCATGGGATTTCCTCAAGTGAGGAAAATTTACACAAAAGTTGAAATCTCTGGCCTCATTTTGGTTTTTCCGCTGTTTTTTTCCGTCCTTTTGTTTTTGTGATGTTTCTGTGACCAGAGTGAAAAGTACACCCCTGATCACCCCCATCACAAAGTAAAGAAAAATTAAAAAAAAGGAATGGCCTCATGGGCACACATAAACAAAAAAAACTTCGCAGTAGAATAAAAAGGGAAAAAAATTCCACCACTTTTAAAGAATGATGAACGATGACTCTCACGGAAGGACATCGTTGCACATCTCAGACAAGAGGGTGATTTTTTTTTTGGAAACGGAAAAACTTTTGAGTTGACTGCACACTCAGAGGTGGTGGTCAGCACAAAAGGTGCATTCGGTCGTACATCATGCACACTCATGTGTTCACAATGTGTCAAAACCATCTTGCTTGTTTCAAAGGTCGCATTTTCTTCAAAAGGGAAGAAGAAAAAAAGAGATTAAAAAAAAAGTTTTTTTGACAACATACGGTACATCTTTGCGAGAATGAAGTACCGTAGAGGGGGAAAAAATGGATTTTTTTTTTGGAAGTGCAAAAAGCCCTGAAGACAGGCACTGACACAAAAAAAGGGGAAAAAGAAAAAAGATTTTTTTTTTTTTTGAAAACTTGGTTGTATTAGTGTAGACACCCGAGGATGAACTCCACTATATTTTGAAGAAAAAAAGAAAAAAAACAATATTGAAATCTCAGAGAGAGACGGCCGAATACATACATTTTCCCCCCAATATTCCCAATTTGCATTGCTCCGTCCTCAAAAAACAAAAAATCACAAAAAAAAAAAAAAAAAATGACGAGGTGAACGAGCCTCCTATGCTGTAGTCACTTTATAAAAAAAGAGTAAAACAGTCGAGAGGCGCCACCATGTTATTTTTGATGGTTTTCTTTTGTAGGGGTCGAAGCAATACAAATATGCACTGCAAATAGGGGTATTTTCTGTTATCTTGTACGGATTGGCTATTTCAATTTTGACATTGACAAAAAAATCAAAAATCTTTTTTAACGGAGTAAGGGAAGAGAGACGCACCTGGTTCGGGTGACGAGAAAAAAAGGTTGGGGTGGAAAGTTATTTGATTTTTTTTTTGCGCAACTTTTTGATTTTTTTGTAGTTTCGACAATCACCTGTCCGAGGACGGGTTCTGTACACAACGTTTTTTTTTTTTTGTTTTTTCTTTCATATGTAGGTTTGTTTGGACCTGACACAGACCAGGCGCAAGGGCTTCATTATTGCCGGCTCTGACTCCAGTCATGGAGTGGGATTCAGGTCTTCGTTACAAGCGTAACGTATGGCAATAGGCATTGAGGTGCCGACGACTCACCCGCCGTGTCGTCTTTTTTTCCCTGCATCCCAGGGGGGGGGGGTCTTGTGTCTTGTGTTCAGGTCCTTTTATTTTGCTATCGCTCTAATCAAGACAAGCAAAATCTTTTTTGTTGTATCGACAATTTTTTTTTTTTTGTTGTTTGTTGTTGAGAGGGAAATTCTCTATTGCGACGCTCCACAATTGAGATGTAATTTTGGGGTTTTTTTTTTTTTTGAAAAAAAGATGCTTTTTTTGGTTCGCATTCATATTACTTTTCTGTTTCAATTTTTTTTTATGAAACAAAAATGAAATAACGGTCACCTCTCTGGTCTCTTCAAAATGTATTCAGAATTCGTCGAAAAAAAAAAAAAAAAAAATGGAAAAATGAATCTCCTGACAGCGTACCTAAAAATGGTGCAGCCGACGACTCCAAAACAGCAGAAAATAGCAGAAAGTAGCACAAAATAGCACCCCCTTTCAGCCACACCAAAAAAGAAAAAAAAAAACATCTTGTAACATGAACGCGCCTCTCGTGCGCATCAAAAAACAAGAAGAAGGGGGTGAGCCCCACAGGGTGTGTATTTTCCCCTTTATTGTTGAGCCTTCGACGTCCTGTACATTTCTTCTGAGGGTGCAGATTTTTTTTTCGGTGACCAATTTTGTTTTTGTTTTGCTTTTTTTGAAAACTTATGTAGACACCCAAGGATGTGCTCCACGTTTTGCCATTTTTTCTCTTCGAATGACGTAAGGAATGAGTTATTGATTTTGGTTTCTTATATCACAAAAGAAATAAGTTGTCCTGCAGGACATCGCATTGTTTTCTTTTCTTTTTTTTTTTTTCCATTTTCCCTATGACGTTGTGAAAAGATAGAGCACACACAGAAGATGGGGAGAGAGAGGGCATATCACCACACACAAGGGTGGTGAACACACGTTTGTCAAAAAGAAGAAGGGCTGGACAAAAAGGAGAAACGAGAAGCCGACGCCTCGCCTATACACTCCGAGGAAGAGAAGGTTCTGTGTTCTCGATGTCGCCCCTTCGGACGTCAAGGTTACGTCGGGTTTACGGGTTAGGGTTATTATGTTTTATGAAAATATTTGACTTTTTTTTTTTGCTCGCAAGCGGGCGGGAGCCATGCAAGCACAGCATTGCCTGCTTCCGTAAGGGGGTGAAATGCAAAGAGTGGGTGTGTACACACAGTGGAGTCCGCCTAAAAATGGGCGTACCCTTTTGGACGGACTCTTTAGGCGGGCAGAAGACCGCCTCAAGAATCCACCCAAAAGGGTACGCCCATTTTGGGCGGACTCCACCGTGCACATGGCAAAATAAATAAAAAGAAAATGGTTGGTTCCGAGAAGGGCGGCCTTCCGAGAGGATGCGGGTATTGAAAATAAAATGTTCTAGAAACACTTTTTTGTCTCCCCAGCATCATATTGTCTCTTGTATTTTTTTTTGAAAAATTGGTTGTTAGCCCATCTGATTTTGACCCGATTTTTTGGCGATGTTGGGCAGAAGTTGCAAAACCCGGGACACAACCAACCACTTTCCATTCAATGGGAAAATCAAACCATGAAGTACACTGAAACTCGGTGCGAAGTATGTATTTGTTATCAAACAAAAGGGGAAGGGTCTGGGTTGTTTGTTTGCTTTTTAAATGGGTGTAGTACAATGAAAAGATGGGTAAGAGCGAAGTAAAGGAAAAATTTCCATATGAACGTAAGCTTCTTGTGCTTAGTCACCTACAATGAAAAAACACACAAAACCAACACACACACGACGGGTCGAGACTCTAGGATTTGGTGCGGATCAAGTTGTCTTTGCAACAGTAAAAGAAAAAACGTTTCTTCGAGAAAAAGAAAATAGAAAATGCACAGTGCACACCTCTCTAAGATGGGTGATCAAAAAGCGCTACAAGGCACTTTGATATGCCCTTTCGTCATGCGTTGTGCTGGCCTTGTGTTAAATTATAGAAATGTGTTGTTTTTTTTTGTGGGGATTTTTTTTTTTTTTTTGGGAGTGGGGGCAAGGGAAGGGGTGCACGCTGATTAGGGAAGGGGGGAGATGGGAGACCTTAGCATGGAAAAATGAAGAAAAAACCTATAAAGCTGAACCTAAGCCTCTCGTTGCGGAATCACCCTAAATAAACAGTGAAACACCATAGCATACAGGGATGCATGGCATGACACTCCGTGGGGTGTCAAACCCCTCAAGTAATCAATACACTTTTTTGCTTTCTTAGTCAACTTATTTATATTTTCTTCAAAATAAAATGAAAAGGTGCCCACAAAAGAAAAATGCTTTTGTGTTAAATTGTTGGATTAGTGTAGTTTGCCTCGGTTGTGTTGTCAACGGTTGAGCAATTTCCACTCTCTTTTTTTTTAGTAAAGCCTTACTGTAAGATGAACCTAAGACTGTGCTTTGTCACCTTCAAGAAGAAATACAGCAATTATAAAAGACTCCTGTTGTTACAGCGTAAGGGCCTCATAGGGCACAAACGAAGCTTCAAGGAGAAAAAGCTAAAATAAAACATAAAGCTAAAAGACGGTGTCACTTCCGCAAGATTTTAGACATTTGTTAGGACGATTGTTAGGGTATAAACCTGGGCGGCAGTGACACGTGAGAACAAGATATAAAAAAATATAATATTATGAAAGCGATGTGGTTTTTCTCCTTTCTATGTGCCTCTCTCTCCCTACCAGTTGATGGCAGGGCGGACGTCGGTAAGGAATTCGAACTTCTGCCTGAAGCTGATGGGGGCGTTCTTGTACACCTTGAGGAGGTTCTTTTGGTACCTTTCGAAGACCTTGGCGAAGGCAAAGTTGCCAATGGCGTTGCACTTCACGGGGATCGACTGGCAGGGGTCACGTGTCAGCAGCTGGTCGAAGTCGGCGAACGTGGACTCAAAGTTGGGCACCGCGCTTGTGAGGAAGGTGCGTGTCTGCGCGTCGCGCATAGGGCTGACTCTCTCCTCAATGAAGGCAAGCGCAGACTTGAGCGAGCTCACACCACTGTCTGTGGCCTCCTTGATCCCCCAGCTCGGGCGCGCGAAGGACTGCTTGATGTTCTTCATCGTGTCGTGCGCGCCCTCGTGGTCCAACGAGTGCACCACAGTCTGCTGCCACAGCGTCGTCGCCAGCACCATCTCGAACGACGCCCAGGTAGCGTCCACAGGGATTCCCAGCTTGCGGAGCTGTCCCTTCAGTGTCTGAAGCGCCTCGTTCGTGGACATGTCGGACCCATCGTAGCTCTCGCACGAGCGAGAGCGGAGCACCCTGAACAGCGACTTGACCATCCTGTACGTCACCTTCCACATGGCGTACAGCTCAGTCACATACGGGATCTTCTCCTCCGCAAGCGGTCCAAGCCAGGTGCGGACGTTCCAGAAGTCAGGGGTGTTGAAGGTCTGCGCAATGGTCCTGTTGGCAACGGAGGCGACGAAATCGCTGTGCGGTGCCTGGTGTGGGGTGAAGAAGGTTTTGACCATCTCTGCGTCGCCGTTGCTGCGCAGGTCCCGCTGCTTGGGTGCGTAGTCTGCAGGGGGGTTTGCGTCCTCCGTGCCGTTTGCGTGGTACGCTGTGGGGTAGCGGCTGAAGCCACCTGTGTACGTGCCGTCGAAGAGCGGTGTCTCGGCAATGTAGTTCCCACCCACCTGGAAGGCGGCAAGGAAACGAATCACGTTCGGCAGCTTCGACGCGTCACGTGTCTTGTCGACGGTGTTAGGGTTGATGTACCAGTCTGCTGCCTCTGCGCCTGCCGCTGCCAGGTAACCCATCACAGTGTTCGTGTCCGTCGACGTGAGCTGCGCCGCACCGAGGAACTGCGTCAACAGGTCGGCGTCAGGCTGCGATGCCTTCACAAGCTGCATGGCAGACACAAACGCAGGTGGGAGGGACGCAATCAGCTTCTCTGTGACGCTCGCAGTTCTGTCCGGGAAGGTCCACCCCTTGGCCACAGCGTACGACAGCTGCGCAGTCCCCACAAAGTGCACCCAGTTGTGGCCGTCGGCAGCGGCGTAGTACGAGAGGAACGCCTGCAGGTGGTAGCGGACAAGGGCCCACACACCGGCGCTCATCTCGCTGCGGAGAAGCCAGGTGCCGTCACGCAGCTGCACGGAGTGGATGACCATCTGGTCGGCCTCGATACGCACAGCGGCAACATCGAACACCAGGGTGGTGTCGTACACAGGGCCCGACTCGTAGAGCCCAGTGAGCTGCGCCATGGTGGCTTCGAACTCAGCCTCCGTGATGGCACCTGCCTGTCTCGCAGCGCGCGCCTGGTCCGCAAGGTCGTCGATCTGCTTCTTCTTCCCCGCAGTCATGTACATGTCAATCTGGTTGTTCAAGCCCTGACGCAGGGGGTACTCAAAGAAGCGAACGTCGTCATCCTCCACAACGGTCGCTGTGTACGACAGTGCGGAGTACATGATAGCGTTGGCCATGCTCGTGTCCTCCATCAGGTCCGGCACACCCTCGTGCTGGAAGAGCGTTTCGAAGTAGACATCGAAGGCGCCCTTGCCGAGCTTGTTCGGGAGCTCGTCGATGATGCTCTTGTCGGGGTTCTCCTGCTGCTTTCCGTAGGACGCAATGTAGCCGTACACAGCAGAGTCCTCCAGGGCAGGCTGCGTGGTCCAGCACAGCGGCGAGTCGGCACCCTTCAGCGTGCTTGCCAGCGCCTCTCTCGCAAAGCGGTACCCAGGCGCAAGCCCGTCAAGGGTGCTCACAGAGTCGTCGAAGTGACCTGCGTTGCTGCCCGGCTCCATGCAGGAGTTCATCAGCTCAAAGCCGTAGCCGTACTTGTTCGGCGAACCGGTTGCGTCAGGTGCAAAGTCGATAGGGACACCAGCCGCCTTGAGAAGGGCAATCTGATGCGGTGTGACCTCGGGGAAGGGCCACATGGTTCTGAAGTTCCAGTAGGTCCCGAAGGCGGCCTCCACTCTGCTGTAGAGGAACTGAGCAACGGAAGTGGAGGACCCGTCGAGGGCGGGCTGGAACTGTGCGGAGCTGAAGGCGCCCTTCGCGTACGTCTTGCCGAAGGAGGCCAACGACGCCTGCATCATGCCCACCTGCCCCGCCTCGTTCAGCAGCGCTGCCGACACCTGGCCCCCAGCAGACGCGTCCATCTGTGCGTAGAACGTCTCGAGCAGAACACGAGACCCTGCATCGGTGGTCCTGTTGTTGACCAGCTCCGTTGCCGTCGACACCTTGAAGTCCAGCAGCATGTCCCCCAAGGAACACGTGTCCGTGGCAGCGGCACTCAAAGCCGTGCACAGCAAAATGAACTGCTTCATATTTGGTTGTAGAATGGAAGATCCTGTACGAGAGTGGAGAGTGGATAGTGGATAGAGGGTGGGGGGATCTGAGAAAGAGACTACCTAAAAGCCCAGCGAAGGGCGCACAGCAATGAAAAATGACAAACAGAGAGGGATACTTTTATTGGGTGATTAAACACGAGAGGCTTAGGTTCATCTTCTAAACCTTTCTTTATTTTTCTCGACAAGAAGCGCTACGATGAAGGGGCACATCTGCACTGGGGTGAGGGTCGACTTCGCGGTTCACCTCAGCGCCTACCTCGTACGCCTTGCGCAGGAACTTCCGAAGCCTCCATTATCCTGTACTTCTTGAAGTTTGCAAGCTCATCGCGTTGCTCTTTTGCCTAGGAGGAGTGCGTGAGAACCCCTGTGAGTGAAGTGTCCCCCCTGTTCTCAAGCCAACCTTGCCGGGCAAGTCTACATAAATATCCACAAAGCCTACACAGGTCAACACAGACCCCCCTATCCTTGTTTTCGTGCAGTACTGTTTCCTTGCAAAAAAAAAAAACTCTTCACAAAAAAACCCCCCATTTTAATGTTCACAAACCATCCCTCGCCAACAGGAAGTCTGCCCCCATCAATCCCCACATCGCTTTGCAGCATGTGAGAACACATCAGATCGAAAATACCCCTTTCGTCACGCACACAAAGTATTACGGAAAACTTGCCAACACAAAAAAACCCCAGTCAGTGCAAACCAACCTGCCATTTCGTGGGTATGATAAACACTTCAAATAAACCCTAATTGGTGTAGCTGACGACCCCAAAATAGCACTTTATCACACACTCCTTTCAGCCATACTACTAATTACATTAAAACCATTTCCAACAACAAACTTAAGCATTTTTCATTAGGCACCTTTCCGCTCACCTCTCGTACTGGCATCGAAACTGTGGTCAGAGCTTATCAGGGTTCGGGGGCCCATCGGCAATGTCGCTCAGATCTGGCATCGCCACCTTCATCCTTTTGGGTGTTGGCGGCAACTCACGAGCCAGCATCTCATCACGGATGCACACCATCATCCGCACGAACCAGTCTCTGCCGCTGGCGGTCAGCACGCTCACTCCGTGTTCGCCAGGTGACAGTGCACCCTTCGGGGTGTAGTCGACCTGTGTCAATGTCAATAAAATATGAAATGAAATGTGTCCCGCACACACGCCTGATGCAAAAGAAGTGGAAAGTGAAACGTGGATAAGATGAACCCAAACCTCGCTCAGTCAACACACCACAATCGCACATCGTGCATCAGCTGCGACAGTTTTGCACAACAAGAAACACCCTCATACCTGCAGCTTCGTCTTCGGGATGACACCCTTCTCGCACACAGCCTCGAGCTGCTCTGGGGTCATCTCCATCCTGAAGATGGCTACCTTGTCCCCAAGCAAACGTATTCCGTACGCCACACACGGCTCAAGCTTCTGCTCTGCGTTCCAGTGGTGGACAGACATCATCTGCCCAATGACGTCAGCAGTAGTACCATCCACTTTCTGCGCAGTCGGCTCTGTGATGTCTTGTGAAGTGATGTCCCACCATTCGCCGTACACAATACGCTGTCCCGACTGCCCATTCCTCCTCAACAAGTATGTTGTCTCGTCCTCGTTGAGCACCTTCCCCGCAAACTTAAACTTACTCGACCGTGACACACGGCAGAAGTCTTTCTTCGCGTAGCCACACATATCGGGCAGTTTCCTGTACACGTCAGGGACTGCCCACATCGTCACCTCCCGTTCGGGGAGGTTGTCCTCTTCTTGGATGGAAGTGGAGACACGTTTCACGTACTCTTCCACCAATCGCGTCTCTTCCGATGCTTCCACGTTCTTGCGGTGCTCTTCCGTGAAGAGCTCATTGAAGCCCATGTCGCAGATGGGCTTCAACCAGGCGAGCTGCCATTTGCGTGTGGAGGTCCTTAAGTTTGCAAGGTTCATCGCGTGGAGAGCGGGAGTGCGTGGGACACACCGGTTCACGGTCTTTAACACTGCTGATCTGCCTGTCTTTTGTGGGATGTGGGTGAGGACAATTTGTGGGAGGTGGTCAGGTTGGGTTGTAGGCACAAAAAAAAAAAGTTTGTTTCTATCTTATTGGGCAACCGCAGTGAGAAAATGGTGCGTTTTTGGTTTTGTTTTTGGCACATGTAAATAAGACCAAGAGCAAAACAAACAAGACGCTTTTTTCCCGTATTTTAATCTCGAGAGTTTTAGGTAACACCTACCCCCCGTGTAATTGTTACGATTTAGGGGGCGGCAATTACACGAGGGGTAAGAAGAAAAAAAATAGAACAAGGGTTAGAACTGAAAGTCGTCAGAGAGCTGCGACGTGCCTGCGACGCCGATTGCCTTTAGCTCCCTGCTGAGGGCACGGCGCTTGTACTTGGCGAAGTTCTTTTTGACGATTTGGTAGCGCGCCTCGAAGAACGTGGCACAGAACTGGCCCATTTTGTTCCAGAGCACGGAGGCGGACTGCTGCTTTCCGATCTGCAGGGCCACCCAACCTGGCTTCTTTCCTGTGGTCACCTTGAGGAGATGTGTGAGACCCATGTCTTGGTTCACATCGACCCTGCGCACGGTCACTTGGAACATCGCCAAATAGGACGTGAGGGGCTGCCCCACTGCATCATGTAGCTGCTTCGACATAATCACATCTGTGCGTGGCCCCTGCAGCAGCATGTTGTTCTGTCGCGACGCCTCCACGTTGCCGTTGAGTTTGATCCATTCGATGAAGTCCCGCTCGATAACCATCTCACGCAGTACACCTGTGTGAAAGGCGATACGGAGCAGATCCCAGTAGTAGCAGGCACGCGGCTTGGGGAGTGGGCGCATCAAGACGTTCCAGTCGTCGTCTGTGTTGTTGGTGCCGTCTCCGGCTTCAAGAATGCTGACAGGCCCAGCAGAGGAGTGGGTGGGTCCGTGTATGTTGCGGTACCCCATGAAGCTGACCTTGTCGTCTGCCAGCACACCACCACCACCACACATCGAAGGTTCCGGCAACACCAGGGCAGAGCTCCGTCGTCGGTACGACGCATTGTTGTCACGGTGCGAGCCACGCCGCTTGCCTGCAGGCACCGCGCGCACGACCTCGGGGGGGCGGTCCTTGTCGGCAGGCTCCTCCAGCTTCACCTCCTCCTCTGCTTGGTAGATGGCGGAATGCTCGGAGAATTTGTAATGTCCGTTTCGGATGCGTTCGGAAGCGCGTTGCCTGGCTTCGTACTTTTCTCGTACCGTCGCGCTTCTGCTGTAGACGGTGCCTATGGGGCCTATGGAGGGTGGGCGGAGGTGCGCTATGGTGTTGACCTGTTGGGTTTGGCGGACCGGGTCGATGACTTCGTCATCTTCGCCGGAGTCTTGGGCAGAGCCTTCAATGAGGTTGATGCCATGTGGATTGAGGCTTTCGACAACAGTGTCACGACCTAGATACTCAACACATAAGTCAAGTGGATTGCGCTTTCCATAGGAGAAGATGCGGATGCTCGAACACCACAGGAACCACAGCTCCGAGTCGCGGTCCACCTTGAAGTACAGAACCATGCGCTGGATCGCAGCGTGCTCGGTGTTGCGGAAGTGGTCCACAAACTCTTTGCACAGCCGCTTCACCTGCCACTGAATATGAGGCGCGACAAAGGCCTCGCGAGAGTAGTGTATAGGCCCTTCGAAGGTGGTGATCCTCTCAACCATGGAGTGGCGGCGGTCGTTAAAGCAGAAGTTGTTTTCACGCTTCCCGATCAGCTGCGCGGCAGGGTTCGGCGACCATATCGCCTGGATCACGACACAGTGTTTCCCATCGGGGTACACAAACTTCTGCAGAAAGCCGTCCCTCCGCACCACCTTGCCGTGCAGAAATGCATCAAGACCTTTTCGGTCAAAGTACTCCACAGCGGGTTTGTGCCCGCCCTCCGGCTGCTGCACCTTAAAGAGGTACCACGCCACCACAGCACCATCTTCGCTGATGCACTTATCGCCATGAAAGCACATTTCCTTCAAAATCTCCTTCGTGCTGATCTCCTTCCCAATCCGCCTCTCGATCTCCCCCTGCTTCGTCACAACGTGCCACTCCTTCGGAAACCCATCACAGTACACCACCGTCGAAGGCACCTTCAGGTCGTGCGTCGCGGAGACGCTGTTCTGCCGCTTCTTCCACACGTAATAGAAGAAGTTTGGGATGCATCCGTTCCCCTCGAGCACGTGGCTTCCCTCTTCTCTGTCCATGGTAATATAGCCCTTAAAGGCGCTGCATTTTTTGGTGTATCGTTGGTATCTGAAAGGGTAAGGAGGGTAGGGAGGAAGGGGAAGGGGAAAGGGAAAGAGAGTGTATTTGGAGACGTTTTGGGCAGAATATCTTTTTGGTGTTGTAAAAAGGGAGAGAGGAGGGAATGACCCAGTCGTTCGCGTTAATTCCACTCTCGGCCTCCCGGCATTTTTTTTTCGGATATTTTCGGGGAGAAAATCGAGGGAAGAAAAAAAAGAAGGTTTTATAAGATGAACCTAAGCTTCTGCTTAGTTATCTCAAGGGGGAAGGTGAAAAAAGGGTGCGTGAAGTTTGTTGGTGCAAACGAATGAAGGTTCACAGTACCCTTTTGTGGTCGATATTGACCAAAGAAAGAAGGAACAGTTGGAGGATGGATTATCCCCAGCTGCACTTTACACATCTGTTTTAAAAAACCACACACACAATGAATCGACACCCCCCACAAAGCAGAGTAATTACCCTGGACACAGAACATGAAGGCTTGAAGGAAAAGAAAAGATTTATAAGATGATCCTAAGCCTCTCATGATTAGTCACCTTAAGAAAAAATGGTTGCACATCAAGGTTCAAGGTGGAGGGAAATGATCCAAAAAAGAACAAAAACAAAAAAAAATGCACACACACCGCTGCCGTACGTCCAGCAAACCCTACACTACAGATGAGAAATAACCGCTTTTTTCCCCCCCAGCAGTACACACAAAGAAAGGCAGAATAGCCTGTCCAGATGCATCTCCCCCGACAACAAAAACCTAAAACAAAAACAAATAGCATAATCTAAAACAACGTGAGGCTAGAATAAGAGGGGAAAAGGGAGAGAGATGGGGGAAAGGGAAAGCAAAAAAAAAGCAAGGTCAGTAGAATCGGTTGCCCGCCTTTAGCCGCCATGTCCCTGCACTCTTGTCGAAGACAGCGGCCTCCTTCAGGCTTGCTCTGAAGGACTCTGACGGGATCTGTGGGTGTTGTTGGGTTATTTCAATATTTTTTTTGTTTTGCATACCTGTCCTCTCCCTGAACCGATGTGCCCTTTGAACACCTCAAGAATATCAGAGGTCAACAGCTCCTGGTCTCCGATGTATGTCTGTATGTGTTTTTAGTTTTCGAACATTTCTCTCCAAAGCCATACCCTAAGACGATCTGCCATGGGAACGTTAGGATCTGCGATGGACGGTGTGAGTCGTTGTGTCTGCGACTGCCGCACTGGTACTGGCACTGCAGTCTCATCACGCGCCACGAGGGCACCTTGTGTGGTGCGTCGTGAGCGGCGTGCGTAGAGGTCATGCGTCTCGTCGTGCTGTTGTGGAAGCTTCGGCGCCTTGACACCAGGGGGCAGCACGCTGCCACGCTTGCTCGACCCCATGTAGGTGATGCCGTCGTCGTCCTCTACCGTTACTGCCTGCCGCTCAAGGTCACGCAGCTCACGGCGCTCCCGCTTAGCACGGTCCTCCTGGCGCTGGCGGTCGAGCTCTATCCGCCGCTCTGAGCGTTTCGTGTACGTCGTCTCCAGAAACTCGCGTTTGCGCTTCTCACCCTGCTGTGGTGCCTTTGCAGGGAGCTCAAAGCCGGACCGTGCCCCCAAGGCACGCATGCGTGCGGCACTCTTCTTCAGCTCAAACTGCGCCTCCTTGGAGATCCTCTTCGCCTCGCGGTTGGTGTTCCCCCCAGCACCGTGCATCGCCTTCTCGTAGGACACAGCGAACTTCACGGTGTCGCCGCTGATCAGTTCACGCATCAGTTCTAGGTTTTCTGCAGACGCGCTGAGAGGGTGTTGGGTTCAAAATTGACAAATGTTGTGGAAAAAAAGAATGGTGAGAAAAAAATGGGATATGTGCGGAGGGATACCTAGAGGGTGCACCGCCGCAGTTCTTTTCAGTGTTCTTCATGGTGGCGAGGTTGGTTGGTGCGAGCATGGCGCCGCGCTTGCTTGGATCGGGGCTGCGTGACATGGGTGGCGGAGGGGAGGGTGAAGGTGAGAGCGTGGGTGTGTTTTCGTCGTCCGAGTCTTCGTTGCCTTTGTCGCGGATGGGCTCGTACCCCCAGGCTGTCTCTTTGACCTGCTCTTCTTTGCAGATGATGTCGTCTGCGTGGCGGCGGTTGCTGTAGTTCACGAAGCGTTCGAGTTTGTCGTTGGCAGGCGCATTGATGAACCTGTCAATGTCGCCTGCGTCACGCTCTGGGGACAGCTCGCGCATCGCAAGCTGCATCTGCTCCTGCTTCGTGATCTCCTCCATCTTACGGTAGTCTTTGTACATATCACGGTATTCGTTGCTTAAGCTGTACAACCCGGTCAGGTCGTTCAGCGAGAACAGCTTCTTCGCCTCCGGGTCCGTCAGCACCCGGTCCGTCAGATGCGATTTGTAGACCTGCCGCTGGTAGATCTTCTCCTCAATGGTGCCCACGGTGACAAGCCTGTAGATCACCACCTCTCGCTTCTGCCCAATGCGCCAGGCACGTTCACGTGCTTGGATGTCTGTGACAGGGTTCCAGTCTGGATCGTAGATGACCACTCTATTGGCGCCAGTGAGGTTGACACCAAGACCGCCTACCTTCGGGGTAAGGATGGCGGCGAAGATCTCGGGGGTGGCGTTGAAGGCGTCGACGATGGGCATACGCTTGTGGACGGGCGTCTTGCCGTCCATGCGCACGTAGCGGTGTTTGTGGTCCTTGAGGTAGCCTTCAAGGATGTCGAGCATTCCTGTTTGGAGTGAAGTGTGTATGTGTCTGGCCTTAGTGATCGATGCGGGAAGGGCTCTAGGTGGGGGGGAAAGGCATACCAAGGGACTGCGAAAATATGAGCACCTTATGGCCCTGCTCCTTCCATTTGGTGAGGAGGCTGTGGATGACCTTCATCTTGCCTGCGGAGTTGACGTCGATGGCCATCGCGTTGCCGTCCTCGTCTTCGTTTTTGAAGAGCTGCGGGTGGTTGCAGATCTTGCGCAGCGTTTGGATGGCGGTGAGCGAGCGTACGCCGCTCTCGCTGCGCTCGCCTTGCATGGCAACGGGGCCGGTGAGGGTGCGGTCGTCCTGGTCGTCGTTCATCGCAGCGTGGCGGTACGACGCCTCACCCTTCATGTAGCCACCTTCTTTGCGTACAATCCTGGCGCGTGCACGGTCCTGCTGCAGGAAGATCTCCTTCATCTCTTTGCTCTTCAGGTACTGTGTGTACGCAACCACCTGCGGCAGGGCGAGACGACAGAACAACACCTGCTCTGTCTTGTCGGGCAGTGTCAGCACATCCTTCTTCATGCGTCGCAGGAGGTACGGTGCTGTCAGGTCCCGCAACGTCACGCAGCATTCATACGCAACAGCAATCTGCTTCGGCGAGGCGAACTGAAACCCGCCCTGGTTAATCGGCCCCTCCACAGCCTTGGTGAAGGTAGGGAGGTCGCCTAGCTTGCCGGGGTAGATGAAGTCGAAGAGCGCCCAGAGCTCGCTCAGTTTGTTCTGTAGAGGTGAGCCGGTGAGGACGAGGCGGTGTGGGGTGGGGAACTTCTTCACTGCCTTCGAGGAGAGCGATCCTGGGTTGCGGATGTTGTGCCCTTCGTCGAGAATGACGTAGTGGAATTTGATGATGTCTGCGTTGGTCAGAATCTCGTCCTGCGACGCACGGTACGTTGTCAGAACCACAGTGTTCACGTCGTCGATGCTCTTCAGCAGACTCTTGCGGTCGGTGCCCTGCCATGTTCCGCTGGAGTGCATCGCCACCACCCTGAGAGCAGGTGCCCACTTATGAAACTCTCGTACCCACTGTGACATAAGTGTGACAGGGCAGACCACCAGAATCGCCCCCTTCAAGAGCTCAGAGCGGTGCAGGCCTGCAAGGAAGGATATGATCTGCACCGTCTTCCCGAGACCCATCTCGTCACCAAGGATCCCGCCGGCCTGCTGAAGATGCAGTTCCCACAGCCACTTCACTGCCGTCTGCTGATATTTGAAGAGAGCGTCCCACAGGTTTGCACCCACACGCAGACGTTTTGTGCGGTTGCGTCCCGTCGATTTGTTCTCAAAGACGATTTCCTCTTCGTCTGACACGTCGTCGTCTCCAGGTACAGGTGTGTCGTCGTCGCCCATATCGTCAGGGTCAAAGCCAAGCGCCTCTTCTGACTCGTCGTCGCCCTCAGCCGCGTCGTCTTGTGTAAGAAGCGCGCGTCGTGTCTTCATGGTTTCACGCACAGCCTTGAGCGAGCGTGCGTGGTGTGCTAGGCGACGCTTGTACACCGCCTCCGACCCGTCGTCGGTGATCATCAGCGACTCCCCAATAGACGTCGACATCATGTGGCGTGCGACTTCGTTGATCTCCTGGTGCAGATCGTTTGCTGTGTGGTTGAAATGGTTGACTTTTTCAAGGGAACACATGAGGCACATGAACACCTCCACGAGGCAGGTTAAGTTTCTACCGTGCTTCCACACCCCAGATGTTACATACCGACCATCTGCGTGGTCTCCGCGTTGATCGGTGTCTGGGCGGCTGGCGTCGGTGGCTTCTCGAGACTCACAGAACTGCTGCTGCTGCTCCGGTTCCGACGTCTCTTTGCTACTTTAGCCTGTGGGGTGACGACTGCTGCA
This sequence comes from Rhynchopus sp. YZ270_cl-10, assembly GCA_964035575.1. NCBI lineage: Eukaryota > Euglenozoa > Diplonemea > Diplonemida > Diplonemidae > Rhynchopus > Rhynchopus sp. YZ270_cl-10. The sequence goes on along the minus strand of OZ037911.1, from coordinate 1,042,881 downwards.
GCTGTGGGCCGCTTTGCAGGAGTACGTTTCTTCGGTGAAGATGACGACGACGATGACGATGATGAAGACGAACTCGACGATGACGACGATTCCGAACCCGAATCCACCATTGCAGAGCTGTCGTCGTCCACCATCACACTCTCGAGGTTCGAGATCCCGCTTGCCGCATCTCCATCACTGCTGCACATCACAGACTCATCATCCTCCACCACCACCTCCGCCTGCGCCACCACCTTTGGCTTCTCCTTTCTCACCCTTGTCGTTTCGACGGTCTGGCTGAGGAGGTTGTTCGCACTGAACGGGGTTTGTTCTCCGTACTGCACGGCACGTTGTTTTGGTGCGTCGACAGTGACCGGGCCGCTTTCGAGTTGTTTTGTTGCGGCGCGGAGACGGCCGTTGGCAGAGGCTATGAGAGAGTCGAGGTTTTGTCTGTGAGAGTATTGCGAGCCGCGTGAGGTTTTGAGAATGCTGAGATCTGCCAGGAGAGCGGCATGTTCAGGGGTAGCAGGGTCAGATGCCTTGAGCGCTGCCTCGACCTGTTTGATCTGTGCAATGAGAGGAGGCAGGGCTCGGCTCACCTCGGCAAGCTCTGTGTTGAGCCGCGCCAGGTCGTTCTGTGCGTGGTTCACCTCGGCAGCGGCACGTTCCTGCCAGGCGTCGTTGGACTCGCCGAGGACGTCCTTCTCGACATCGCTCTGGAGCCGTGCATTGACGATGACACCTGTTGCCTGCAGTTCGTTCGCGAAACTCATGTGACGAGGAAAAAAAGGGGGAAAAGAGAGGAGCGGGGAAGAAGGGTTGCGATGAGCCGGATTGCCCCCCTTAGGTTGGGTGGGTTAGGTGCCTTGAAGGAGAAAAGAGAAAAGAGTAGTTGTGAAGTTCTTCAATGGCATGCACACGGTTACCATGAGGTCGCGTTAATGTCACGTAAAAAGGTGACGTAAATGGCACGTAAAAACGACAACAGATATGTGTGCATGACAAGTGTGTCGTGAAAAAGTCAAAAAAAAAAAAAGCCTCGTGTTCTAGCGGACAGCAGGATTAAAGCAAGTAAAAAAGGGAAAGGAGGGAAGGTGAGGGTACTGTTATAGATTTTTCGTTTTTTGCGGGGGTTAGAGGTGCATTTTTGCTTATCTGTTTTGTTTCTGAAGGGGCGATTTTTTTTGTTTTGTTTTTGTTTCTTTTTTTAAAATAAGTCTAGTTGCCCCATGTCTGAGAGATCTTTTCAACTTTTTGTTTCCACTACTATTCTGCCGAGAAAAATCAGACATTGATCTAATGCACATAAACACCGGGGTATCTCCGATATTTTTGTACAAAAAATCTCCGCCGTTTTTTCTGCAATTCAAACACCCCCTTTTTTTTCAGCCAGCAAAAAGAGAGACAACCAACAGCAGCCTTCTCTCTCTTTCCCTCTTTCTCTCCTTCTCTCCCTAAAGCCTCATCAGAGTGTCATAGCCCCTGCTGCCGGTTTGCCGCCTGTTGGGGCTCGGCGGAGCTGTTTGCGGAACTGGCGTACCTGTGCACTTGCCTGAAGAGGTCTGCCGTCTGCTCCCACACCGGGTACAGGCCTGCGTAACAACGAGAATCCACCGTCGTCGTCCCCCTCAGCGCCTTCGCCGCCACCCCCCTCACCACCCTCTTCTTCACCTCCTCTCCCCTCCTCGGGTGTTGTGTTGTCTTCTCCTGGTGTCGGGGAAGGCTCTGGTTGAGGGGTAGGATCACCGCCCAGCTCTACCCCAAGGGACCCTCCTGTGATCAGCGCATAGCACCCTGTACAGCGCACCATCCACGGCAGCAGGCTTGCGTTGCACGCACTGCACTGCACGGTGTTCGGCTTGTTCGCAGCAACAACCTCGTCGCGTTTCGGGAACGCAGCTGTGTTCTCGCAGCAGGGCTCCTCGGTATCACTCTCTCGCACCTCAGGGTCTTTGAGCTGTTTTTTTTTTTTTGAAAATTTAAATTTTATACACCTCCACACATACCTTCTTATCTTCTGAATACGTTGCCGGCTTTGCCCGCACCTTCTGCACCGGGATGTGAACCGGCGCATCATGGGTCTGCCCCTGCGATTTCACAACCAGGGTGCTCACTTCCCCCCCTTCCCCATGGTGTTGTGTGGGCTCATTCACCAACGTCAGCTGCGGGCGTGGTCTCGGGCGTGGTACAGGGTCGGTAACCCGAAGGCGCACCATGGGCAGACCCTCCTCCGGCATTTCGTCAGCGTGGTCTGAGGAGTTCATGAGGCGGGACACCTCGGCAAGGCTGCGTTCTTGTTCCTCCTCTGCCTCGAGCTCGCGGATCACAGCGTCGGCCTCACTCATGAGCTCGGTGTGTCGTGCTGCCCGCTCGGCTCGGTCCGTCTCCTTCGCCTTCGCCCTGCGTGCGTTGTCTGCAGCAAGCAGTGCCTGCTCCTCCAGTGTCAGCTCCTCCTCCTCCTCTGCCTCCTCTGCATCAGCCCAGTCGCTCCAGTTTGCCTCAACTTCAACTGGAGTCGGTGTAGGCGACGGAGGAGGGAGCGGAGGAGGCTCCGGCCGGTCCCCCCAGAGCACCCGAGACAAGGCATCGCGTTGGTGCTCGCACTCCCGCTGCAGGGACCGGATGTGTGTCGTGAGCTTGAGGACCTCGGCAGCGTGGCGGGTCTTCTCCTGTATGGGGTGGAGGTGGGGGTAGGGGGAGGGGTGAGAGGGGTGAAGAGGAAGTGGCATATACCTCCTCCAGCAACAGAAAGGCACCGTCCCCACGCTCTCTGTAGTAGTGCACCTGCTCGCGGAGGTCCGAGATGTCTGACTGTTCCATGGTGAAGAGGGGAGGGGTGGGGGTGGAGGGGGGGGTGAGAGGGGGTGGTTGCCACCCCTGTAACAAAGTGAGGTTGTAGATAGAGGCACCTCCGACCGACCAACGTACGATGCCAGCTGGATGAAAGCGCAAAATACCCTGCAGTCAACAACAGAAGGTGTAACAAAATGCAGTGTGGGGTTTGCCCAGAGAGGTGATGTGGGGTGGAAAAGGTGTGAGCACAAAGACAACAACAAGGTTGGTAAAAGGCTTACTAAAAAGCCTGGAGGAAAAGGCGCAGGTCTCATGTCAAAAGATGCTTCTAAAAAATGGGAAAATTCGCGACGAAAGGATGAGGAGGAAAACCCACATCTGAAAAGAGTGGAGAACTGCGAAAAGAACAAATTTGGGTTGTCGACAAAAAAAAAAGGGGTCCGCATGAGGAGGACAGAGAGGGAAGAGGTGGTTCATTTTTTTATATTTTTCATAGCAACATATTTTACTAAAAAGATTCGAGGCAGCGCTTTGGGAAAACAAGAACGGAAAACAAAAGCATGATTTATAATCAACTGTTTGATTCACAGACACCGACACCAAATGCAGGTTTCACACTGTTTCCATTTTTTTTTTCCGTTTTGCCCGGATTTGAGCGCAAAAGACTCGATATTTTTCTTCTTCACATAAAATAATGCTAAACTGCAACAATGCAGCGGAGAGGGGCAAATGAGGGGTGGGTGTGGGTAGTTGCCGAATTTCAGCTGTGTGGTTTTCTGTGGACAAAAACAACTGCACATGAAATTAGTTTTCATATACTTGTAAGACAAAAGGAAGAAGAAGTGGGAAAAGGCAAGAAGACCCATTTCCCTCCAACTTACGAGAACACAAAATCAGACGTGGTACTAAAGAACCCACGTCACACATCATGTGTTCAAGAACGCAATTGTCCAAAAATAAAATAAAAATAAAAAAAGGGCCCTGGGTTCTTGTGTACACTCAAAAAGAGGTGACTTTTGAACAAAATAATAAAAAGTAGGGCTGGCAGGAAAAACGTGTCACATGAGGAACAAAGATATCTCAAAAAAACTTAAAAGATGGATGTCTTCTCATGCGAACAAGGAACATTTTTTTTCTTTTTTGGTTTCCTTCTGCTATCATCTACCAGAGAATTCATGGGAAGAAAGACTCAGTTGGATTACCTTCCTTGCTGACACCTACACAGACCAGACAAGCAACGACCCGTCGTGTCCAGCCACTGCAACACTGCTGCTGTCTGGGGAGAAGGCAATCTCATGCGCTACCGAGGAGAGGCGCAGTGTGCTGTGCACGCGGCCGTCTGCAGTCCACACGACGGCGTCGACGGCACTGCACGCCGCAAAGAACTGTCCGTCCGGGGACGCGGTTGCTTGGAGGAGGAGGCCAGAGGGCAGGGACACACGCACACCCACGGCACCGCTGGCCCACTGCACCAGAGACACAGCACCGTCCTCTGTCCCGATAAGCAGCTCTGCACCCGAGCGGAACACCACAGAGCGCACCTCCGCCGCAGACACCACCTGCCCGAGCAGCTCGCCTGTGGCTGTGTTCCACACCTTCGTCAGAGCTCCGCTTCCCGTCACTGTCGCCACAAGGCTCCCATCGGGAGAGAGTGCCACGTCGCGCGAGTGCTCGTGGAGCACCAGTGCAGTTGTGCCTGTGCTGGCGTGCACCAGTCGTGTGCGCTCTGCCGCACCACCCGCACTCACGACAAGGTCGCCATCTGCAGAGAACACCACCCTGCGCACAGGAGCGCTCCCCTCACTCTGCACAACATACTGCAGATCGCCTGTCGTTGTGTTGCACACAACAGCACGTCCGCCAGCAGCACTCACACCGCCCACTGCCAGGGCTTCCCCGTCGGGTGCGAACGCAACGTCACGTACGGCAAGGCCCGCAGTGCAGGCAAGTGGGCCGTGTACTACCTGTGTGCCGGTGGTGCTGTCGAATACACGCACGCCGTCTTCACTGGCAGTGGCCATGAGCGTGCCGTCTGCAGAGAAGGCTACAGAGCGCACTGCCTGGGGGTGCATGACGCGCATGTGACAGGGTAGGGATGCAGCGCAGGGACCGCTGATGGTGTCGGGGACGGTGCAGGTCTGTGGTGTGCTGGTGGGCGGTGCTGATGGTTGCGGTGTTGTTGCAGTTGCCAACGTTGGTGTGGTTGTGGGCACTGCTGTCGGGACCACTGTCGGCACAGGAGTTGGCGAAGAAGTCCCCTCGTCCTTTGTGCATGTTGCAGGCGCACCAGTGTTCTTGATGGTGTTGTCGGCATCACATGTGCACTCGAAGTCGTTCTTCTTGTTCGACGCCTTGTCCTTGTCCACACAGGTCTGACCAGCTGCTCCACATGGCTTTGCAACACACTCGTCAATCTCGCAAGTCGCCTTTCCTCCTGTTGCCTCAACTCCGTTCGTGCACTTACACTTGTAGTCTCCGGTGGAGGAAGAGCTCTGGTTCGGGTCAGTGCACGTCTGCTGGGTGTTCGCCTTGTCGCAAGGGTCGCTGCTGCACTCGTCCCTGTCGCAGGTGGCAGCAGCACCGGTGTTTTTGATGGTGTTGTCGGCATCACATGTGCAAGTGAAGTCCTTCTTCTTATCAGCCGCTTTGTTTCCGTCAACACAGGTCTGTCCAGTTGCTCCACATGGCTTGGCATCGCACTCGTCGATCTCACAAGTCGCCTGTCCTCCTGTCGCAGAAACACCGTTAGTACAAGTACACACGTAGTCGTTAAGGTTTGCTGCACCCTGTGACATATCCACACATGTCTGCTGGGTAGTTGCGGTTTTACAAGGATCGGCGGCACACTCGTCTCTGTCACAGGTAGCCGCAGCACCAGTGTTCTTGATGGTGTTGTCGGCATCACAAGTGCACTCGAAGTCGTTCTTCTTGTTCGACGCCTTGTCCTTGTCCACACAGGTCTGACCAGTTGCTCCACATGGCTTTGCAACACACTCGTCAATCTCGCAAGTCGCCTTTCCTCCTGTTGCCTCAACTCCGTTTGTGCACTTGCACTTGTAGTCACCAGTAGAGGAAGAGCTCTGGTCAGGGTCAGTGCATGTCTGCTGAGTGTTTGCAGCGTCACAGGGGTCAGATTGACACTCGTCCTTGTCGCAAGTGGCAGGTCCTCCTGTGTTGGTGATCTTGTTGTCCGACTGGCAGGTGCATGTGTAGTCACCTAGACTCTTGACCTGCTTTGTGTCCACGCAGTCCTGGCCAGAACCACAGGGTGTTCCACTTGCGCACTCGTCTGTGGTGCACACTGCAGCCTTGCCAGTGACAGTGATGGAAGCGTCATCCTTGCAGGTGCAGGTGTAGTCCTTGTCCACTGCCTGGTCCGGGTCGTTGCAGTCCTGGTCGGCGTCACACGGAGTTGCTGCACACTCGTCGCGTAGCGCAGCTGTTGGCGCAGGTGTGGTAGGGACACATGCTGTTGCAGTGTTTGGGTTCAGCACGTTGTCAGCCATCTCCAACAGGTCGTTCCCAGCATCCTTGTAGGTGCACATGAGGTAGACATTCATAAAGTTGCTGCTCTGCCTCTGCCTCTGGCACAGCGCACACCCAATCTCGAGGGACGACTTCCACACAACTTGCGTCATGTGCGAAGTCCCAGACTGGGAGCCAGTTTTGCTGTAATTGTAGCAGCCCTCCTCACCGCAGTACCACCGCTTGACACCCTCAGCAGGATCGTACACATGCAGCCCTTCAAAAGAGGAGGACGGCAGCCCAATTGCGGCAATGCTCTCACCGTACCCAGACCCAGAGTTGTGCGTCAGCGACCCTGTGTTGCATGTTTGCAGGAACCCAGCGCTCCCCACCGTGTACGATGCCATGTCTGAATTGTACGTCATGGGACACACCCCGTGCTCGGCACGGTACAGGTTGTGCTGTGCGACAACCGTTTGTATCTGCCAGTCTGCCAGACTGCTGATGCATGAAGTTTCTCCATGACACATGTGGCTGGTGTAGTCCGAAGGCGGCGACTCAGAAGTGAAGCTGCTGCACCAGGGGTGGCTCGAGTCGCAAGCACCTTGCACACCTCGAGCAACAAGAAACGCAGCAAGAACGCGGAGCAACATTGTTGGGAATGAGAGCCTTGTATTCTGAGGTGGGTTGAGAGATGAGAGATGTTTGAACCCTGATCGGGTTGTATTTGCTAGCAACGCATTGGTCGGCAGGTTCGCACAAAGAAGTGACCAAAACACTTAAACACAATATCATGACAAAAGGGAAAGGGCTCGTCAAATAGGATTCACGAAAGGTTGGGTCGACAAAAAAGGTCAGCACACAGAGAGGGAAGAGGTGGTTCATTTTTTATATATTTTCAAACAACATCTTTTTGTCGCCATTACTAAAAAGATTGAAGGCAGCGCTTTGGGCAAACAAAAACGGAAAACAAAATCATGATTTATGATCAACTGTTTGATTCACAGACACCGACACTAAATGCAGGTTTCACTGTTTCCATTATTTTTTTTTTTTTTTCGTTTTGCCCGGCTTTGAGCGCAAAAGACTCGATATTTTTCTTCTTCACATAAAATAATGCTAAACTGCAACAATGCAGCGGAGAGGGGCAAATGAGGGGTGGGTGTGGGTAGTTGCCGAATTTCAGCTGTGTGGTTTTCTGTGGACAAAAACAACTGCACATGAAATTAGTTTTCATATACTTTCAAAGTCCACTTTCGGAGAGAACGTGGACGTTCTACAGATCCATCCAAACAAATGTACATGGAAAAGACAAAAGGCAAGAAGACCCATTTCCCTCCAAATTACGAGAACACAAAATCAGACGTGGTACTAAAGAATCCACGTCACACATCATGTGTTCATGAACTCAATTGTCCATAACAAAAAAAAGGGGGGCCCTGGGTTCTTGTGTACACTCAAAAAGAGGTGACTTTTGAACAAAATAATAAAAAGTAGGGCTGGCAGGAAAAACGTGTCACATGAGGAACAAAGGTAAACCCCCCCCCCCCCCCCCCGTATAATATTTACATAAATTTATGTAAATAATACGCGTGTTGTAAATAATAGGCGTGTGTTAATAAGAGGCGTATATCGTAGTTTCCTGAGGGTTACTCCGCTCCACTACAGACAATAAGAAAACAAAGGAAGTATATGTAAAGCCTATATGTGCCTCGTTCACACACATTTTTACAAACAAAGGGTACACAAAATAATTTACAATTTTTCATCGTTCACCTACATGCTTGACATTCAATCCCCATACTTTCCATAACGCACACCACCAGAAAGCTATTTATATTTTAAAAAATGTCATCAATCGCAATCCCGGACCCTGCCCTTTCGACCATGGAGTACTACGTGGAGTACGATTCGGAGGCAGAGTCACTTGTTAGTGACGGGGAGGAGGGGGACGCCCAAAAGCTTCGAAACCCACATATTTCCACTGCCGGACCTCACCGGAGGGGACGTGGGGTGGTTTTCGGCACCTTAGAAGAAAAACTGTGCTCCCGGATCCATTTTTTTGAAAGCGTTACATTCCTAGAGGAAATCTTACTAAAATCTTACTATTTTCGAAGCCGTTTTTTCGAAAAAAAGTGATTTTTTTTTCGAAAATAAACGCTCAGTTTTGGTTGTTTGGTGTTTCATTAGGCAGAATCGACGAATTTTAGGCCACTTTGGGACCATGTAGACCCACCTTGGCGGGTTTTATGACTTTTTTTCAAAAAATTCTTGAAAAAACACGAGCGTTACAGAGGGTCCTTAAGGATTTCCTTAAGGGCTGTGCCCCCTACCCCCCCCCCCCCAAAAAAAAAAAATCCAAAAAAAAAAATAATGTAAATAATACGCGTGTGTTAATAATACACGTGAAAGTGGCCTTTTTGTAAATAATATGCGTGTGTAAATAATACGCGTATGTAAATATTATACGGGGGGGGGGGGGGGGGGGGTTTTATCTCAAAAAAAAAACTTAAAATGGATGTCTTCTTATGCGAACAAAGATTTTGCTTTTTTTTTTTTTTTGGTTTCGTTAAGACAGGTTGACACGTGACAATGTAAATCGCATCAAATAAAAATGTATTGATTGAGTGGGGAAATGGTTCCGTGTCTCCGTAATGGCAAAGCCACTCCCAAAAGGAGAGAAACGGCACCACAGATGTCACGGATGTCACGGATGTCTGGCTTTCTTCGTGGAACTACCACAGCACCACGCTAGTGAGGAAAGTCCCCAAAAAAGGGAGGTGGGGATTTAAATATGACCATCAGCCTCTCGTGCTTCGTCACCTAAAAAAGACAAAAAATCCACATCACAAAAAGCAAGACAGCCTTCTGGTAATAGCTACCAGAATTCAGAACTGGTAAAGACTCAGTCGGATGACCATCTGTGGAGAAGCGTGGGATCACTGTCTCAACACGACCCGATTTAAAATGTTCAGGCCGCAGTTGATAATGATTCACTTCAAAAACACACAAAAAAGAAACAAAAAAAAGGGGAGGGGTTTTTTGCGCTTGGCAGGGGGGAAAAAATGCCACACAAGAGAGATCATCGCGCTCGTCTGCGGTGACGTAAAGATGTTTAGTATAGTGGAGCACACTCTTTTGGGTGGCTACACTAATACAACCAAGTTTCCAAAAATGAGAAAAGTTGGTAGGATGAAACCTATCTGACGTGTTATAACCCACAAAGAAGCTAACGAACACAACCTTCCTTGCTGACACCTACACAGACCAGACAAGCAACGACCCGTCGTGTCCAGCCACTGCAACACTGCTGCTGTCTGGGGAGAAGGCAATCTCATGCGCTACCGAGGAGAGGCGCAGTGTGCTGTGCACGCGGCCGTCTGCAGTCCACACGACGGCGTCGACGGCACTGCACGCCGCAAAGAACTGTCCGTCCGGGGACGCGGTTGCTTGGAGGAGGAGGCCAGAGGGCAGGGACACACGCACACCCACGGCACCGCTGGCCCACTGCACCAGAGACACAGCACCGTCCTCTGTCCCGATAAGCAGCTCTGCACCCGAGCGGAACACCACAGAGCGCACCTCCGCCGCAGACACCACCTGCCCGAGCAGCTCGCCTGTGGCTGTGTTCCACACCTTCGTCAGAGCTCCGCTTCCCGTCACCGTCGCCACAAGGCCCCCATCGGGAGAGAGTGCCACGTCGCGCGAGTGCTCGTGGAGCACCAGTGCAGTTGTGCCTGTGCTGGCGTGCACCAGTCGTGTGCGCTCTGCCGCACCACCCGCACTCACGACAAGGTCGCCATCTGCAGAGAACGCCACCCTGCGCACAGGAGCGCTCCCCTCACTCTGCACAACATACTGCAGATCGCCTGTCGTTGTGTTGCACACAACAGCACGTCCGCCAGCAGCACTCACACCGCCCACTGCCAGGGCTTCCCCGTCGGGTTCGAACGCAACGTCACGCACGGCAAGGCCCGCAGTGCAGGCAAGTGGGCCGTGTACTACCTGTGTGCCGGTGGTGCTGTCGAACACACGCACGCCGTCTTCACTGGCAGTGGCCATGAGCGTGCCGTCTGCAGAGAAGGCTACAGAGCGCACTGCCTGGGGGTGCATGACACGCATGAGGCAGGGAAGAGATGCAGGGCAGGGACCGCTGATGGTGTCGGGGACGGTGCAGGTCTGTGGTGTGCTGGTGGGCGGTGCTGATGGTTGCGGTGTTGTTGCAGTTGCCAACGTTGGTGTGGTTGTGGGTACTGCTGTCGGGACCACTGTCGGCACAGCTGTTGGTACGGCTGTGGGCACAGCAGTTGGTACAAACGGAGGCACAGGAGTTGGCGAAGAAGTTGACACAGCTGGGGCACATCTCATGTACAAATCGTCGATGTACGACCCCGTGTCGAAGGTTTCGATCGAAACCCGGTTGAACCCCTCTAAGCCGGAGAACCACGATAGCGAAACCTCGCCCCCGAGCGTCTGCATAGTCAACACACGCGAATCCCAGTTAATCAGAATCGCCACATCAATCCAGATACCCGGGGAGAATGCTGATTCAACTCTCTTGCTCACACCTCTGAGAATAACTGACACGTAACTCGAACTGCAACCCATGCATAGCATCACCGGCGCCACGTCTTGGCCATATATATAAAACTTCACCAAGTAGCTCGAACCCCATGACGATGTCTGCAGCGAGAGCGTGATCTCTTCCGGACGAATAATCCCATCCAGGTACAGCACCTTCTTTTCGCCCGGCACAGGGTGACCAGACCCGGTACCTGCCTTCACAATGGAACGCGAGATGGAGAAGTGGTCGCTCGCAAGGTCCTCGCTGTCGAATCCCTCTCTGAAGCTCTGTGCGCACTCACCTAGGATCTCGAAGCCCACATGCCTCGGGGGGACGGAAGGCACGGTGCCTGACACGAACATATCGCTTGTGAGCAAGAAGGCAACCACGTCCGTCGCCTGCTCCTTGTACGACAGAAGCGCTGGAAGGGGTCCAATCAGAAGCTTGCTCCTGTCCAGTGAGTCGATCGTAACGATGTCTGCGCTCATGAGCGTAGCACGTGCCTGGTTCCACCCCACGTTGGCGGGGTTGTTCTGTGCCACTGCCGCATTAGCAACATTTGTACGGGTCTGCAGTGTGTCGACCCACTCGTCACCCACAACCTGCAGCGTCAGAGTGGTGCCACCAGCACGGAGGGACGCCTGCTGCATGCCACTCACCGGGGTGTAACTCAGCTGCACGTACCGTGTGCACCACAGATGGAACTCATCCAAATAGCCGTCCCCACTGTAGATCGCTTGCGCAATACCTCCAGAACAAGCGGGATTAAAGGATATATCACGCAGTCTCAACACACTGTCACGTGGAGGGTGTACGTCATCGTCTCCCAGTTCATGATGAAGTCCATGTGGTACCACGTGTCGTATTCACCCGGGTCGGTGGCCATCCACCTGTCCAAAGACCAGCCCCGGTTAAGGCTGGAGTATGCCATGTTCCAACACTCGTTCTCGTTGCCGTCTCTGAAGGAAAGCATGGATGACGCTCCGGACATGCCGGCAATGTCAAAGGTGATGCGCCGCACGTGGATTGGGTCTGCGAGATTGAGCTGTGCCTGCACTCCCCCCACGACCAAAGCGCCTCTGCCGTGTGCGGTGTGGTTCGTTGTAATGGCGTTGCCACTACTATAGCTCACCCACGCACCGGTGTCTTCATCGAAGGATTCGTAGAGGTTCGCAGGGCACGTTGCAAACCCACTGCAGTCGTGTCCGCCGAAGGGGCTGTTGCACTGACAAGGCTCCACCGTGCTGTCGACGCAGGTACCGCGTCCCCCGCACACGTTTGGGTCGTCTGCAGGAATGCCGAAGCAGACTGCACTGCTGCTCGCAACAGTGACGTCCACTGCGCACATCGACGACAGTCCTGATGCACTGAACATTGCTGCAAGGCGGTACGTGCCCCCCTGCGCTGCCGCGGTCGGTGTGAACTGGATGCGCGCTGTTGCCTCCTCTCTCCCACTGGGCCCGAACACGCTGGTTTCAGACATCTTCGCCGGTACCGTGCTGCCGTCGTATGTCACCTCTATTCTACCATCGCCGTCGAACATTGCGCTGAACTCCACCGCCCACATCTTCGAGTGTGGGATCACATGAAGCACGTCCACTGAACGTGACGAAGTGCAACGCGGCGCAGCATACGTCGCAGAGCAGTTGTTGTACAGGAAGTGCACGGAGGCCACGTCACCAGCGGAGAGGCTGCTGCGCTGCCCAATCGGGTAGGGCGAGATGATGGTCGGACGTCCTCTGCGTGTGAAGGCCGACGCCCCGTAGTGCATGATACTGTCGTAGTCGTACGGCCCGATGGAACGGCCACTCGAGGACGAGACCTTCTCGAAGTTTGCCTCCTTCCCCGCCGACACTTCATACAGATCCACTGTGACGTATTCGTCTCTGTCGCTCCGCTGGTGTTCATGCAGCAGACCTAAAGTGTCACCCAAGACGTGGATGACCGCACCCAGCGAGCATTCCTTTGCAATATTGATTTGGTTCACCATCCCCTCCCCGTTAGACCCTACAGGCCCGTTGCACGAATCCTTGTCGGAGATAAACTCAACACGTCTGCAGGAACCGAGGCAAACTACTCGTTTAAAGCGGATGCACGTCTTAGCCTCCCAATGTGCAATCGCCGTCGTGATCACAGGCTCGTCGTGAGCAAGGAAGTGCTCCGCAGGGTTAAAAGGGTTCGTGCTGCCGGTGTTGATGCTGTAGACCACTTCGCCACGAGGCCAGAGGCGTGAAGCGTCTTTTATTCCGGTGCCTAGAATGTGTGCGTCGTGCTCATGTTCATGCCTTGTGTTGGCAACAACTGCTGCAACGGAGAGCAGAAGGGATGATACCCTCAACATCAGAAGGTGTAAAAAAAGCTATTCTGTTGGTGTATGTTCGGGAGAGAGGACAGAGGGGAGTAGGGGGAGTAGGGGGAGGGAGAAATACCTATTAAACTGTGTTGACATATTTTTGTTTCCCCTCAACATCCGTCGATAGGTGGAAAAAACCACACCAAAACCACCCCACAACCCCCGGAAATGTGTTGTAGTAGTGCCGGGGGAGGCTTTGGGGGGGGGAAAGAGGGTTACTATTTCGTTATTTTAACTACCTAGCTTGGGTGTTTTCTTGTAAAAAAAAACAACCCCCGACACCCCTCCACCCAATGCACGATCTGCGCCGTCTTTCCCAAAGACCCTCCTGAGGACACATCACCTGACCAACCCTGTTATGACGCGTTTTGCATTGATCTTTCTATTTATGAGAAGGCGTTGGCCTATCTGCTCTGTGACGCCTGGGTTCAGCGAGGTGCCTGTCAGGTTCATTGTCTCGACGTGCGAGACGACAGAGCAGAGACGCGAGAGAAGCTTGCCTTCTTGGTGGGAGATGAAGTTGTGGGCTAGGTCGAGTGTCTTTATTGAGGGGTGCTTTTCGACTGCTTTGCATATGCATTTGATGCTGGCGGGTGAGAGGTTCTGTGATTGCAGGCTAATGGCGGATACGTTTGGACAGTGCGACAACAGCTCGATGAATGCCGCAGTGCCTCTGTCCCCGAGGTACGTCGCTGAGGCGTCGAGCTTGCGCAGCTCATGCGTGGTCACGCTTGCAGGGAGTGCAGCGTGGATGTGTTTGTTCACCCGTGTGTTGTGGTGCTTGCAGCTCCGCTCGTACACCGCCTGCGAGCTTTCGTACTGTGGTTCCTCCCCTTCAAGGAGCCCGTCGCCTTCGCCGTACCCAACCTCCCCTTGCTCCGTCCACGTATCGGAGGAAAGGTGTTCCGCCTTGTCAACAAGCCCTGCCCACCAATAGCTCTGTAGCGGTGCTGGCTGTATGTAGTCCGGGCTCGCTGGGAGGCGTATCGTCTGCGCCATCGGGATCGGTGCTGGGTCGAAGGTCTCCCACCCGCAGTCGGCCTCAACGCTTTCGCAGCGCAGCGTGCCGCGGTCCCACACTCCGGCGTAGCTTTTCTCGACGGTGGAGGAGTACCACGTACCCGCACCGTGCATACGGTCGTGCTCCCAATGTCCGTGGTAGCCAGAGCCGTCGCAGAGAAAGAGTGTGCCTAGACCCTCCCGGAAGCCTTGGCTCCAGGTGCCTATGTACTTTGAGCCGTCGGGGCGCTCCAGCTTGCCCCTCCCTTCGCGATGCGACATGGACAGCCATCCAGAGTAGACCTCCCGGTTGCTCATTGTGATGACCGCACGGCCATCGATGTAACCATGTCGCCATGTCCCCACGCAGCTGTCGCCGTTTGGCCAGACCCGCTTGCCTACGCCCTCCTCGTTGTCGTCCATGAACGCGCCCGTGTACATCCCCCCGTCCGCGTACCAATAGCTCCCCTGCCCGCAGCGGCGCCCCCACCGTACGTCGCCTACGTACTCATCGCCTGAAGCGAAAGAGAACTTCCCCTCCCCATGCGGGAAGCCGTTCGTCCACCGCCCTGAGTATTCATCACCGTTCTCCCAGGTGGCCATGCCTTGGCCGTGCCGTTGGCCTTTGCTGTTACGGTCACCATCATAAAGTTCACTATTGAGACAGACCGCCATATGAGGTGGAAGGTACTGGTAGTAGTGGTGATGATGTGGTGGGAACCACACAATGTATCGACAAAATGACAACAAAAAAGGAGCTTATGTAAGATGAACCTTAGCCGTTTGGTGAGTCGCCTATTGGGGATAAAAGGGATGGGGCGCAAGGGTGTTTCCTGGGTAAGGTGGTGAAGGAGGAGGGGCGAAATGGAGAAATAGGGAAGGAGGTGGGAGTGGATGTGTTGGGTCTCACGGGGGTATACTACTGTTAGAAATATAGTGGGTTGGCGTGATGGGTGTGAGAACCCAAGTTGTTATAAAAGAGAGAAAAAAAGAGTGGTTTTTTGGTAAGATGAACCTAGGGTCTAAGCCTTCGCACCTCACCAAAAAAAGGCCCTCGGTGTTAAGAAAAGAAAAGAAAAAGAATAGTTTTGTCCGATGAACCTAAGCCTCTCACTGCTAAGCCACCTTTAAAAGGAAGTGTTTATTTGCTTTGTTTCGTGATTTTTTGTTGCTTCATTTTTTTTTTTTATTTTTTTTTTGTGATTTTCCTCCAAAAAACATTCCCCAGGTAAACTTGCCCCAGGAATAATCACATGATTTGTTACAGAAGAAGCTGAAATTGTTGTACATTTTTGAAAAACTGTTGGAATAGTGTAGTTGATCCACTCTCTTTTTTACACAGGACGATCTTAAACGAGGACACAAAAACAGTACTCTTTTCCCCCCATTCCTCTGCCCCTTTAGAAAGCTTTTCCAACGTAAGCAAGAATTTGTGTGTACGAGGGCGGTACACAGCCTTCTGCGCCTGCTGCTCGCAGAAAGGCGACCAACTCCTTCACTGCACCTGGCCACACAGCGCCACCATCAGGCCCTGAGAACAGCACAGAGAGAAACTCCACAAACCCTTTCTGGTCTCTACCTCTCACGGTCTCGACTGGCTCCGTGGAGTCTCCTCCCCCGACACCTTCCCAGGCCCCCACGCATGCTGTGCTATGCTCCTCACTGCAGACCAGCTGATAGCGGAACTTCAAGCACCCCGCATTTACCATGATATTCACCTCTGGGTCAGGGCAAGCGTGCGGCACATCCTCCTGCTCGAGGTACGCCAACGCTTCGAGGAGCTGTACACACAACGCCTTGCGTTCTATATCATCCGCTACCATGTGTTCTGCGAGGGTGGTGTCACACCGTTCCAACACCACCGCCTTCTCTGACAACGATACAACATAAGTATGCACCAAGGACACATGGCTGCACCGTCTCGCGTACTGTTTGAATTTAACCAAAGACGCAAGAATGTCACGACCCCTCTCTGTACTACGTTGCGCCTCTTGGGCAAACCAGTAGGTGGTAGCCGGGCTGCCACCATGGTAGATGGTGTGCTCTGTGGTGCAGATGGGGGAGATGAGAGCGGAATTCGAGCCCTCCTTGTCTGCGTGGACTGTACACTGTCTGACAAGCGGTGGAGGCGCCTGCGCAACTATATTGTATGGGATGAGTGTCAGGACGTCACCTTTATGCATGAGACGTGCTGCGAAGCGGAATGGGTGTACTACTGAGTATTCATGTAAAGCGCTGATGAGAACGCCGTTTACAAAGAACCATACACGGCCAGAGACGTCGACGCGGCAGGTGAGAACATCGTTGCCTGCAAGAGGTGTCGCGATCCACGCTGTGCCCACCCCATTGTGCACAACGAAGCACCCTTGATTGGTGTTAAGGATGACAACGGAGTGCGCGCACTCATCTGCGCCCAAAGGGGAGTTGTGGTAGTTCGCTGGGACGTCGGAGAAGACGCCAAACGCAATGCCACAGTCGCCCTTCAAAGTGTCCAGACGAACGCTGCAGTCGACACTGCTTGTCAAAGAAGCGACGGTGATCTCCTCATCCGTGATAACGGTTGCTTTCAGATCGGTTTCGCTGACGACCCTGCAGCCTTCATCGGTTATGTCAACATTTTTCACCAAAGATTCATCCAACGAAGTGAACCTAAGGCAACCCCCAAACTGCGCTACATCAGGACCAGCTTTCTTTGCACGCTCTGGGGCGTCGATGAGTTTGTTCGCTGCGACGTCCACCTTGAAGAGGCTGTTGAGGTATGCATCGTGCTCGAGGAACGAATAATCGACCCCACCCAGCATGGGGATCACATCCTGCGCGGGTGTGCCACGGTGCGCCGCCTCCAGGAAGGACGACACCTCCTCGCCGTCTTCGTCCAGCTCGCGCCAGAACACCGCTGCACCCCGCCTGTTCACCCCCTCTACTGTTCCCTGGAGGTGGGTGTCCTCCCGGAGGGTCTGCTTCCGTGCTTTGTCCTGCTTGAAGGTAGGCCCTGGCAGCACTTTCATCCCTTCCTTCAACTCGACTGGTCTGCCGTAGCAGAAGCCACAGAGGCGAAAATGGTGTTCCTCGCAAAGGTGGATTGGGGTATCAACAGGAAGCACAACCCGGCAAGAACTGCATGCAGTGGTTGCAGCGATGGTCTGCGGAATGAGCGGGCAAGCCTCTCTGTGAAAGCAACGTCTTTCCAGATCGGGGGAAAAGAAAAAGTACTCCACCGGCACCACAATGCCTTTCAAATCAGCGATGAGGACACCAAGGATACGGCGGGTTGCTGTGGTGACTACTCCGGTTTTTCCTTGGAGGATGTTAAAGTTTGATGGTGTCGATGTGCACGAAGCATCGAGGTACTGTGCAGGGGTCCACAAAGGATCTGAAGCGGAGGCATACAGTTTAAAGCTCGTCCCTTTCTTAATACACCCTACAAACGGCATTGGTTCGTCCTCTTCAGCATATTTCACACCTTCTCGGCCAATACTGTGTGCCGGTTGGCCACCTCCTCCTAATCCAGCAAAGTTAAGAAACTGTGAATGGTAGTTTTGAACGTAGGAAACGCCTCGAGGATTTGCCACCCCTTCCGATGATGTATTAGAATAGGTCCGTCCAGCGCATGTTATCCCCAGATCCACCATCGGTGGTGTTTCCAGATGGGGATCGTTGTGCACATTGTTGCGTGACAGCGTTGAAGATAAGGTTGAGGAGGTCAAAGAGATTTGACGTCCCTGCATGATCTCTCCTAGGGGCGGTGAGGTGGGCGTTCCGGTCAAACAGAGGGACGAAGAGGAGGGGATGGGGGCGGTGGTGGTGTCGCCTGCGAAGACGGAGAGGTCCCCCTCGGCGGTGGTGCGGAGGGTAACTGCGTTGAGGGTGACGTCCACTGCGAGGTGCTGTTTCGAAGGGAGCGCGCCTTCAGGAATGCAGACACAAATCGCGAAACGATACCTCCCGGTGGTGAGAGGGAGGGCACCATTCGCGACATGCGTCCCCTTAGGTGAAGTTGGGGTTTCATATGTGTCAAGCACAAAGTCAGAGTGAACCACCTCACCGTTCAGAGCTAGCCGGAGTCGTCCATACTCCGTTACCTCCACGGTTACTGCTACCCCATCGTTGTCTGATTCCGGTGCAGGTACTGCCACTGCGCGTCCTTCTCGGACGGCGTGGTATTCACTTCTCTCTGCTAGCGTGATGCGAAGCCCTGCTGCGTCGAAGCCTTCGTGACCTACGGCAGAGGTGAGGACACTGTAGTCTTCGAACTCCGCTTTGGTGACCCCAATGGTGATGGATGCTGCAGGCTGTGTTGCATTAGTGGTGGTGAGATGAGGAGCGCGGGTCAGTGCAATGTGTGTTGACAGGACAATGGTAGAACCGCTTTCAAAGAAGAGGTCGGTGAAGAGCGTGCTGACACCATGTTGCGCATGTGCCAGGTCGACCCGGAAGGACTGTGCATTCGGTGCGATGCTTGCAAAGAACTCTGTCGAGTCGTCCCCTTCCAGAATCATCTGACGTTTTGCGGAGGCAACACGAGCCAAAGGGTTGCGTAGTGTTGCTTTGAGCACCGCATTTAGCGTGTCATGCACTATTGTTGCTTCTTGTACCAAACGTGTTAGGGTGTCACCTTTGCAACACCACTGTGGGGTGCTGTGCGCGGCAAAGTCTGCACGGAGGAGCGACTGCGTCACATCCACAGCACGCAGACGTGGTGACAATGGGATTGGATCCTTCGCAGTAACGGTCACCACTGTATCCGCAAGGTTGTGCAGACAGACGCAAAACCGCACCCCACCCCCGGTCTCGCTGATTCTCCGCCCATTAATCGGCAGCGCCGCCACCGGCGCACCATTTATCCGAAACACCACATCCACCTCACGAATCGCCACAGAAACAACGTCACCTCGAAGCACGCTTCCGATCTCCACAAAGGTAGACACATCTTCATCCTCATCAGCACCGTTTGCGAGCAGCAAGGCCGTACCACCATGAAACACTATGCAGAACCCTGCAAGCGACCGAGGCGACACCGACACCACTTCAGCACGCCCCGACACCACTGTCACCGGGGCTTGCGGAGGTGCTGTCACCCCCTCTGTCAACCCAACACATAGCATCGGAGACAACCCTGGCTGCCCTGCCTCCTCCTCCGGCAGGGTCAACTCCGTCACCTCCAGATTCATTGCGGCGGTCTGCCCCAACCTATACAACCCTGTAGATATCGCGACAATACTGCACGGCATGGTTGCCTCCACTGTGGACACCACCCCATCGAGGATGTGGCTTCGAGACTCATATGTGTACCCTATGAGTTGTACTGCACTGCCAAGAGGTGCGAGGCCTTCGAGGGGTAGCGGCAAAAGGTCAGGGGAGAGAGGTGTGGAGCTTGCGGAGTGGTCTGGGGAAGGTGCACCGCGGGCAAGCGGCGTGACATAGTTGGGCACCGTGGTGAGCATGTCGCGCAATACAATCTCCTGTTCGGAGCAGCGGAGACGTTCCGTTTCGGTGTCGACATCCCCCACTCCATTACGGAGCAGTTGTACATCTTGGAAGCCGTGCCCCACACGGTAACGGTATACCTGAAGGGTCTCTCCAGCCTCCTCCCACCGTAGTCTGTTGAAACCATGTAGCCATAAAGGCACCCCCCCATTGCGTACCCGCACCTCTCCATGCAACCATGTAACCGCAACGAACCCATCTTCTACCCCAACGACGCGCCCTTCATGATATGAAGTGCCATCCTGCCCTTCCCACATCCAGCTTGGTCCGCGGCAGACTGATGCACCGACTGCAATCTTCTCTGTCGCGCCACAACAAAACAGACATAACGCAAAACTATGTGTACGGCACTCCTTTAACGGCGCGCCAAAGGGGAGATGCGTCAAACATGAAGAACAAACCCGGGTCGTTCCACTCCGTTTGAGCACCCCAGGAAGCAATGCACACGCATCATGCGGGCACACCCTCCGCTGGCTCGACGGAAACGCACTGTACGCAAACGGAAGGTTATCTGACCCATAATTCAGCGACACCGACCTTGGGGAAAGATGTTCAACAACACCTACCCTACCTAAGACTCTCCGAGCTGCAGCTTTAAACCCTGTGTGCATATACATAAGGGCGTAGGATAGGGTTGGGGTGCGTACTTCGTTTCCGACCTTTAAAATGCCGGCATAGCGTGTGGTGTCGGTGGAGATGGTGGAAAAGGCTTCGTCTGCGGTGTCGTCATCGCAGAGGGTGGCGAAGGTTGCTACGTCGTCATCGATGTGGACAACGTCGTCGCCATCGGAGATGGTGCCTGTAGAGAGCTTTTGGGTGAGTGGCATGACGATGGTGACATCGGTAGTTCTTGGTGGAAGAATTTCAACGGCAGACCCTTCATCGTTCAAGGACACCGCAAACCGCTGTGCCCCCTCCACCACCAACCGCGTCTGCATTACCACCTCATTCCCATTTAACGAAAACGACAGCTCCCCGGAATGAAGCAATACCTTCACCCCGACCACATCCCCAGCCGCCAAGGTAAACCCCTGCAACAACTCGCACACCCCATTTTGAATGACAAAGTTGCGGTCCTCCGTATTGACCAACACCCCACACCCTTCGAACCCCTCTACCCCAATCGTTTTGTCACGGTAAAAGAGGGGGACCGCGTTTTCGACCAACCCAAAGAGGACGTAACCTCCTTTGCTTATAACTGAGTAGCGTATTTCTACAGAATCGTCTGCAGCCCAGCCGAGGTTGGGACCAATGGAGAGGAGTGTGGTGGTAAGCATGGTGGAGGACCCGGTGTCGGAGGAGGTCGCGCGGGAGCCGTTGTGGCTGACTTTGATTGTGTTGCGTTGGTCGCTGTCGACGAAGGAGAAGGGGTGGGAGGCCAGAGGTGCGGTAAGAGGTTCTTCCACAACATAGCCCATGTCAGCTTTGCAGTCCTTCCAGGTCGCTGTTCGGCGTGGGAGTGACTGTGTCTCGCATTCCGGAGTGGATCGCACAATGGAAACCTTAGACCCCCTCACGGTGCTGCTCATCGCAAAGCGGCAAGGGTGCAGCGTCGCGAAGTCTTCGCTGACTACAACGTCGTTTACCTTAAAGAATACCTCTCCATCTTGAAGCTTGACAGTCGCGGTATCGCCTTTCCGCAGTTTTGGGAAGGTAAGGGGCTTAAAAGGGGCCTCAGAAAAGGTGATGACGGTGCCCCGGTTGGTGCATGCAAGACACAACGATTCGGTACCAGCACCGAGGTGGCGGCGGTACAGCTGCATCCCTTCTACTTCCTCTAGTATACCAAAGAGGAGGCATCCTTCTGCACCTGGAGGCAGCTCATCGATGTGCCAGGTGATTTCAGAGACGGGGGCACGTTTTGCGAGAGGTTTTGGTACTGTTGTAGTGGTGGCCTGCGAGCCCGGGTAGTGTAGTGTGTCCACCACCAGAATGGGTGTGTAGGTGGGAAGCAGGGAAGACTGTGGCGGCGCGCCTTCGTGGGGTTGTGGCTGCTCGGGGGAGACAGAGAAGGTGCGGCCGTCTTCTGAAACGGAGACACCGTGTGTCGACAGCGCGGCACGTCCTGTCTGAGATGTGTCGCTCCAGATGCGATGTGTAAACGTACCCTTCGTGTCGTGTATACAGCGTGGTGGGTACACCAGAGGTCTGTCCACCTCCCATCGTCTGAGAATCTGTTCGTATTCGGCTCTCCGTTTGGTGAGGTAGAAGAGGCTCTCGCCAGAGAATGTTTCGAGGTCGTTGGTATACGCAGAGAGGCGGTTCAGATCGTATGTCCAGCGATCGGGGTCCACGACAGTGTGCATCCCCGGCTGTGTCAGGGAGAACGCAAAGCGGAAGGAGCCTTCAATCGTTGTCACCACATTCGCATCCGGCTTGAGCGTTGCCTCAACCCAGCCTGGTGGTGGTGGGGTGAAAAATGAGTTGTGCCCCCCTCTGGGCACCACCAGAACACCGTTCACATAGAAATGCACGCGAGCAGGACGTTGTTCGACCCCTTCCTTCGCAGGCTCGAGGGACACTTTGATGGACACTACGTCACCCGAAACGAGGCTGGGGATTCCTACACGGGAGAGGCCTCCGTTGGACATGAAGTAGCACTCTCCTGAAGCAGGCTCGCTGAGCAGCGCATACGACGAATAAGACGTGCCCAGAATGCTGTCACCGTAGCCGAAAGGTGTGTCCTGGAGAATGCCGAAGGCGGCAATGCGGTCGGTGTAGGTGCTGCTGTCGGCGCTCTCAGCGTCGATGAAGAGAAAGTTGATCGACAAAGGTGGTGTGCCGTTCATCTCCTCTTTGCACACAGAGGCGCGCTTTGATTCACGTCGAGGTGACGCAGCTGGGGACAGCGAGGAGGTTGTGTTGTGCTCGCTGTGTGGCGTCTGCGTTCCTGGGTCTGTTTGTGGAACACTCCGCGCACGGCCGAAACAATCATCCCGAAGGTCGAAGACCTCGCCGCAGACAACAGAGGCAGTGTTGTGTGCCGTGCAGGTCGCAGACTTTCCTTCGTCGCCATACGCAAAACAGTGCGGCACACACTGCAGTACATGGTGACCCAGCTCAGGGTGATAGTTTAAACAACGAAGCGACATTGCATCTGCCGTAGCGGTTTCTTGCGACGTACCGTTCTCAACATTCCCTACCCCGGAAGAACGCGGCTTTCCGGTAGGCAGGACGTGGCGGAGGTTGTAGACCTTCCCCAACCCCACGGTGCGGATCTCCTCCAACTCGAGCTCCTCCCTCCCAGGTTGCAGCGGGATGAAGTCTTGACAGTGCTCCGGCCGTTCTGGGTAGTCCACTGTATCGAGATCACCCCCTTTCCCTACCCCATTCCGAAGCCATCTCAGTGCGACGGAGGGCGACCCTGCAACCACCTCTGCCACCGCCCCGGGGTTGCATGGTTCGGTTGTGAGATTGGTGAGGCAATAGGTGGGGCCCTTAATGACGTATACCCCGGTGGTGATGGGGGTGGTGATGCCTCGGCAGAAGGCGCATACTTTGTAAGCATGCGCAAGGCATTCCATGCACGATGCTGACGATGGGTAGGGGTTGCTGCAGGCCCCGCAGAGGAAGGCGGTGCCGAGGGTTGCGCTGAGTGTACAGCCTTCGTAGCAGCAGCGTTCCACCTCACGTGGGAACACCGAATAGTCAAATGCAAAGGAGGTTGTGCCATAGTCCACCACCACGCTGTCTGGAAGACAGTGCGCGATAACCCCTACTTTTCCAAGCACCTTCAGAACGTCTTCATTCGCATAGCACCGCATGGCCTGCACACCCAAATCACTCTTCGGGGCACGTACCTCCAGGCCAACACGCAGTGCGCCACCTTCCATCTTGAAGGAAAAAGAGAAGCGGGGGGTGAAAGGAGGGGGAGAGGGGTTTTTATGAAATGGGCATGGGAAGGGGGGTGGTGGTGGGTCTCTGGTGGTGGGGTTGGGTTTGGGGAGGTGCAAAGGGTTTGGTGAAAGGACCGATTGCAGGGGCATCGTGAGAACTCGAACAGTGGTGTGTTTTTCCTATGCCATGAATTGTCTGCCCCTTGTTGCGCAACGCAATGCTACTGACGAGAAGGCGGTCCAAGGCAATTGACCGACATACACTCGCTAACTCTTAGAGACACAGGAAGTCATTAGGCGGTGTGTGACCTTTGGACCCTCCTCGCCTTTTGAGGAGTTCGGACACTCTTCTGCTCATGGTTTTGACATGGACTTGGCATGAAGGTTTTGATAAAAAGCCACATTTTTTCTTTGCATTTTTCAATTCTAACAACTCGTCTCGTCTAGCACATCTACGTCCACTTCCCCTCCCCTTTCCCCCAACTCTAAAACCGAAACGCACGGCGTCCTGTTTGCTCACCCACCTCTTCTCTCTTCCCTTTCCGCTTTGCATGCAGAGGTGGAGGCACTACAGTTCCGCCCAGCATCGCACGCGACAACAGGTCAACATCGTTCACATGAAATCCTTGCAACGCTGGCGACCACCCACCGAGCGGGGCACTCCCGGGGGTGAAGTCGGCTGTACTGACAACACCTCCACCTCCACCCCCACCCCCATGCACTTCAACCCCGCTTAACCCCATCAGCGTTTCTCTTGCGTCGGTGTGGGGTGCAGGTGGTGGAGGTGGAGGTGGTGGAGGTGCCGCACCCCGTTGCAAACGAAGCTCCGCCTCCAAGGAAGCCACCTGGGCAACTAGCCTGCCGTTCTCTGTTGTCTGCTGTTGCAGGGCTGCGGTCAGCATGTCGACGGCGGAGAGAAGCTCGGACACGGCTTCGTTTGCAAAGCTGCGGATGTGGGTGGTGGTGGTGGGGTTGCCGGGTGCACCATTATGTGCCGCCCCTTCCCGCACAGCCAACAAACGCGCAACAGCGTCCTGCTGAGACTGCAAACTCCGTGATAAAGTATTGGCTGCGTGTTCTATTCCCATCTCCATGGTGGTTTTCTTTCGACAAAAAGGCCGAAGTTTTGTTAAGAAATGTTAAAGCTGCATGTAATATGCGTGTAATGCGTTCCTTTGGGGGGGATAGTGGTGGAGGAAAAAGAGGGAGGGGGGGGGAGGAGGAGGAGAACAGAAAAAAAGAAAAGTTTATAAGATGAACCTAAGCCTCACAAAAAAGAAATTGGGGGGTTGCATCGATCTGTTTTGTTCCTGTTTTTTTTTGTTGCTATGGGGGGGAGGGGGTTTTGACCAACTTTGGTTGTTCATTTTTTGAAGGGATCGAGGGGAAAAATAAAACATTTATTTTTTGCTTTAGAAATACTCATGGAATGGCCGTCCACGATCTCTTCTTCTGTGCAGGGGGTGCCGCAAGAAAACCGAGTTAATATATGGGAGCTATTCATGATGATATGTCTGTTGTGCGTGCACATCTAGAACAGGCAGTCAAAAACGTGGTCGGGTCTATACAGAGAAAAGAAAAGAAACAACAAAACGGGAATTAAAGACACCATAAAATATCTAGGAACCTACATTTGCTCCGA
The DNA here is from genome assembly GCA_964035575.1 of Rhynchopus sp. YZ270_cl-10. NCBI lineage: Eukaryota > Euglenozoa > Diplonemea > Diplonemida > Diplonemidae > Rhynchopus > Rhynchopus sp. YZ270_cl-10. The sequence continues at coordinate 1,017,763 of OZ037911.1, read as the reverse complement.
CCATACCCCCTGATACCTCCCCCCATCTGACCCCCCAATTGGGGAGATGGTGATAGGGTGTGGTCAGAACTAAATATGTCCCAAAAAAAAATCTAATCAAAAAACATAACACAATACGGCACACCGTCACCCCCTTTTTTTTTGTTACCAGAACACCGTGGTATTTGTCTTTATGTCCAAAAAACCCATAAAAAAAATGCACAAATTTATCTACCCCACCCACGACACTCTAATGTCCTTTTTTGTAATACATATTGTGGTAGCTGCATCATATTTTCTTCCTTTTGATACTTTATTATAAATCGTTGGAGTAGTGCAGTTTGCCTCGGTTGTGTTGCCAACAGTTTGTGCAAATCTCCACTTTCTCTTCGACAACTCTAATTTCTTTTATTGTTTGCCATCATCACCCATTCTCTACAACCTCTATCCCCTCAAAAAAAAATCACATTATTTTGCAACACTTTCCCCCAAAACTTCTCCATCTCCTTTTCCCACCCCCCCCCCCCCTCACTCAGGCGACACATCCCTCAGCGGCCTTCGGTTTGTCGTGGGGGGAGTGCTGGTACGGTACTGTACGACCCCGCGACGTGCCGCACCAACACTTCCTGTACGCCGCATGCTGGCGGAGGTGGTGGACGAGGCATAACGCGGTGCCGACGCAGGCGACGGCGACGGCGCCGTACGACGACTGCTTGATGGGGTGGCATCAGCTCCTCCACCTCCACCTCCTCCACTTCCTCGAGAGGAATGCAGCTGCGATGCTGCTGTCCGTCTCGCTCCAGGCGAAGCACCACCACCGATCTCATGCGCCCTCGCCCGCCTTGCACTCAAGCATGTATACACTGCAGAAAGGTTGTGCGAATTGACTGCAGGGGATCCATCCGCCAGCGCCAACCTCGCTACATCAACCTCATGAAGCAATGCGTCTCTCAGCTGCGTCAGCTGATCCCTCTCTCCCGACCGCTTCCGGACCAACGCGAGGACAACGGAGAGGGTCTGCTGCTCTGCTTGGAGCGCTTCTTCGGAGTGTTCTAGGGCCTCAAATTTTCGTTGGTGTAGTGCGGATTCTGCGGAAGACGATACAGCAGATCTGTTCAATGCTGGGGTGAAAGGAGCATGGGGGTAGAGGTGGTGGTTGTGCGCAGAGCGTGTGGTGGTGCTGTCTGGGTCGTGACCTTGCGCTGCCACGGCGGAGGTTGTGGCGCTGCTTTTAAAGTTGCTTCCTCTGCGGAGGTGGAAGATGAGCTCGCGGTTTGCCTTTTTCATTTCCGCCTGCTCGATTTGAAGCGCATCCAATCTCTCCTCCCAATGCTGTCTCGTGCGTGCCAGGAGTGCCTGCTTCATCTCCTCGACCTCCCGCAGATCCGCCTTCCCCCTCCTATGGCACCCCCGCAACGACGCCATCGCATCCCGCGACGCAACGTTCGCCGCGTTCAACCGCTTCCACATCTCCTCACACCAGGCCTCCCGCTCCCTCCCTTCCCTCTCTATCGTCACCGCCAGCTCCCCCATCTCTCGGTTCGAACTATAATTATGCAGTCGCTGAATTTTACCGTGCCCCCGATCCACCCACTCAAAGATCGGCTGCAAAAAATCCCCAGCCCAAATACATAATGTTTCAAGCCTATAACGTAAACGGTCTGTCGCTGCTTGAACCTTAGCGGTTTTGACTTCTTTGAGAAGAGCATATTCCACAATGACCTGTTTCCGTCCAATGGAACGGACACCGCGGTCGTAGATATCTTCTGTGGAAGGGACGTCTTCGAGATCGTCTAGATCCTCTTCGGTGAGTTCTGAAGTGCCTTTTTCAACTTCGGCGCGCAGTCGGGTTTGCAGAAGCGTTTCGTATTCGCAGTCTAATGCCCATTCTTTGAGTTGCGCGAGCCGTAGGTCATCTTGAAGACGTTGCTTTGTCCACCACAACTCCCGCGAGGCGCGTGCAGATGCCGCCCTCGCCGCACCCCTCTCCCCATCAGCAAAATCCGGCGCAGACGGCACGGAGACAGCACCGCTCCCTAAAGATGTGTTGGAGCTACGTCGGCTGACACCCTCCATTGGCGAGGGGGGTAGGTGAGGTGAGGTGAGGTGGGGGGGGTAAAAAAAAGGCTTTTTAGGGAGAAGAGGAGTGGGGACGGAGGAGTACCATGAATGAGGGGGGAGGGGGAGGGGGGCTGTTGGGTAAAAGGGTTGTGTTGTGTGTAGTTGAAGAAAAAGGTAGAGTTGAAAAAAAATACAAAAAGTCCTCTCGTGACGAACAGTGTACCTTTGGTCATGACCCGGCTTGTACTGGGGGGACACCCCCAACCATGAAGTTCTACAATCCATTTCGTGGTTTACTGGTGTGGCCGACGACCCCCAAAATAGCAGAAAGTAGCACAAAATAGCACCTCCCTTCAGCCGCACCAAAACATCCAGATGCCCAGAATAGCAGAACACAGCAGAAAATAGCACAAAAATAGCACCCCCTTTCAGCTACACCATTTACGTCTAAAAAAAATGCTCGAGACTCGTTACTCTTTGCTAGACAGCAAGGAAGTGGTGGGGAGTGTGGAGGGACATGAAAAAATGAAGTGAGGTGCCGTTTTTTTTAACAATTTCCTACAAGCGTAGGTGGATATAGTGCGTATGTACTATACCCGCACTGCCTCTTACCACGTTGCCGCCCTCTTGTTGTTCTTCGTAGCGGGGGGGGTTCCACACCACTCAAAAGCGGTGGGAGGAGAGGTATCATTTTCCTTTTCCTTTCTTTTTTTTGTAGTTTCGACTGTCTTTTAATAAATTGTAAGTTGTTACTAGCCCTGGCGGCTCGAGGCGGGTCTTGCGACGACTCGTGCCTTTTTTATTATTCAGCATCAGTGGTACGGGGTACCGTTGATGCTTTAGTGAAGCGGGTTTTGACACTTTTTATAGACACCTGCCCTACCCCCCTGGGCACAACGTACCCTTTTTTTTCTGCCAGAAAAATTTGGGCTTACCGATGCTTCCTATCTCGGAAGAGAGACCCCATTATGAATTATTTTGTTTTTTTTTTTTTGATAAATTATTGAATTAGTGTAGTTGCCTTGGTTGTGTTTGCCACAATTGTACAATCTCCACTTTCAGTGTTTTTTTTTTTTTTTTTTTTTTTTTTGTACTCAGGTAGCTACGTAGCCTTCAGGGAGGCAATCGTGTGCTAATACAGAAAGTATCAGTCAAGGCTGTCCTTACAGACGCATGCCAAAGCGGCCGCCACATGGGTGTGGACTTTAGATTGAAGTTTCATCATTGTACTAGCCCAGGGAGGGTTCCCGGCTACCGGCGAGGTCTCTTCCAATCCGTTCCCTAGTTTCCTAGGGGGGCCTCCTTGGCTTCACTGGCTAGGGCTCTGCAGGTCCCTCCACACATGTTGTGTGCCTGCCTTCAGCACCCAGGGTAGCATACCCAGCACCTTTTACCCTCAGGTCAGACCTTCATAGAGTTTCAGGAGGAGTGCCACAAAAGGGCCCCCGGATGCAATTTAACGTCCAGCCCAGGACGTGGAGGGCACACCCGGGTTTTTTGAACCCCAAAAAAGAAGCAAGCCCAATGTATTGCGATGACGTTTATTATATTTTAATTTTTTGTTGTTGTATCCCCAGAATTCACCTTGTTAGGTTATGTACACAGAGTTGTGTGTGCTTGGTTCGCCCTACAAAAAAAAAATAAAGAAAAGCTTAAAAAGATGAACCTAAGCCTCTCGTGCATTTATTATTGTCACCTTACGAAAAGTTGACTTAAAATACAACAGCTCTCGTGACAGTGTACCGTGGTACACTGTCACGAGAGGGATTGGTAGAAAAAAGTTTACAAAGATGAACCCAAGGCCTCTCGTACATAGTCATCCTAAAAATATGTACATCTGAATATCATCCCAATTCAAACTAAAAGAAAAAAGAGAAAAAAAAAATGTATTCTTTTGGGTTGTTTGGGTACAGCCAAAAGTCATGATAAAAGGGGGAGGAAAATGGGGGGGGGGGGATTATTTGGCAAGCCATATGCTCCGCTGCTGTCACCTTATTTGAAACCAAAAAAAAAAAAAAAATCGGAGGGGGGCAAATTAAAAGATTGAATGTACCCTTTTTTTGTACATAACATCAAAATCAAAATCAAATAAAACCTTCGTAACACACAGACAATTTACGCGTATGTCAAAATGTCAAAAAACAATGTCACCAACGCAGCCAATAACCCTCTTATACGAGGGGAAAAAGCGCGGTTACCCTTAGGAAATAGTACTCAAGACAGAAACAAAAACAGGGGTAATTATCATAACACCCACGTTACTAATACCCATTTACGATAATACCCACTGGGTATTATCGTAAACTTTTTGGGTATTATCGTAAAGTTTTTGGGTATTATCGTAAACTTTTTGGGTATTAGTTTTGGGTATCCCAACAATTTACAAGAAAGATTACTTAACCTACTGCTGGAAGTTGCCAGGTCGTAGTAACACACAAAGTGTGCCTCCGTTCGGGAAGACCGGATATTCTAGAGACCAAAAAGGCCTCAAGAATATCTTCCGGTAGTCAAGGTATAACCGAGTGAACGGCCCAAGACCCCCGTGGAGAAGTTAAATGTTGTAATGCTATCAAGTACAAACTGCGACCACTGTCTTACCCTCCTCAATGCATGGTGGAAGATGTCTTTGACAACAAATATCCTGTACCCAGGTACCCATATTCCCAGACCCACGCAGCACTACGTCGCAGTACTACGCAAAATTTACCACCAGACCCTGTCTTCGTGCACCTGAAGTACAACGCCGCAGACAGGCCAAACATGCGTTGGACTCAGAGGAATGCCTGCTGTGCAGTGTATCAAACATGAGAACCAACTCCCAGCAACAAGGGGCGCCTTTTGGCGGGCGTTGTTGAGGGTGTTTGGGGTGCAAAGTTTTCCACAATTTTGATGCGCGGGTACAGAAGTGTTGTCTTGTTCTTTCATCTCTAGGAATGTAAATGTCAATCGCGTTTAACTACCACTAGGGCTTGTTCAGTGAACCCACAAGGGGTCGAAGGGGGTTGGTTATCCCATATCTATCAAAGGTTGTGTCGACCAGGCGAAACCACTATGTTACGCTGTACGTTGTTAAATCCGAAGAAATAACACTTTAGCAGCCGCAGGAAGTTTGCTAAAAAGAGTGCCTCACGCTACACAAACCACCACCCGCGATTGACTTAGATGTTATAACAAAGAGAATTCAGAACAAAACAACACCCTGCCCCATACACACTAAATTGTCATGCTTCAAGAACATGCCTGGGCCAAAATTACTATGACGAAAAGGCAACAAGACCACCCACAAGAGTGTGAAATGTGCACTGGTTTTCTGGGGGAACGCAATATTTTCTTGTGTCTAGTCCTCCGCGAGCAGAGGACAGACTTTCCGGAAGGTTGCCAAAGTCGAATTTCTTGCACTAGCTATGCTCCCTGGGTTAATGGCTATAGCAGTGACTGACTAAATGTTCCCACCCAGGTCTTCGTATGTTGAGGTGTAGAATGTCGGAGACGGAGAAGCGCAATCGCTGATGCAGTTCAGATTTCGCGATCCTGTGATGAGTGTAAATGTGGGTGTAATTAAGTTATGTCGCTTGGAGAAAGATTAATTGTTAATTGTCAAGAAAAATGGTTACCCTGAATTTGAGGATGTAAGACAGGGATGCAAAAAGTTGTGTAAAAAAAACCCCCCCCCCATATATTTAGTGAAAATTGTATTTTCTCTGGGGTCGATGAAACCATACCTTGTCTGCACATTCACCAGCGTGCGAGCGCCTCTGATACCTTGCGCGAGTAGCCAGCTAAATCACATCGTACCTGGGTACCTGGGTACCTGGGTAATACCCAAAAAGTTTACGATAATACCCAAAAACTTTACGATAATACCCAAAAAGTTTACGATAATACCCAGTGGGTATTATCGTAAATGGGTATTAGTAACGTGGGTGTTATAGTCATTTTCCCACAAAAACATTGTATGACACAATACCACAGTTGAATGGACAACATCCCACAGAAACTTATAACTGATTTTTTTTTCCCCCCTTCCCGCAGTACACCTACCAACAACCCTCCCACTCCCCCACAACGGTACTGAATCCGGTCCCCCGGATCACCCCCCCGTTAAGAAATATTGGGTATCGAAAATTTAACCCCCTCCCCCTCCCCCAAGGTCGACAGAACTCACTTAAAAGGGCTTTTTATTGATTCAAATCCCTATTTATTTATTTTTCTTTCTTTTGCGTCTCAAACAGTCTTCACTGTCGGAGAAGCAGAACAACTCACATGATCCGACTAACTCACTTGCACACGATGCACAATCTGTGAACACAATCACACCCTCCCTCTCCCTCTCCCCCTTTTTTCTCTGCAGCTCTTTTTTTAGTGCATGTAGGAGTCATCGTCGTCGTCGTCGTCAGGGAGAGGGCCTGTCTCTTGTGTTGCGGTCTCAGGGGCTTCGACGTCTGGTTGGCCGTTGTTCACGAAGTCGCAGCTGGTGTGCTCGCTGTCTTCGTCGTCCTCGGCATCCGCCATGACCACCATATCATCATCACCTGCGGCGATGAGGGAGAATGCGTTGCCCTCTTCCTTCTCGCAGGCGCCACGCTGGGTTGTCTCCTCGCCAGCAACGTCCAGACGTGCGCGTGCAACAGCCTGCAGCATCGTGTGTTCAACATGAAGCTTCGCCAGCGCCTCCTCGTCCGTCTCCGTCTCCTCATCCAGCGCAGACACAGTGTACATCAGCAGAAGGAAGTCCGAGAACTGCAAGAGTGTGATGATGATGGGAGAAAAAGGGGGGGGGGCGGGCGCGTGTTTGCATACCTCTTTACCCCTGAGGGGGGCAAGGTTCTCATTGGGGGCGAACGGGTTGCACACAGAGACAGAGTTCTTCTGTGGTGGTGGAGTATTTTTTTTTTAGGTGGTTTTATTTTTATGACTGAAAAAAAATTGAAAGTAGAGACGTCGTGTTTGGCCCAGTGCATGCTATCGTTGGTTCGGTTTGTGCAGGTTTTTGGTGGCGTCTTCTTGGCAGCGGCAGGTGTCTCGATGCGTCCAGCGCACACACAGCTTCCGTCACTCTAGAGTCGGTTCGGTGTCGCAGGCAGCTAGCAGTGGCAGCAGTGGCAGCTTTGTGAGATAGGTGTACAGTGCTTGAGGAGACGCGCATGGCTGCATAGTAATGATTCGTGTCACGGAGGCAGTGCAACCCAGGTGTAGTCCCTCGAAGCCTGGAAGACACCACGTGTCGGCACCCTGCGCACTCCGCAGCTCGGACAACAGCTTAGTTGTGTGGTCTGTGTCGTTCTTGTGAAGTACGGTCTCACGGCTCAAAGACCGACGCAAGCAGGTCCAGATCCATATCCATCATGGTCTCGTTGCTGTCTGTGGCACGTATGGCGCATGCTTCGACCAACACAGGTACAATGGTGAGTCCTCTCTCTCTGCTGAAGTGCTGTGGGCAGCGGCAATCCGTTGTGATCTCCTGTCCTGTATCAATGAGCGCAGTCATTCTTGTGAAGTACGGTCTCACGGCTCAAAGACTGGCGCAAGCAGGTCCAGATCCATATCCATCATGGTCTCGTTGTTGTCTGTGGCACGTATGGCGCATGCTTCGACCAACACAGGTACAATGGTGGGCTCTCTCTCTGCTGAAGTGCTGTGGGCAGCGGCAATCCGTTGTGATCTCCTGTCCTGTATCAATGAGCGCAGTCATTCTTGTGAAGTACGGTCTCACGGCTCAAAGACTGGCGCAAGCAGGTCCAGATCCATATCCATCATGGTCTCGTTGTTGTCTGTGGCACGTATGGCGCATGCTTCGACCAACACAGGTACAATGGTGGGCTCTCTCTCTGCTGAAGTGCTGTGGGCAGCGGCAATCCGTTGTGATCTCCTGCTCTGCATCAAAGCACCGACGCCGGAGTCATTCTTGTGAAGTACGGTTTCACGGCTCAAAGACCGACGCAAGCAGGATCCACGTTGTTGTCTGTGATACGTGGGACGTATGCTTCGACCAACACAGGCACAATGGTGAGTTCTCTCTCGTCTGCTAAAGTGCTGCGGCGGCAATCCATTGTTAAGTTAGCAAGCACCTACGCACATCTGCTATTCTTCAACTGCGACGCGCCACAGTAGCTTACGGCCTTGTTGCAATACACCACGGCAAGCGCACAGTCTTGCCGTGTCCGAAATAGCCACCACAGGGTCAGAAGCCACACGATCCCTCCATCAACATCAAACAGAAACAAGTTGACTTGAAATACAAAAGCCCGCTCGTGACAGTGTTCCTTTGTACATGACCTGCACCAGCAGACCTCAACCATGCAGTCCGACGTCCATTTCGAAAACGTGCCCACGCACCAATACATTTCAAACACCAGATCCACTCGTTGCATTCTCTTATGCAACGTGCCTTTTGTCACTGGGTTTGCGTTCGTCCACAGCAAGGTTGTTCTCAACTTCAGGAGGCAGCAACACGGATTATCCTGCTTGCTCAAAACGGGTTTGGTACGAAAGCATGTCAGCAGAGCACTTGACAGCACAGAACATGACACCCCCGGGGAAAAGCGCGACTCCTTCACAGCACCACTCCTCCACCGGCTCACATGCCACAGCAACACCTACAGCAACACCCCGTTCCGTTCACATCCCACAGACATCGTTCTCCTCGCTGGAGGAGGTGAGCACCCACCACCACAGTACGACACTGCTATGTAAGCACCCTGCGCGTGAGAGAGCGGAGCAACGTCAGAGTCTTCATACACAGACACCACCTCTGCCCTGGGGCAGTTATCTAGCCAACCTTGTTAGCGACACAAATGGCAGGAGACACAAACAACAGCTCGGCTTCGACATTGGATCGGCCAATAGCAACACGCCTTCCTGTTCCCACTAAAGCACGCACCCGCCAGGCAGCACTACACATAATAAGCCTCACGACACGTTGCCCCTGTTCACCATGACCGCCACCCTGTCCCCTGCTCTCACAACCGCATTTCCTCGTCATACACTCAGCCGCCAGCCAACAAAAGACAGAGAACAACGCAATCGGGTCTTGCTTCGGTACTCTTCACACGACTTCGGGTTGTCTCGAGAGACGGGGCCAGTGCCATCAGCATAACATCACAATACGTTGCAAAAGCCACACACACAACGCTCCTTCCCGCCACATCAACGAACACAACACAACACACACATCCATACCATTGGGGGAAGGGGGATAAAAGAAAAGTTGATAATATGCCGTAAGCCGTTAGTCTTAAAAATAATAAAACCCTCGAACTTTTCATGGAACGCATGCCCAAAAAAAGTTGAAAAGAAGATGCCTCTCGTGCATACACATCTGAAGCTAAAAAAATGGCACAAAAGCGTGAAAAAACAGCTTTGTGAAAAGAGGGAATAAATTCGGTATCTAAAAACAATATTTTATCAAGATAAACCTAAGCCACGCTTAGCCCCCTACAACAGCAATGCTGCCACCTCAACGGAGTTCAGGCAAAAGTAACGTTGAATACAGAAAAAAAACGCTCTCTCGGCGCTCAGTTGTGATATCGCCCACCCCGGAGTGTTGCACAGAGTTGTGCAGAGTGCAGGGTGCATACCTTCTCCTCTGTCGTGCTGCGTTCGCTCGACTGCGCCTGAGTGATGCTGACCTGATGTGTTTCGAAGTCGAACCCGAAGGTATAGAACTTCATGAAGGCCTGAACCTGGCTGCTGTACTGTGCCATCTTGTGCATGGGTCCCCATTCACATTCGCTGGGGCGCTTTTCACGTGCAGTCGCTGGGTCGATCCACGCAATCTCAGAGCAGTCGAGCAGGAAGCGGATCACCATGACTCCGATGGTCTCAAAGTTGAGTGCGGCCTTGACCTTGGTGGAGCACACCGCAAGGGGGAGGGACTTGAAGAAGCTGCTCAGCACCCACATCATCGCGCGGACGACGGGCGACTGCAGGGCGTACGCCTGCAGCAGCGCACAGAGCTGCTGTTCGTGGGCAGTGTTGCAGGAGATGTCGAAGTTGAACTGCGCGTTGAGGGAGGCTGCCGTCACATCCCCGCCACGCCTGCGGAGGAAGATATTTTTGTACAGACCAGCAATGTCGACCGAGGTGAAGCCGTCCTTCGCCAGCACCTCCTGCAGCTTCGAATAGATCTCTGTCTGCACGGCAGGCGACATCTCACGGACCTGCTTCGACTGCACAACAACCATCTTCACCGGTGTCTCCTTCTCAGCAACGCCAAGCATCCACTCCCCAACCATGCGCATCCTGAACGGCTTGTAGCCCGCTGCGACCATCAGCTCTTCAATGTGCGTGATGATCTCGGAACACTTTTTGAGCGCCTCTGCGGAGGGGTCTTCCCACTTCTCAGCGTGCACGATGTGACGGAGGTAGCTATAGCGCAGCACGCGTTTTGCCTCCTCCGCGTTGATCATGTCCGTATCCTTTTCAAGACGTGTCACGGCCAGGGCCTCCGTCGCCTCCTTGGCATTAGCGTTGTTCTTTGAGCCTGACTGTGCCGGTATGTCGTGCCCCCACTCCGTGAGCAGCTCATGGATTCTCTCCTTCGCCCTGGCAATCACCTCAGGCGGTCCCGTCAACACCAGAGGACCCAGGTCGCCAACACGTTCCACCTGTGCCTTGCGTGAGTTCACAGCACACTCGGTGTCCTTCTCGAAGGAGGCAACGTGGCGACCACGTTGTCCGATGAAGCGTGCAAGCGCGTCCAGAGGGAACATGTATGTTTCGTTGATGTTGGTGTCAGACTTCCGGACAAACTTTTTAATCGCAGCAAGCCCTGCCTTGCGAGCCTCGGGGGTGCCGATGATGCGCACGACGCTGCCGTTCCTGCGGCGGGCGACATCGAGCTTGCAGTCTGTGTCGCGGGAGATGTCGTACATGTAGCGGCAGCTGTTGCGCTGCAGGTCCATCATCACCTGATCCGTCACCTCTAGCCATGTGTCGGTTTTGTCAAACTCTGCCCACAGCGATGTGACGCGGCGCACCTCGATGCTGCAAGACTCAACGTTCTCCATACGACGTGCCCGCACCACAACACGCCCCGTCGCGTTCGCATTCAACACCACACTGAACTTCCGCTCCATCAGGTGGATCTGGGAGCCACGTGTCCCCACCAGCTTCCCAATGTTCGTTGGCAGGATGTAGAAGACCTGCACGTAGTCCTTGCTGTTTTCTTCGAAGAAGCGCCCAACATCGTTCTCATGCCGCTGCTCCTGTGTGTAGTCGTCCCTGGTGAGGGAAGGCATCACGGTCGGGATGGGGTTGCCGTCAGCCGTTATCTGTGCCTGTGCCTGTGTGCGCTTCCCATTGTCCTTTCTGTCGAAGTCCCGATTGCGGTCGTCCCTTGTCTGCCTCACGTCGCGTGGTCCCCGAGGTCCGGGTCCGTCACCTGGCATGCTGTCACGAGGGTCGCGTCCGCCTTGCCTGTCACGCGGGTCACCACGTCCATCGTCACGTGCTCCGTCGCGTGGTCCCCGAGGCCCGGGTCCGTCACGGAAGTTGCCTCCTCGCGGATCACGGCGTACATCGCGAGGATTAAAGAAACCACGCTCCGGGCTCAACTGGCGGCGTTCCCTGTAGTCAGGCAACACAGGCCCGTCGCGGTAGCCGCTTGGGGCGTCACGGATGTCTCGGAAGGCAGGGCCAGGGCGGTCAAAACGGTCGCCAAAGCGATCCCGAGAGTCGGGTCTGTCGTCACGCGCGTCACGTCCGAAGCGGTCGTTGAAACGTTCCTCACGCAGGTCACGCCGGTCATACCTGTCGGAGAACCTGTCGGGGAACCTGTCGTCACGTGGGTCGGGTCCTCTGGGGTCACGTCCACGTGACATGAGGGGGTCTGGTGCGTAGTCGCGTCGCGTCATCTGGTCGTGCAGGTCGCGAAGGTACTGCAACTCGCGCAACTCCTCTGCGCCCATGCGGGCACCACCCGGTGCGTGTCTGTCCCGATTCATTACGGAAAGGGCTGTTCTACCTGGTGGGTGCGTGGGTGGAAATGCTGCACTGCTGCACAGCAAAGCTGAGGACACGTAAAAAAGGGGGCAAAGAGTCTGCAGCTGACATGGCTTCTTCATTGGGTGCGTGGGAAGGAAGGGGTGGGGCATGAAGAAACACTTGTCGCGTGAAACTCGCCTGTCATCCATGGTAGAAGACAGCGTGGAAAAAAAAAGTGGAAAAAAGGTGACAAAAAAGAGTAAACATCCTCGTGGACACTAAGCACACAAATGATGCTGGCAATATACAACACCACACCACATCGGGCATCAATTACTCATTGTGCAGGTCCAATCGGGGGAAGATACCGTGAGGTTAATACAATAAAAGTTGTGATGGTGAACCAAAGCTTCTGCTTAGTCCACGTTATGTATAAACTCGCTATGAATAAGCTTGAAGAACGGAGAGAAGAACAAGAGTCAAAAGGTGAACGTGTCAAATGATCTGTCATGTATAAATAGGTGCAGATGCTAATGAAAACGAAAGTTAGGATCGGGGTTAGAACGCAGGCAGCCGCTTTGTGGGGAGTGCACGTCCCCAGCAGAGAAGCGTAGCGTGAGAGTCAATGCAGCACACAGCCACATGCAGATGGCAAGTTGCAGGTGCAAACATCACTTCGGACGCAGGCAATGATTACAAAAAAACTATAAAAACAAAAGAGGACAAAACATCCTCTGCAACATGGTGACCGCTTCTCACGTTTGGTCACATAATAGAGAAAAGAGAAGGTTGCAAGATGAACCTAAGCTGCTTGTGTTTAGTCACCCGAAAACTACACGGACACATCAAAAAACCTGCCTGAAGTGGACACAACACATCAGGTGGCCAACGTCGTGTTCGAGGTGTTGCAAACGCAGATCACTGCTTCTTCACAAGCATCTTGTGAATCTTCCCCTCAGGCGTGAAGTGGATTGTGTGTGTCACCGTCAGCTTCAGGATCAGCATCTCACCCACAACAGTGCGTTGGACCACTCCCGGCTTCACAAGCGAGAAGGGGTCCTCCCTTATGAAGCGCAGGCCATCCTTGTCTTCCTTCTTCCAGCGCTTCATGATCTTCTCGCGTCCCGTGATTTTGTCGCTGCTGAGCATGGTGGGCACTTCCATGTAGGTCGCGTCTGTGATGAACAGGTCCAGTGCCTCCTCGTTGCACTTCGACTTGCGCAGGGCCACGAACTGGTTTCCGAGGGCAATGGCGTCGACTGTCATTTTCTTTTTGTGAAGTTGGGTGTGGTGTGTTGTAAAACCTTGCGAAAGTGAGGTGGGGAAGTGGTGGTAAGTGTGGTTGACGAAAGGTGAGCACAACAAGAGGTTGGGGAGGAGGAACAATTCAGTTGTGTCTTGACGACGAAATCCCTGCTTTCTTGAGAAGAGAGAAAAGAAACGTGTCTGTAGTAAGGTGGCCTGTCCACACGATGGTGGACATAAAAGGTTGAAAAAGGTGCCGAAAAGGTTCGCCAGACCTACACACATAAAGATACATTGCCGTATGCTAAATGTGCAAACCTGCAATGGGTATCATGATTGGTAACTCATATGCGGGTCTTTGTCGGGTCGTCTTTTTGGCAAACAAAACAAAACAAAAAACTCGTTGAAAACAAGGGTTGAACTCAATGATGAAGAACAAGAGTCAATAGGTGATATCGTGCCCAACGTCCTGTCATGAGTGGACGCAGACACGCGAACAAGAGTGAGTTAGTGAAGATGTTAGAGAGCACACAAAGGCAGCCGCTTGCGACAGTCGGCGTTGATGTCAGCGCAACAGAGTGCACGTGGCATCCACCAACAGTGAAGTGTAGCTTTTGTGTCGAATAGCAGCACGGCCGCATTCAGATAAAATCAGCAGAGTAATACGATCACAAATAATAGAACAAAAGAATCGAAGAAAATGAAGATGACAAACGAAACTCACGCACGTTGTGTTGTGTTGTGTTTGGGACATGGCAACCGCAGACCAAGATCAAGACTTCCTGATAAGCATCTTGTGAATCTTCCCCTCAGGTGTGAAGTGGATTGTGTGTGTCACCGTCAGCTTCAGGATCAGTATTTCGCCCACAACAGTGCGCTGGACCACTCCCGGCTTCACAAGCGTGAAGGGGTCCTCCCTGATGAAGCGCAGGCCGTCCTTGTCCTCCTTCTTCCAGCGCTTCATGATCTTCTCGCGTCCAGTCATTTTGTCGTGGCCAATGATGGTGGGCACCTCCAGGTAGGTCGCGTCTGTGATGAACAGGTCCAGTGCCTCCTGCAGGCACTTCGACTTGCGCAGGGCCACGAACTGGTTTCCGAGGGCAATGGCGTCGACTGTCATTGTCTTTTTGTCTTGTGAGGTTTGTGTGGGGTGTTGTGAACCTTGCGAAAGTGAGGTGGGGAAGTGTGGTTGCCGAAAGGTGAGCATAACAAGAGGTTGGGGAGGAGGAACAATTCAGTTGTGTCTTGACGTCGAAATCCCTGCTTGCTTGAGAGACCGTATCTGGACAGTGACAAAAATAATAAGAAAAAAAGGTGGAAAAAAAGAGTAAACATCCTCGTGGACACTAAGCACACAAATAATGCTGGCAATATACAACATCACACCACATCGGACATCAATTACTCACTGTGCGGGTCCAATCGGGGGAAGAACAGAATAAAAGTTGTGATGGTGAACCAAAGCTTCTGCTTAGTCCACGGTATATATAAACTCGCTATGAATAAGCTTGAAGAACGGAGAGAAGAACAAGAGTCAAAAGGTGAACGTGTCAAATGATCTGTCATGTATAAATAGGTGCAGATGCTAATGAAACGTAAGTTAGGAACGGGGTTAGAACGCAGGCAGCCGCTTTGTGGGGAGTGCACGTCCCCAGCAGAGAAGCGTAGCGTAAGCGTCAATGCAGCACACAGCCACATGCAGATGGCAATAAAGTTGCAGGTGCAAACGTCTCTTCGGACGCAGGCAATGATTACAAAAATACTATAAAAACAAAAGAGGACAAAACATCCTCTGCAACATGATGACCACTTCTCATGTTTGGTCACATAATAGAGAAAAGAGAAGGCTGCAAGATGAACCTAAGCTGCTTGTGCTTAGTCACCCGAAAACTACACGGACACATCAAAGAACCTGCCTGAAGTGCACACAACACATCAGGTGGCCAATGTCGTGTTCGAGGTGTTGCAAACGCAGATCACTGCTTCTTCACAAGCATCTTGTGAATCTTCCCCTCAGGTGTGAAGTGGATTGTGTGTGTCACCGTCAGCTTCAGGATCAGCATCTCACCCACAACAGTGCGTTGGACCACTCCCGGCTTCACAAGCGAGAAGGGGTCCTCCCTGATGAAGCGCAGGCCATCCTTGTCCTCCTTCTTCCAGCGCTTCATGATCTTCTCGCGTCCCGTGATTTTGTCGCTGCTGAGCATGGTGGGCACTTCCATGTAGGTCGCGTCTGTGATGAACAGGTCCAGTGCCTCCTCGTTGCACTTCGACTTGCGCAGGGCCACGAACTGGTTTCCGAGGGCAATGGCGTCGACTGTCATTGTCTTTTTGTGAAGTTGTGTGTGGTGTGTTCTAAAACCTTGCGAAAGTGAGGTGGGGAAGTGGTGGTAAGTGTGGTTGACGAAAGGTGAGCACAACAAGAGGTTGAGGAGGAGGTACAATTACGTCGAAATCCCTGCTTTCTTGAGAAGAGAGAAAAGAAACGTGTCTGTAGTAAGGTGGCCTGTCCACACGATGGTGGACATAAAAGGTTGAAAAAGGTGCCGAAAGGGTTCGCCAGACATAATCACATAAAGATACATTGCCGTATGCTAAATGTGCAAACCTGCAATGGGTATCATGATTGGTAACTCATATGCGGGTCTTTGTCGGGTCGCCTTTTTGGCAAACAAAAACAAAACAAAAAAAACTCGTTGAAAACAAAGGTTGAACTCAATGATGAAGAACAAGAGTCAATAGGTGATATCGTGTCCAACGTCCTGTCATGAGTGGACGCAGACACGCGAACAAGAGTGAGTTAGTGAAGATGTTAGAGAGCACACAAAGGCAGCCGCTTGCGACAGTCGGCGTTGATGTCAGTGCAACAGAGTGCACGTGGCATCCACCAACAGTGAAGTGTAGCTTTTGTGTCGAATAGCAGCACGGCCGCATTCAGATAAAATCAGCAGAGTAATACGATCACAAATAATAGAACAAAAGAATCGAAGAAAATGAAGATGACAAACGAAACTCACGCACGTTGTGTTGTGTTGTGTTTGGGACATGGCAACCGCAGACCAAGATCAAGACTTCCTGATAAGCATCTTGTGAATCTTCCCCTCAGGTGTGAAGTGGATTGTGTGTGTCACCGTCAGCTTCAGGATCAGTATTTCACCCACAACAGTACGTTGGACCACTCCCGGCTTCACAAGCGTGAAGGGGTCCTCCCTGATGAAGCGCAGGCCATCCTTGTCTTCCTTCTTCCAGCGCTTCATGATCTTCTCGCGTCCCGTCATTTTGTCGTGGCCAATGATGGTGGGCACTTCCATGTAGGTCGCGTCTGTGATGAACAGGTCCAGTGCCTCCTGCAGGCACTTCGACTTGCGCAGGGCCACGAACTGGTTTCCGAGGGCAATGGCGTCGACTGTCATTTTCTTTTTGTGAAGTTGTGTGTGGGGTGTTGTGAACCTTGCGAAAGTGTGGTGGTAAGTGTGGTTGACCAAAGTTGAGCACAACAAGAGGTTGGGGAGGAGGAACAATTCAGTTGTGTCTTGACGTCGAAATCCCTCCTTTCTTGAGAGACCGTATCTGGACAGTGCCAAAAAAATAGGAAAAAAAGGTGGAAAAAGGGTGACAAAAAAGAGTAAACATCCTCGTGGACACAAAGCACACAAATGATGCTGGCAATGTACAACACCACACCACATCGGGCATCAATTACGCACTGTGCGGGTCCAATCGGGGGAAGAACAGAATAAAAGTTGTGATGGTGAACCAAAGCTTCTGCTTAGTCCACGTTATGTATAAACTCGCTATGAATAAGCTTGAAGAACGGAGAGAAGAACAAGAGTCAAAAGGTGAACGTGTCAAATGATCTGTCATGTATAAATAGGTGCAGATGCTAATGAAAACGTAAGTTAGGAACGGGGTTAGAACGCAGGCAGCCGCTTTGTGGGGAGTGCACGTCCCCAGCAGAGAAGCGTCGCGTGAGAGTCAATGCAGCACACAGCCACATGCAGATGGCAATAAAGTTGCAGGTGCAAACGTCTCTTCGGACGCAGGCAATGATTACAAAAATACTATAAAAACAAAAGAGGACAAAACATCCTCGTCGGCAACATGGTGACCACTTCTCATGTTTGGTCACATAAGTGCTTAGTCACCCGAAAACTACACGGACACATCAAAGAACCTGCCTGAAGTGCACACAACACATCAGGTGGCCAATGTCGTGTTCGAGGTGTTGCAAACGCAGATCACTGCTTCTTCACAAGCATCTTGTGAATCTTCCCCTCAGGTGTGAAGTGGATTGTGTGTGTCACCGTCAGCTTCAGGATCAGCATTTCACCCACAACAGTGCGTTGGACCACTCCCGGCTTCACAAGCGTGAAGGGGTCCTCCCTGATGAAGCGCAGGCCATCCTTGTCCTCCTTCTTCCAGCGCTTCATGATCTTCTCGCGTCCAGTCATTTTGTCGCTGCTGAGCATGGTGGGCACTTCCATGTAGGTCGCGTCTGTGATAAACAGGTCCAGTGCCTCCTCGTTGCACTTCGACTTGCGCAGGGCCACGAACTGGTTTCCGAGGGCAATGGCGTCGACTGTCATTGCCTTTTTGTGAAGTTGTGTGTGGTGTGTTGTAAAACCTTGCGAAAGTGAGGTGGGGAAGTGGTGGTAAGTGTGGTTGACGAAAGGTGAGCACAACAAGAGGTTGGGGAGGAGGAACAATTCAGTTGTGTCTTGACGTCGAAATCCCTGCTTTCTTGAGAAGAGAGAAAAGAAACGTGTCTGTAGTAAGGTGGCCTGTCCACACGATGGTGGACATAAAAGGTTGAAAAAGGTGCCGAAAAGGTTCGCCAGACCTACACACATAAAGATACATTGCCGTATGCTAAATGTGCAAACCTGCAATGGGTATCATGCTTGGTAACTCATATGCGGGTCTTTGTCGGGTCGTCTTTTTGGCAAACAAAACAAAACAAAAAAACTCGTTGAAAACAAAGGTTGAACTCAATGATGAAGAACAAGAGTCAATAGGTGATATCGTGTCCAACGTCCTGTCATGAGTGGACGCAGACACGCGAACAAGAGTGAGTTAGTGAAGATGTTAGAGAGCACACAAAGGCAGCCGCTTGCGACAGTCGGCGTTGATGTCAGTGCAACAGAGTGCACGTGGCATCCACCAACAGTGAAGTGTAGCTTTTGTGTCGAATAGCAGCACGGCCGCATTCAGATAAATCAGCAGAGTAATACGATCACAAATAATAGAACAAAAGAATCGAAGAAAATGAAGATGACAAACGAAACTCACGCACGTTGTGTTGTGTTGTGTTTGGGACATGGCAACCGCAGACCAAGATCAAGACTTCCTGATAAGCATCTTGTGAATCTTCCCCTCAGGTGTGAAGTGGATTGTGTGTGTCACCGTCAGCTTCAGGATCAGTATTTCACCCACAACAGTGCGTTGGACCACTCCCGGCTTCACAAGCGTGAAGGGGTCCTCCCTGATGAAGCGCAGGCCGTCCTTGTCCTCCTTCTTCCAGCGCTTCATGATCTTCTCGCGTCCAGTCATTTTGTCGTGGCCAATGATGGTGGGCACCTCCAGGTAGGTCGCGTCTGTGATGAACAGGTCCAGTGCCTCCTGCAGGCACTTCGACTTGCGCAGGGCCACGAACTGGTTTCCGAGGGCAATGGCGTCGACTGTCATTTTCTTTTTGTGAAGTTGTGTGTGGTGTTGTGAACCTTGCGAAAGTGAGGTGGGGAAGTGGTGGTAAGTGTGGTTGACGAAAGTTGAGCACAACAAGAGGTTGAGGAGGAGGTACAATTCATTTGTGTCTTGACGTCGAAATCCCTCCTTTCATGAGAACTCGTATCTGGACAGTGCCAAAAAAATAAGAAAAAAAGTGAAAAAAAAGGTGATAAAAAAGAGTAAACATCCTTGTTGACACAAAGCAAATGATGCCGGCAATGTACAACACCACACTACATGGGTACTCATTGTGCGGGTCAATAGGGAAGATATCGTGAGGTTAACACCATAAAAGTTGTGATGGTGAGAACGTGATAACATGTCAAATGATCTGTCATGCAAAAATAGGTGCAGATGCTAATGAAAACGAAAGTTAGGAGCGGGTTAGCCACTTTGTGGGGAGTGCACGTCCCCAGCAGAGAAGCGTAGCGTGAGAGTCAATGCAGCACACAGCCACATGCAGATGGCAAGTTGCAGGTGCAAACATCACTTCGGACGCAGGCAATGATTACAAAAATACTATAAAAATAAAAGAGGACAAAACATCCTCTGCAACATGATGACCACTTCTCATGTTTGGCCATATAAAAGAGAAAAGAGAAGGTTGCAAAGATGAACCTAAGCTGCTTGTGTTTAGTCACCCGAAAACTACACGGACACATCAAAAAACCTGCCTGAAGTGGACACATCACATCAGGTGGCCAATGTCGTGCTTGAGGTGCTGCAAACGCAGATCACTGCTTCTTCACAAACATCTTGTCAATCTTCCCCTCAGGCGTGAAGTGGATTGTGTGTGTCACCGTCAGCTTCAGGATCAGCATCTCACCCACAACAGTACGTTGGATCACTCCCGGCTTCACAAGCGTGAAGGGGTCCTCCCTGATGAAGCGCAGGCCATCCTTGTCCTCCTTCTTCCAGCGTTTCATGATCTTCTCGCGTCCAGTCATTTTGTCGGTGCTGAATATGGTGGGCACCTCCAGGTAAGTCTCGTCCGTGATGAACAGGTCCAGTGCCTCCTCGTTGCACTTCGACTTGCGCAGGGCGACGACCTGGTTTCCGAGGGCAATGGCGTCGACTGTCATTGTCTTTTTGTGAAGTTGGGTGTGGTGTGTTGTAAAACCTTGCGAAAGTGAGGTGGGGAAGTGGTGGTAAGTGTGGTTGACGAAAGGTGAGCACAACAAGAGGTTGGGGAGGAGGAACAATTCAGTTGTGTCTTGACGTCGAAATCCCTCCTTTATTGAGAGACCGTATCTGGACAGTGCCAAAAAATGCTCGAGAGACTCGTTACTCTTTGCTTGTTGCTCAAAAGGATAAAAAGGGGAAGAGGAAAAATTTTGGTTGTTTGTTGTTCGCTTCCACACCACTTCTGCATTCAGATTCAAGTCTTTTGGCTGTCCTTACAAGCGCCTGCCAAAACGCTCGCCTCGTGGGTGTGGACTTTTTTTTTTTTTTTTTTTTTTTTTTTTTTTTTTTTTTCTCTTTTCTTTTCTCGACTTGATAACGGTAAATACGCAGATTTACGGTTTGAATGTGTTTTTCCTGAAGTACAGAAAATGTTGTGGAGCACAGGGGGGAAAAGAGAGGGGGAAAACAAGCGGGGAGGTGGATACGCCGAACGCGCGACTTTTCACGAGGGTCTCGAGCATTTTGTCAAATACTACGTGTTTACTAAAAAATAAGAAAAAAAGGTGGAAAAAGGGTGACAAAAAAGAGTCAACATTCTCGTGGACACAAAGCACACAAATGATGCTGGCAATGTACAACACCACACCACATCGGGCATCAATTACGCACTGTGCGGGTCCAATCGGGGGAAGAACAGAATAAAAGTTGTGATGGTGAACCAAAGCTTCTGCTTAGTCCACGTTATGTATAAACTCGCTATGAATAAGCTTGAAGAACGGAGAGAAGAACAAGAGTCAAAAGGTGAACGTGTCAAATGATCTGTCATGTATAAATAGGTGCAGATGCTAATGAAAACGTAAGTTAGGAACGGGGTTAGAACGCAGGCAGCCGCTTTGTGGGGAGTGCACGTCCCCAGCAGAGAAGCGTCGCGTGAGAGTCAATGCAGCACACAGCCACATGCAGATGGCAATAAAGTTGCAGGTGCAAACGTCTCTTCGGACGCAGGCAATGATTACAAAAATACTATAAAAACAAAAGAAAACAAAACATGGTGACCACTTCTCATGTTTGGTCACATAAGTGCTTAGTCACCCGAAAACTACACGGACACATCAAAGAACCTGCCTGAAGTGGACACAACACATCAGGTGGCCAACGTCGTGTTCGAGGTGTTGCAAACGCAGATCACTGCTTCTTCACAAGCATCTTGTGAATCTTCCCCTCAGGTGTGAAGTGGATTGTGTGTGTCACCGTCAGCTTCAGGATCAGCATCTCACCCACAACAGTGCGTTGGACCACTCCCGGCTTCACAAGCGTGAAGGGGTCCTCCCTGATGAAGCGCAGGCCATCCTTGTCCTCCTTCTTCCAGCGCTTCATGATCTTCTCGCGTCCAGTCATTTTGTCGCTGCTGAGCATGGTGGGCACTTCCATGTAGGTCGCGTCTGTGATAAACAGGTCCAGTGCCTCCTCGTTGCACTTCGACTTACGCAGGGCCACGAACTGGTTTCCGAGGGCAATGGCGTCGACTGTCATTGTCTTTTTGTGAAGTTGGGTGTGGTGTGTTGTAAAACCTTTGGAAAGTGAGGTGGGGAAGTGACGCGCATTGGATAAAAGCTTTTGTAGGACTGATACTAAAAGACAAAAAAGAGGGTGAAACATTAGTTACGTTGGCATATTAGTCGAATTCGTTTGTGGGATAAAAAGATGATGGAGTCGAAATACCTTTGTATTTCTTGGTTTCTTGCTCTGCTGTCAATATGAAATACTGAACAAAAAATGGGATAAGGAAAAAGAAAAAACCCAGGTCGTGGCCTGGACCTAAAACTACATCCGGGGGTCCTTCCGTGGCCTTTCCTCCATAAACCCCGTTAAGGTCTTGGGATCTGGGTCATGGCTGACCCTGGGAAACGAAGGTGGTCTCACGCTGTGGAGGTACGCACCCGATCCCCTAATGAGTCAACACTACACCTGGGTGCCGGACTATGCCTTCGTCTAGTAGGCGAAGGGAAGTACAGACACCACCGCAGCCAGGACACCTCCCGGCTCTTTACGATGAGAATATTAAACAAAACCCCACACCAAATGTGACTGTCACTCACACCTCTGGCGGGCGCACTTCGGGCCTGTTAGGGCAAAACAAAAAAAAAAAAAACTCGACTTTGACATAACGAGGAATAACACAACGAGAAGGAGAATAAAAGAATGTCCTGCAGTCTCTGGCAACAAACTGACACGACTAGGATTAAGATAAAAAAACACACACGGTTGTTTGGGGACACAGCACACCCGCCACGGCACTGTTTACTAGGACAACTACTCAGGTCCAGAGAAACAGAGTGGGGAGGAGGTGTCAACAATAGATAGCAAAGGAGTAAGCTTTGCAGGAAACGTCAAAAAAATAGTGACGTTGATAGTGCAAACGCCTCTGGGACGCAGGCACTGACACTCCGCGGGAAAGAAAAAAAATGGTACTTATTGATGCAAAGCAAATGAAACTTGAAATACAAAGCGAAAAAAAAAAAGGGTTGCACTACCCAGAAAAGGTAACGCCGCAACCCCACAGTACTGTGTTCACCTTGAACTTTCTGGTCATGCTACCGCACATCACGACCTGGTTCACCATGTTTGCAACCATTTCAAAAATAACACCCCCCCTCCCCCTCCCCCTCCTTCTCTCACAAAATAGCACCTTTTTTAGTGTGCCTCGCACTGTGGCCCGCTGTACCCTGGGTCGCAAATACATCCTCCACCCATCTCCGTGACACATCTGCCGTGCCCCGAGCAGGATTTCCCCGCACATTCATTGACACCGTCCACCACCTTCTCGATCAACGGCCCTGCTGTGTTTTGGAAGTAATCCCAGTTGGTGTTCGAGCTGCCCCAGATGACGAGACCCTCTGCTCCGGTGTTGTAGCTCGATGCTACTGAAGAGTTGAGCGCTCCGTCACTGAGGAGGACTTTCCCACCGTGGTAGTACATCCACATGTAGGGGTACACTGGGCAGCGGGGTTCGGCGCTGAGAAGAGCAACACGGAGACCTTCCCCAACAATCTCTCTGACATACGCGTCTGCGACGACGTCTGATGTGTTGTCCGGTACGTAGATGCTGGGGAAGATCCCGGTGCTGGCCTCCCAGACGGGGGCGAGACGGTCGTTCTTTTTCCTCAGTGCTTCTCCTGCAGTAGGGTCGTTGTAGCCACACTGCAACACACCAGACACCTCTGTGCATGGACCGTGTGCCTGGTCGGGGAGCCCATAGAAGCCCCATTTTGCATGAGGACGAAGTGATTTCGCTGTCTGTAAGGTGATTTGAAAGAAGTGGAGTGCCGCCGCCTCAAATTCTGTTGCAGCCTGTGCGGCAACCTGTGTGGCGTTCCATGTGGGGTGGTCTGCTTGGACCAGCTGCTCGCTGAGTGTTTGGTAGCGATGTCCATGCCAGTTGCCTGAGTCCGCGTTGTCCTCGTAGATGGGTGTCCACGCCTCGAAGTCGAAGACGGCATTGCCGGTCCAATTTGCGTCGGGCATCCAAGAGTCAATGGTGTTGCGCAGTGTGTCAATGTGGAGCGTGAGGTTCGCCCTCTGGGGGACACCCCCGTTGGTGGTGGTGCCGTCGTCGGCGATGGTCGGGAAGGCGCCCTGCGTCCACCCCGAGCAGCCGGGGGTGCTGCAGCTGTTGCCGACCTGCGTGTAGTTGCGCGGGAGGATCTTGTACTGCTGCACCGGCACGGCAGGGTCCTTGTTCTGCTGGACGTTCCAGAAGACCGGATACCGATCAAGCCCCTCCACTGCAGTGCTCAGCACTGCTGCAAGAGCAAGCTTTAGCATGATAGAGGTTGGGTTGTTGTCTGGAAAATGGTGGTGGGAGTGTGAGTGTGAGTGGGATAAAATCAGAAGTGTTTTGTAGAAGAAGAAAAAAATGGGGGTTGACAGCCTTTTTGGTTTCAAAAAAAGAAAAAAGAAAAAAGAAGAAAAAGGGGGCTTTGTAAAGGTAAACCTAAAGTTTGCATTGGTCACCTTAAAGTGAAAGGGCGATGATGAGAAAAGGAAAAAAAAAAAGGTAAGCGGGGCAAAAAAAAAAATGGTGAGAAACACTGGAATAGCAATGTCACTACATTTGTCGTGGTGAATGGGCTTTTTTTTTTTGTGATCAAAGGTAAACCTCTCGTGCTCAGTCACGTTTTGATCACAATAAATAGCTGGTTTTCAAAACACTTTCAAACCAAAGAAGAGAAAGCTACTAAGGACGTTCTGTACAGATCCATCCAACCTGATTTTCCCCTTTGTTTTGATCACAATATATTTTAAAAAAAAATCGTCTTATGCAAAGACTGAGCGGGCAAGCAAAAATAGATCTGTTTTTTTTTTTTTTTTTTTCCTTTTGACAATTTATTGGATAGCGTAGCTGCCATATAGACAGTCTTCACTGTCCAAAAATATTTTTTTTTTTGGTAACTACAGACCTGGATACGGGGGGGAAAGAGGGGGGGGAAGAAAACACACCCACACACCATTGGGTAATGTTCCAACTCCGAGGAGCAACCCAGAACTGCATTCAATACACCAACAACCAACATAGAGCATTTGACCAAAGTAAGACGTACCCCTTTGGCTGCCTTGTGTCGGAGGTACAGAGACGGTATACAGCAAAAAACAAAAAAAAAAAAAAAAGGAAAAGTTTCATAGATGACCCTAAGCCTCTCTGTGCTTAGCCACCTTATCTGTTATCGCGGCAAAAAAGCTTTGGGGAGGAGGTTGTCAAAAGATCCAAGTTCATATCTGTGTTTTCATACCCCTTTGGTTGACCAGCACACTGTGGATACCACTTCACCGCCATTCCCCACCCACAACGCTAGTGAAAACAAAGAGTGTCTACCTCCTTGGGAACTTCAAGAAAAATGAAAGATTTATAAGATGAACCTAAGCCTCTCTGTGCTTAGTCTGATTAGATTCTTTGGTTTATTCGTCAGTCATTTGTTTTTTTTTTTTTTTGTTGTGTTATTGTCTCGTGATTAGTCACCTATTAAAAAGATGCACAAAATAAATTGAAAGTTGGATACACCTTTGGTAGGGGGTGTGTATAAAAGCAGTGCTCTCAGGTTGGGTTCTTATCTGATAGTTGTTTCAGGTTTTCTTTATCACGTTGCATGTTGAGGAAAGACAGAGAAGATTGGCAAAGATGAGCCTAAGCCTCTTGGATTGGGTTAGTCAATATGGGAGAGGAGGGGGACTCCAAAAAAAAAAAGGGGTTATTTGAATTCAGCTAAGGCTGTAAACGAAAAACATGTGTGGACAGCACTAACAAGATTAAGATATTATTTTCAATCGAAAGATGGAGTTTATCCACCGAGCGTCGTCTCCTCTCTAATAACAGAAAAAAAAAAGACCGAAATCGGACGTTGCCCAACTTTTGATGTACTTTTTAATCTACATTTTGATGGTCAATATTTTTTACGAATACGGTAAATGACTTTGACTTTGCGGGTTTTTTTTTTAAAACTTGGTTTCCATTGTAAGCCAATGATGAAATCACAAATAAAACCACAAACTCAATAATTCATTTACTTCACCGTAGTACACCCACCACCCACCACCCCCTGCCTCTGTATATTCTAGGAAACAAATTGCTCATGAGACAGTGAACAGAACTAGGGGGGAATGGGTACGGGGTGTGTGGGTTTGGGAAGGTGTGTGTCAGATTACTCAATTATTTTTTGATAAAATTGTTGGAGTAGTGTAGTTTGCCTCGGTTGTGTTTGCCAACAGTTTGTGCAAATCTCCATTTTCTTCTTCTTTTCAATCTTCGTTTTAGTATTTCGTGGAATTTTGTTCGTTTTTTTTTGTAAAATAGGAAAGATGTGTGACCTGCGATGCTGTCACAGAAGCTACCTCTAGGAAGACTTTCTTTCTTACGTTTCCTTCTCTCTCTCTCTCTTGGCTCTCTTCTCTTGGGGGAAGGGGAAAGAAATGAAATAGAAAAAAGAAAAAAAATTGAAAGGATAGTGAGATGAACCTAAGCCTCTCGTGCTTAGTCTGATTAGATTATTCTTTGGTTTTATTCATCAGTCATTTGTTAGCTTCTCACCTTGATCACAATTGGAATCAAAGGTGACAAAAAATTGTGTGGTTGGGTAAAACCGCAAAAAGAGTAGCTGGAAAAAAAAAACTAAACTAACATTTTGCCACTTGATTTGTCCTCACTAATCTACTACTGAGTCTTTTTTCGTTGACCGCAGCAAAAGGAAAAAGCGTGAGGACAAATTTACCGTTGGCTAATCAAGTTCAGTTTCTAATAACACTGCGTGTAAGCAAAAAAAAAAAAGTTGGCTTGAAATATCAAAAGCCCTCTCGTGAACAGTGTACCTTGGTACTGGTCAAAAAAAAAATCATCCCACAATAACGTTGCTAAAAACAGAGAGTGTTTTATTTTATTTTTCCCCGGGAACAAAACACAGCTCACTAAATACCCCACCCCCCTCCAAAAAAAAATACACGGTGATGATGTTACTAGGGTTTTTGGCGTTATGACATGCTTCATAACATGTTATATTATAACATGTTATATGACATGCTTGAGCATGTTATATAACATGCTCAAGCATGTCATATAACATGCTAAGCATGTCACATGACATGCTTGAGCATGTCATACACGGTGCGCTGGTCAGAGGTCTGACCAGGTACCTGGTCACGTTTACCCAGGTAAGTACCCAGGCGCCCAGATACCAGGTACCCAGGTACACGGCACACTGTGTACAAGGAAAAAAGTCGTGAAAGAGCAACCACAGCTCCACATGACAAACACAAAAGTGTCCAGTCACGTGGGGCATTCATGCACTGAGGAGATAATGATCCAACAATTTACAAGAAAGATTACTTAACCTACTGCTGGAAGTTGCCAGGTCGTAGTAACACACAAAGTGTGCCTCCGTTCGGGAATACCGGATATTCTAGAAACCAAAAGGCCTCTTCCGCTAGTCAAGGTATAACCGAATGAACGGCCCAAGACCCCCGTGGAGAAGTTAAATGTTGTAATGCTATCAAGTAGAAACTGCGACCACTGTCTTACCCTCCTCAATACATGGTGGAAGATGTCTTTGACAACCAATATCCTGTACCCAGGTACCCATATTCCCAGACCCACGCAGTACCACGTCGCAGTACTACGCAAAATTTACCACCAGACCCTGTCTTCGTGCACCTTAAGTACAACGCCGCAGACAGGCCAAACATGCGTTGGACTCAGAGGAATGCCTGCTGTGCAGTGTATCAAACATGAGAACCAACTCCCAGCAACAAGGGGTGCCTTTTGGCGGGCGTTGTTGAGGGTGTTTGGGGTGCAAAGTTTTCCACAATTTTGATGCGCGGGTACAGAAGTGTTGTTGTATACGGGACGTTTTTTGGCAGCAAAAGTGAAGCAGAGAAAAAAGGGGGGGAAACAAAATTGCAAGACTTTTGTGAACTGTCCCCCCGAGCACAAGAAAAAGAGAAAAACAAAGATGGGTAGTGTGACACAATGGGTACACAAAATGAAACAAAAGCCAAACCCGTCTGAAAAAAAAAAAGAACGAGCGTACGAATGAGTGTACCCACAACTCGAACCACAACAGACACTACTCTCCTCCCCACCCCCCAACCCCTTTCCCATATTGTACGACCTGACTTCTGGTTTGACTTTTAGTTTCACTGTTGTAAACGGTGAAACCAAAAGAAAAAATCAAAAAGTCATTTTACTTCACCGTCACCCAAAGCCCATGACAAAGGGGATACTAAGGTGTGAAACCACCCCTTTTGCCACAGAGCATATAGAATAGAAAAGAGAGCAAGAAAAAGCTGCCGGATGACCGCTATATACCTTGTGTGCAGGCATCCGAGAGCAATACAATAATGACGGATCAAAAGGAAAAAACAAGCAAAACACTTCTCCTCTCCATCTGTCTTGACTACACGGACGCAGAAATCGATGGCTCACCACGCAATCGGAGGATAGACCCCAACCATGCGGTACACTCCATAGATGGTTTGGCATCTGATAAACAAAAGAAAGTTTTTGGATAATGGTGTGGCTGAATGGGCAGGAGGCGGAAAAAGTGCGGGAAAAAGTGCGAATCAGCCCCCCTTCAGCCAGATACCAAGATAAGATACACCTTTTGTCGTCTAAAAAAGAAGAGAAAATATGGCATTTTTGGACACCTTGAAGAAGAGGGTTGATCGTGCAAAAGAAGAAGAAAAAAGACAAATATAGGGGATGCAACAAATGGCTCCGTTTCTTGGGTATAAGGTAGGTAGGGGTGTTCCTAATGGGATGAAGATCAAAAAGGAAAGAGAAAGTTGAAAGTGCAAACGCCTCACCCTTTCATCGACGGACGGCAGCATGGGGGGGGGGACACTGGTTCTCTGCGGGGTTATCGAACCCCCTCAGAGAGCCACTTCATTGGTATACACACGGACCACAGAGAGCGTTGTAAACAAGAAACATAACCACTTGCCCTAACCAGAAAGAGGGGGTATTTTTGTCACGCAAAAAAAAAAAGTCAAAAAAAAAAGGGCCTCGTGTCCGTGGACGACACAGGGAGTCTACTCTCGCCTATCAGATAAAAGAAAAGTTTTATAAGATGACCCTAAGCCTCTCGTACCACGAAGAGGGGGTAAAAAAAGGGGGAATTGTTTATGTGCAAAAACGCCTCTTTTGCACATAATCAATCCCCCCTTTTACCCCCTCTAAAGACGAAGTATGAGAGGCTTTGGGTCATCTTCTAAAACTTTTCTTTTATATTGATAGGCGAGAGTAGGCTACCTTTTACGCTTCTGGGACGCAGGCACTGCCACTCCGTGGGTTATCAAACCCGGAGTGCTTTTGCACTAGGGGAGTTGCTGACAGTGAAACTGTAAAGCAGTTATACAGTCATTTCCCCCCCAAAAAAAAAAATATGAGAAAAGTTTATAAGATGAACCCAGGCCTCTGCTTGGTCACCTTTAAGAAAAAAACGAACCAGAACGCAATGAATATGATCACAAAGGGGTGTCAAATGGACGGGAAGGGAGTGCTAGGGGGGAACCATTCAAACAGAATGGCAAATGGGTGCGAGGTTAGGGGCGGATACTGTAAAAGCACAAAAAAAGACACCACTTTTTTTTTGGCTGAAGTATAGACAGGAGCGTATCCTGACAACACAACAGTTGTTTTTTTGTTTGTGCGTAAAGTGTGTAAAATATTCTGATATTTTTATTGCAATACGCTTCCCACTGACTACCTGGCCTGTGAAGAGGAAACCTCGTTGAGGCCAAAACAAGGTATTTCAACCTATGCATTCAATAAATTGAAAGAATAGGTATGGGGATCAAAAATGCTTCCAAAAAAAAAATTGGTTTTGACAACATTTGCAAGGTGAACCAACAACTTCTGAGTCACCATAAAGAAAAAGCAAACAAAAAGGCAAAAAAAAATGAAAAATAGTCCCCTCAAACGTACACAAAACTAGGGGAAACAACACTTTTTTTGTTGTTGTTTGACACCCTCTCTCCCACCCCATTAGATCCCCTTACCGCGATCGTAAAAAAAAAAATATTAGGACCGGAAAAACAGTTTGGCTTGTACATTTCTTTTGGCACAGAGGCCATTTTCGTCATACAGTCCTAATATTTTATGTCCACAGTTTTATGCAACACCAGTGACTCCGCTAGGTACTAAAGTTCTGTTGATTGTCAACAGAACTTTTTGAAAATGGGGGAAAAAAAAAAAAAAAAAAAAAGTTCTGCTGAGTGGTTCAGACCCGTTCTACCTGTCAAAAAAGCTCAGGAGAAGAAAATATGGAGAGGTGAGTGCTCAAACGTCCCAAAAAAGTCAAAATCGGGCGTTGGAAAAAAAAAAAGTTGCGTACCGTGCGCCTGCGGCGCAAGCATGTACCCCACCACGTGGATCATCAACAGAACATTTTCAAAATCGGAAATCCTAGCGGAGAGCCTGATGCAACACTGAACAAAAAAAAAAAAATTTTTTTTTTTGCCGTGCTGAACAAATCTTCACTTTATCCTAAAAGCCGCGTGAACATAGCCACCCCATCTCCCCACCCTCTAATTTCGTTGAAAGGCAGAAGACACTGCACCTACGAAGCGAGAGAGTTGGTTCTGTGTTCACATATATCATCGACCTTTTGTTTGCCAGCAAAATACTGCGGGAAAAAAAATACCGCGTTTTGCTGGCAAATTGTCTGACGATACAGTTTTAAGGAGAAGCTGAACACTGCAAACCACCCTCACCGTACATCGTTTGCGGACGCGAGGGGGGCAACGGTTATCCGCGGCTCATAAAATAAAGAAAAGTTTATAAGATGACCCCAAGCCTCTCGTGCTTAGTCACCTTATCATATTCTAATCAAAAAATGTGACTTGAAAAATTGTTTCATACATTATTTTTCTTGAAAAACTCCATTTTCGTGATCTCGGGTACTTAGAACGTGACCGGAACACTGTGGTATGACCATTACCACGTTGGCCCTACATTTCATTTTGTGGTTTACATCATGATAAAAAAAGAGGTGTGAAAAAAAACGCCAAAAAAGAAAAACTAGTTTCATATACTTTCAAACCAAAGAAGAGAAAGTACGAATGACGTTCGATACGCCAAAAGAAAGAAAAAAGAAACAAAAATTTTGGAAGGATGTTATGCACCGTGTACATAGCATCTTAGAAACACACCTGCAAAAAAAAAAAGTTGCTTTTGTGCAGGATAGGTTGGCAAAAAGGAGAAATTTTCTTTTTTTGTAATTGGTACATAAACACACTTTACACTCTACACACCAGAGAAGGCATCGTCGCGCGCTCTCTTTTAAATATCACATTTTTTTCGTTTTTTCTCTCCTCTACTGTTTCTACTTTCACACAAAAAAAAAAAAACTAAATTCTATGCATGGATGTCCAAAGTACTTGAAGTATATCAAGTACTTGATCCCCCAAAAAATCCAATACTTGATACTTCAAGTACTTGACACCCTATTTTTTTTTCTAGTACTTTTTTACTTGTTCTCCCTCTGTCAAGTACTTTTTTCACAAAAAAAACGTCAAGTACTTGATCAAGTACAAAAAAAAAGTGGGTACTTGATCAAGTACTTGACGTTTTTTTGCGAAAACAAGTACTTGACAGACTCTGCCAGAGGGTAAAAAAGTAAAAAAGTACGAGAAAAAAAAATAGGGTATCAAGTACTTGATTTCTGTCAAGTACTTGATCAATCTTCAAGTACTTGACTGTCATTTTGAGAGGAAAAAAAAGGGGGGTCAAGTACTTCAAGTACCATAAAAAATCGAAAAAAGTACTTCAAGTACTTTGGACATCCATGTCTATGAACATAACCACAGGATATTTTCCCACCTTTTTTCCGACAGACACAATACAACAGATTACATACACCCTTCCCCCTTTTCACAACTCAATTGAATGAAACGAAGACAATTCAGGGACTGGTGTCGCTCTAAGCGAGGTAGGGGACACGCTTCGCACCCCTCCTCCTTGCACAGGGGCTGCGGCCACTACCCCCACAACCCCTCCCAGCCCTTCCCCTGCCGAACCACCCACAGACAATCCTCCCTCTGTCTCGCTTTGCATGATCTGCATTTTTTGCACTAATTGCACTGGAACCTGCCGAACGCTTTTCTGAGACAGCACCGTGCGAATTCCAGGGGCAATTCCTAATCCTTCTTCGGGAACGTGAAACGCAGAGCTGCGGGAGGGGATGAAGGGGGTTGCTTCAGATATTTCTTCGGTTCGGGTGCAGGGGTTGAAAGGAATGCATTCAACGCTGCAGCCTTCTTTAACAGCTTCGCAGGCTTCTGCGGCAGAGTAGCCTAGACAGAGGGACAACGCTTCGTAGACCCGCCAGATCTTTGGGCATTGCAGCTGGTTGTACCCCACCTTGCGGGCCCCAGCACAACCCCCTCCGGTTGCAGCAAAGTTTACTATACGATGAGCCGGGGCAGCAATATACTGTATCTGCCCACCTCCGCAGTACTGTTGTCGCTGTCCAAGACCGTCTCGGTGATGTGAACGAGGGTCAAGCCCAGGAGAGGCTACGAACATCATTTTAAAAAAAAATTCAAAAAAAAAAAAGGGCCTGAAAGATAGATGGATAAAGAGAAAAAAGGAGTCTAGTGTGTATAGGGGTGCTGGTATTCCAAGCGCCTGTAAAAGGAGGTGGGGGAGAGGGAGATGGGGTAGAAAAAAAAAAAAACTCAACGTAGACCGCGAAATGGAAGTAAGCTGGGCGGAGGGTGGGCGTGGCGTGGATATATTCTGTTGCGACACGTGATTTTTCCAAGTTTTCAAAAAAAAAAGGAAAAGTTTGTAAGATGATCCTAAGTCTCTTGTGTTTAGTCAGATTGATCGTGGGTTTGTTGTTATCGTGTAGCATCAGTTGAGTGGGGTTATAAGGTTGTTGTGAGGGATGATGTCATAGGAAAGCTGGAGTTCGTAATTTTTGGTACGATGTAGTGTTCAAGCATGTGGGAAAAAAAGAATACGCTGTTTTGTTTTTGTTGTCTTTATTTTGTGAAAGGTGTGAAAAAAAAAAGGGAAAAAAAAGATAAAAATCCCCCTTCTCGCACTCCGATGAAGCGAGAGAAGGGGGAGGGTAATTGACGGGGAAAGTTTTGAGTTTTTTTTTGAGGGGTTTTTGAAAAAAAAAAAAAAAATGTGGCTCACGAAGGGTGTGGGGGTGATGGAGGGAAAGAAATGTTCAAGCAAAAGATAAAAGACAGGTTACAAAAGGCGCAGCACTCTCTTGCTTAGGCACCTTGTATAAATGGTGGGGATTTAAGTAACATTCCTGAGGAAAAAGAGAAAATAAATGGCCTTGAAATACAAAACCCCTCTCGTGAACAGTGTACCTTTGGTACAATGACCGGCTGTACCGGGGGGTGGACACCCAACCATACAAAGTCCTACAATCCATTTCGTGGTTTACATCTGAAATAAGCTTACGGAGCCAGAGTAAACCCCTGGGACCTTATCTTGGGTGGTGTCGTGTTCACGTCTAGGACACGCGGGTTGTTGTTGTACGGAGGTCACCTTGCCGCTGTTGCCCACATAGGGGGGTGGTTTTTTTTTCTTCTTTTCTTCGTTGAAACGCAAAGCTTCAGTAGGATGGTTTGGTTGCTGGGGTGTATTATTGAAAACCTTTGCTGGGCGGCAAACTGACCGGAACGAATAAAGGGGGAGAAAATTGAAAATTAAGTAGCTAGAGGGAACGGGAAAAGAACAACTGAGAGGGTTATGCCGCCTTGCACCAAATAAAAAGACAAGAAAGAAGTTTTATCATGACCCTAAACCTCTCGTCGCTGGGTCATCTTATAACCCTATACATCTGTGTAAGACGAACCCTGGCTCTGTGTTTTCACCTTTTATGAAAAAAAAAAAATTGAATGGTGCTATGGGAAATCGGTCAAAACGGCCTGTCAGAGTGACCTGTCAATATCGACCCCCTCCGGAAGCACCATTGAAAAAGATGCGCACATTTCTACCAAAAGAGGAAGCTTTTAAACGCAAAAAACACCGCAACCCGAGAGCAGGCACACAAAAAAGAAGAGCTATTTCAGCTCTTTGCCCCAATTAGAAGAAGGGGAACGGATAGTTAAGAAAAAGAAGAAATACCTGAAGAGAGCTGTAAAAAGTGCAAATGCCTCACCGGGAGAACCGGCAGACGAAGGACACTGACCAGGACATAGTAAATTGGGGGAAAACGGAGGAAGAAACGTGGCCAACACTAAAAAAAAAACAAAAATAAAATAAAATGGATCTGGGGTGGTGGCAAAACACCTTCCCTAAGTTGATAACAACACAAAAAGAGAGATGTGTCTTTAGAGGGGAAAAGGGGGCGGGATCATTAAAAAAAACCCCCCAAAAAAGGTGGCCAATAACACATCTCTCCGAAATAGAGAGTATTTCACTGTACCATTATTGATTTTTTCGAAAAGAGAAAAGCATTTTATGCATACACCCCACGATGCCCTGCACCATGTCTGTCGAGGGGTGCGCCTTTTCCACCTTTTCCTTTTCCACCTTTCGCGCCACGTTGCGGTACTGCCGCCTCCTCTTCGGAGGTACTGTCATCACTGTGTTCTATGACAGTCCAGCGGCCAGGTCTGGATGCAGGCGCTTGCACCTTTGCTTGGCACTGTTCTTCTTCTGCATCCATTTCCATAGCAACCTCTACCTCTTCCACAGCCACCTCCTCTATACGCGATTCGCATGCCCGTAAGTCATCCGGAAATTCAGTGAAAAAGCTCTTCGGAAGCACCCCTGAAGGCGGTGGGCACTCCTTCGCGGCAGGCAGGTCTGTGGTCAACAACGGGAAGCCGTCGTCGTCGTACGCCATGTCTGAGGGGCGCTTTGGCCGTTTCGGGTTGATAGCGCGCTTCATAAGCGCGAAGTCCCCCTCTGATAGGTGCGAGTCGTCAAGCGTCTGACAGAACCTTTCAGAGTCGGAGAGCTTTGCAAGCTCAGACCGCAGCTTCGACAGCGATCCTTCTGTGGGAAGCACGTCTGATGGAAGCAGTTTTGAGGCAAGCGCGCGGCTGGAGACGACTGGCTTCTCCTTTTCCTTTTCCTTTTCCTTTTCCTTTATCTCCGGCTTCGCTTCGACCTGCAGAATCTCCTTCTCGGGTTCAGCGTCCCAGGAAAAGCCTTCATCCCCTGGCAGCTTGATCGTCTTCCAATCCAACCCTGAAAAGAAAATCTCTGGTTCGGATTCATCGTCGGAGGAGTCTTCTTCGAAATCGAGGTTCGGCAGACGCACCTGCACCTCGTTGACCATCTGCTTGAGCTGGTCGCTCAGGGAATGTGTCAGCACGCTGTGCGCTGACGGGGCTGCCGAGCCGCCAAAGATAGGGTCCTCGCCAAATGTGTCCTCTGTGGGGTCTACAGGAAGTGGGAGCTTGGTGGCAGTCTTCGCAGCGCGGCGTGCCTCGCGTGCCTGACTGCGTTTCCACTGAAAGTACTCCACACGGTGCCTCAAGATGCGTGCATCGAACATTCCTGTGTCCACATGAGACAGCTGGCGTTGCTCCTCAGGGAAGTGCGACGCAAAGCGAAGAAACGCCTGGTAAGCAGGCACAACACGGTCCATATCGCCACCGAGACGTGTGTAAATATAGTCTGCAGTGGCGTCGTAGTTGATGTCCGTCTTCATTGCGTTTGTTTTGTTTGTTGTTTTTTTTTACCTTCAATAAGTGTAGAGGGGGAAGGGGGGAAGAGCGAGAGAGAGAGAGAGGTGTTCAGGACAAATGAGTGCGTGTCGTAGGTGTGCTACTATGTGCAGTGTACGTGGCAGGGCCTCCCGCAACAAAGCAAACCAAAATAGTCAAAAGGGGGGCGGGAGAAAAATGCAAATCTCCCTTTACTTTGCTGTGCACATCTTCGACAAGGCAGATGGGGCAAAAAGGGGGTCTTTTTTGTTAGGTGTTTACAATTGCCGAAGTCACCCCCTCTGGTGGGTACTGAGGGGCTTTGTTTCGATCGGTGATTTTGTTTTTTTTTTTTTTTTTTTTTTGTAAGAATTGCATCTTACCGCCCCATACACATATACCAAACAGCCTCCTTTTTTTCCAGCTCATCAGAGCAGTTGTTGCTGTCTTCACCTCCTCCTCTTTTCAGTGTCATACATAAAAAAAAAAATCCCCTCATCCCGCAAACCTCGCCAACACCGAAAAAACCCTACCAGGAATCCCCTTCCCACCTAAGGGGTGTTTCCATACCCAAAAACATTCTGGCCTTTTTTTTTCGGATTTTTTTTTTTTTCAGGAAAGACTTTCCGAATGAACTATAGTTAGCGTCGATGCAGTCCGAGGGAAGGCCAGGCAGAAGGGGAACGAGAGCTGCACGGGGTCGGTGATGGAGAGGGACTCCGCAAGGTCCAGCGCTTCTGGCGGTGGGGCGGCGTTACCGGTGGGCATGGGACCTGCCGCACTGAGTGTCGCAGTACTGGCCGAGCACGACGTGCTCACAAAGCAGTTCTGCATGTACATCCCTCCCCGCACACTACTGTTTGCAAGCCCGTTCCCATTGCCAAGAACATTCGCAGCACGCCTTGCTGCCCTGAAAGCCGCCTTGCTTCCGAACATAGTGTCAAACTCTGTATTGTTTTGAGATGAATATAAGAGCGAGTAGAGAGTAGTTGAAACGCAGATCGGTCGAGAATGGAAAAAAAAAGGGGGTCTTTTTTTTATGGTTGTATCGTGTGAGGGAAAGGGGGCGACAATGTGGACCAAATATCGCAATATTTTTTTTTGCGGGTTTTTTGGAACACCTTTTCCCCAAAAAGAGGATCTTTTTTTTTTGTAGTTTCGACAATCACCCATCCAAGGACAGGTTCTGTACACAAAGTTTTTTTTTGCTTTTTTTTAAAAATGTTGATACTGTCCCCTTCCCCTTTCTACCTACCCCCAATACAAAAAAAAATTTGTCGAAGTAATAAAGCATGGATGTCCAAAGTACTTGAAGTATATCAAGTACTTGATCCCCCAAAAAATCCAATACTTGATACTTCAAGTACTTGACACCCTATTTTTTTTTCTAGTACTTTTTTACTTGTTCTCCCTCTGTCAAGTACTTTTTTCACAAAAAAAAACGTCAAGTACTTGATCAAGTACAAAAAAAAAGTGGGTACTTGATCAAGTACTTGACGTTTTTTTTGCGAAAACAAGTACTTGACAGACTCTGCCAGAGGGTAAAAAAGTAAAAAAGTACGAGAAAAAAAAATAGGGTATCAAGTACTTGATTTCTGTCAAGTACTTGATCAATCTTCAAGTACTTGACTGTCATTTTGAGAGGAAAAAAAAGGGGGGTCAAGTACTTCAAGTACCATAAAAAATCCGAAAAAAGTACTTCAAGTACTTTGGACATCCATGATAAAGCCTCGTCCTAAAGAAAAAAAAACCCCCCCTTTTTTTCGTTCGTTGCGTTCTGAATACACCCCCTCTCTTGTGTCATCACCACTTGACACACCGATCGAGCAAACTTCTGACTCAATGCGTACCTCCTTATTTTTATTTTTATTATCGGTGCTTCCGGGAGGGTCGATATTGACAGGTCGCTGATACAGGGACTACATACACACCCCCCCTGATATTGACAGGTCGTTGACCGACTTCCGAAAAGCACCAAATTATTATTTATTTTGCGCAGTGATGTCTCAACAGGGTAAGAATACAGAGTAGAGCTGATGGGAGAGGTTTCTTTATACTCCCCCCCCCTACACCAGCCCTTCTCTTTGGAAGAAACACCAAAAACAGACGCAAAAAAAAATAGTTTTTTTTTTCTGTACACAAAGTGACATTGCACGCTGAAGTTTAAAATAAAATGCTGAGTGTCATCTAACCCAACCTCTCAAAAAAATGCGATTACTTCAGGACCCGCTTTTTATTTTTTTTTTTTCCGCTTTCAACTTTCAACTCACTTTCCACCCTGCCTTCTGTCCCGCCAGTCATCCTGCTGGGTGCGTCCGTCTTTTCCTCCACGCTTTTCTCTGCCTCCTCCTCCCCCTCCTCGACCCCCTTTTCCACCTTTCCCCCGCCCTTTACCTCCTTTGCGTCCCTTTGCGAGGTTAGCTTGGTAGCGGTCTTCACGGAGAACGTCGAAGGCGGAGGTGAGGGAGTGCTCTTCCTCTGCAAAGGTTCTGTTGTGGGCGGTCCCGACAACGAGCATGGAGGGCCACCAGTCGCGTGCACGCACACCGTTGGCTTCCATCATGTCGACACTCTCGTCGCACATCATGTCGTCCTCCAGGGGTGCATCCAAACGTGGTGCGGAGACAACCGGCAGCGCAGTGAGGTCTTGACTGCGTGCGATATCATCATCATGACTGCCGGAGGAGGTGGATTGAGGGGAGAGTGCGACGTCGTCTTCGTGGGAGGTGTTGTGTTGAGGTGCTGCGGTCACTTTGGTTGCAAATTCACGCCAGTATTCGACGTCCTTGCGGAGCTGTGCCAACGCAACCGAAGGATCGCGTCCTGTGGTGTCGGACACTTTGCTGTGAATCTCGTTGATTTCCTTGAGGAGCGCCGCGTTCTGCTCCTTCAGCTGCAGGGCCTCCTTCTGGAGGTCGCAGTAGACGGCCTTCCAGCTTTCTGCGTGCGCTGCCAATGCGTCTTCGTCGCAGACCTTGACGCCACCCTCCACAGCCTCCGTGATGCCCTTCCCGCGCAGTGCTGCCACAGAGCGGCTAAGCCATGATTTCTGCTTCGTTTCGCCGTTTGCTGCGGCCATGTTTTGCTTGGTTGCTCACCTCCCCCCAATGTGGTTTGGCAGAGACGCTCCTAGCTCAAAAAAAATGGTCTCCCGACAAAAAAGGGGTGGAAGATAGGGGGTGTTGCTTTCGTCTGAGGAGAGAGGGTGTGGTATGGGAAAGTTTATTGGTGGTGCTTCCCGGGGGGTATGCATTTCACAAATTTTCAATTCAATTCACAACTTTTCACAACTTTTCACAACTTTTCATCACCCTTTTTTTCTTCGTTGGTGAAGCTTTTAAATGCCGGCATTTGCATTTCCGGAATCCGTCCGGCCAGTGGTGGGGTCAATTTGCCGAAATGGACAAGTTCTCGTCATTTCCGCACAGTACACAGTACACAGGTACACAGGTACACCACATCACGTTCTATCTTGTGAATCCCAAAATACCCCTCAATGGGTGGGCCACCACCCAACCCAAAAAAAACCCCCAAAAAAATAAAATCAATTCACAACTTTTCACAACTTTTCGCACTTTTCACAACTTTTCACAATTTTTCACCATTTTTCACCAGCCTTCACAATTTTATAGCGGTTTTCGTGTTGTGAAAACTTGTGAAAACTTGTCACATTTTGTGAAAATTTGTGAAATGCATACCCCCCGGGAAGCACCAATTGGGTGATTAAAAATGTCGCAAGGATGAGTTTTTGTGGGGGAGAGAGAGAGAGAGATGTGTAGTGGTTTTTTCGTTCGATTTTTTGAAAAAATGTGGTTTTTGTATGAGTGAGGATGCTCCACTGTCAGAATTGATTTTTGACGTTTTCAAAGAAAATAAAAAGGGGAAAATATGGTGTAAGATGAACCTAAACTGTTTGCGGAAGTCAACTCTAAATAAACGTTTATAAGATGACCCTAAGCCTCGTTTTTGAACATTGGTTATTCATCAATCTTTTTTTTTTGTCTCTCGTGCTTAGTCACCTTAATCGCCTTTAACAGATTGCGTTGTAAATATGCATCGTTTTGTTGCGTTTCAACAGCACGCCTAAAGGTTCCCCAACTACAAGCAGGACACACACATTATTCATTTCACCCCTCTGAGAACGGACGCGATTTATCGAAATATGCATCAGAATTGGCAAACACAAAGCGAAGATTGGTATATGTGCAAAAAACGCCTCTCGTGGGACGCAGACACTCCCAAACAAAAGTTTATAAGAAGACCCTAAGCCTCTCTCTAGTCACTGTTGATCACATTCGTTTATCGCACAGCATCAGCAAACAAAAACGGCGGTGTGTGTCTCTCCTCTATCAGCAGTATTATGACACTGTTTTGACACAGTCCTCACCTTTTTTGCAACACTGTCATCGCAGAGGGAACCAATCACTTCGCGGGATGAAACCACAGCCAGGTTGTAGCAATCACATAAGGGCATCCAAAGAACTTGGTGCGACCAGAACACCGTGGGTGGACCTATGAGCCCTACACTTCGTGGCCGATCAAATCTGTCAAATAAACGTGTCTCCCATTCTGCCACGTACAGAGCAACACATTATGCCCATCTGGAATACGCTTCTCGCTAGAACTAAAAAAAAAAAAAAAACGCCAGCCGCTCTGTTCTGCTTTTCCACGCAGGGTCGAGAAGATGCATACTGCCACGTTACCTTCTGCACCAAAGAAAGCTTTCGTCCTGCTGCGGCCCTACTCTGTGCTGTGCATGGTGGCTTCGTACTCAGCCTCTCTGCCTTCACAGCAGCCGCTTCGGAAGGTGGTCAATCTGCTGGATTCTTCATGCAGCGGAGGAGATACCCTAAGTAGTGTGTGCTCTCAAAAGGCGTGTATCATTTGCACCGTGAGCGGAAGAAAGCAGCGTCAGCCATCAACGACGCCCCAGTCGTCATTGCTCCTTGCTTGCTTGTCGAGTGGGACAAAGGTAAGTGCCTGTGCGTATTCCCATGCATGCAGCCTTCTGTAACCACCTGCATCCCGCTCTGCGCGTGTTGTGGTGTTTGGGTTTGCGTAGCGTTCGTGGGTGCCTTTCAGTGACCAATCCTTCCAGGCCTGGGGTGTCATGTCTTGCTCGAGGGAGGCTGGGGGCGGGAGGTTGCTTGCGACGCGTACGGAGACGGTTGCGGTCTGTGCAGTGTGAGTGCGTGAGAGGCGCGTGCGTGGGTTGAGCTTCTTGTACTCCTCGAGGGCCTGTCTGCGTGTGCGCCGCACGACCTCGTCGTCGCCACACAGGTCGGCAACGATCTCCTCAAGCATCTCCAGGTAGTCGTTGTATGCTCGCAGGGTCGGGAAGTCTGCCTCGATCTTCCAGTACACCGCCAGCACCTCCTGGCGGGTGCGCAGGGCGTCTGCTGACATACGGCGTTCGTCTCGCTCATTCATTGTGGTCTATTCTTATTTTCCTAATTTCCTGGAGTAAATAGTAGTTATTGATGCAGGCACTTCTGACTGACCGATCCACTGTACGATGCCAGCCCCGGATGAAAGCAAAAAAATACCATGTGGCCAACAGAAAGTGTTAAAAAGAATCAGAAGGGGAGAGGGAAGGATAGTTTTGGTGGTTTCTGAGGGGAAACTGGAGGTGGAAAGATTGGCGACGATGGAAAAGAAAAAGCTTGTAAGAAGGCAGGGCAAAACATTCAAGTTCGAACGAAAGAGGTGGCAAAAAAGTGTACAAAAAAATACCCCAAATACGGTAGAAAGACAGCGCTTTTTGTACATAAAAAGAAGGTTTGAAAGAAAAGCGCTTCTTACCTAAACAAAAAAGAAACATTTTCGGTTCTGACTGTGAAGCCAAAAAAAATCCAAAAATGCATACAAGATATAGCATCAGACAATGAACCCACCCCCACACACTCAATACCACGCATCTGCCATGTTGTGTCGTACAGTCGTTACAAACTGCAGAGACGGGTTTGGAACCGACCTCCGTCGAGCACCTCCCTCCTTCCCTGTCTCCCCCTTGCGTGCAGCTATGGCTGCTGCAGGGCGGCTGATGTGCTGTGGTGGATGCGGTGCGCGCTTGGTGTGTGCATTCGCAAACTCCGCTTCACCTGCCTTCACCCAGGCAGCTTTACAGCTTTCCAGCGGCTGGCTTGCACTGCCCCTTGTTGAGTACGGCAGGTCAAGCGTTTTGTACAGCTTTGGCAGAAAACGCTCAACAAGACCCTCCATAAGAGAGTAGGAATGCAGCTTGAGTGAAAGGTGCTGGTTCTCTGCGGTGAGGGTGCGTACGCGGACGTCCAGGTCGCGCACGACGTCGCCACAGCCGCCGCCGAGGAGGGCCTCGACAGCGGCACCTTCTTTGTTGTTGCTCTTCTCCATTTCGAGGTCGTGGCGAAGCTTGTCCACAGTGTGGCGCAGCTGGTTGTACTGTCGCGTGAGGACCGCATTCGCGCCCCGTGCCTCTTCGTTCTCGGCCTCGCTCGCCTCCAACGCTTGTATCGCAGCGTGCACCTCGTTCTCCAGCTCGCCCGACTGCTCCGCGAACCGCTCCTCCCGTTGCGTCTGGAGCTCCTTCTGCACTGCAATCACCCCTTCCAACGTTTCGATACGGTGGCGTGCCGCACGGCCTTCTGCTTCACGGTATTCTAGCGACCCGCGTTGTACCTGCACAATACGTCGCGCCTCACGCAGCTTAGAGGCAAGCCACGAGACAACAGAGCGGGAGAGAAGCTGCAGTGCACGACTACCACTGTCCACAACGAGCACTTCGCGGGCTTCGCGGGAGGGCGTCGTACTATGACTCAACGACGTCGTGGTGGCGGTGGTGCTTGATGTTGTGTCGTTCGCACTGCTGTGGTACAAAGGGGTTCTATTCTTTATGACAAGCAACGAGACAGTCCGTACTGATATGTCTACGTGAAGCGTCCTTCCCCCATGGAGATACAACGTCGTAGAACCAGGTGGATTGAGGCGGTCAAATGCTGACACCGAGCGCCCCAGAATCGCATCGCAGCAATGCGCCCCTTTGTCCCATATGGTGAGAATGACGGAGACGGTGTCGCCCGACCGCAGGAGGATGGCGTGCGCCTCGTTCACCTCGGTGGGGCCGACAGCAGCAGATCGCAGTACACGGGTCGTAGGTGGTGGGCATGCTTCGGCAGCTTTCTTGCCTACAACATCGATGGCAATGTAAGGCCGGGTACCAGAGGGGAGGCCTTCGATGGATTTGATGACAACGTCGACGACCTGAGGGTAGAGTTCGCTCATGATTGGTAGTTGTACAGAAAGGGGGGGAAAAGAGAGAAAAATAGAGGAAAAAAAGGGGGGTTGTAATATCCTAAGTCTCGTGCTTAGTATATAAAATAAAAAAAGGTTGGGGAGGAGCAGAGCAGCTACTGCTTAGTCAAAAGAAAGCGAAGAAATGAGAGAGAGAGAGAGAGTGAGGGAAATGTCAGAAGATGCAAACGACGACCATATTGATGAGGTGTGCTTTGCTCTGAGGGATTAAAAATTGTGGTGTTTTTTTTTTTTGCGTTGAAACACAAGAAAAGGAGGAGTAATTTCAAAAAGGGTTTTTAGGGGGATAAAGATCATTAGGTTCTATCGTTCTACGTACATTAGGAGAGGGGTTTTGTATGGTTCCCTTTTTTTCCCCCGGTGAATTCCCCCCCAAAAAAAAATTGTTTATTTCTCGATTTTTGGCTCTAAAGTTTTTGCGTCACCTCACTGCTCATGGGTTCAGCTCCTCAAATGGTGCCTCTAACAGAGAGGGTTAGGGGTAGCGTGTATGACGGCACAGTTAGGTTAATGAAGAATGCTTGGTTAACTCTGTCTGTATGGTGCGATATCACGATCGCGTCAAAACGACTCTGCCAGCTTCGTCTCCGTTGGCGGACGGAATGAAACGTGGTTCTGTCTTCGACTCACACCACCACCACCACTACTACTACTGAAACCACCAAGACCATTTGCACCACCACCACCACCAAGACCTCCCACACTACCACCTTGCGGACCACCTGCCTTCCGCCCTCCCAGCATACCCACACCGCCGCTATCCCTCCCCCACAGCTCCAACGGAGCTGACAGCACTGCAGATCGCAGGGGTGCGACTGTTTGTTGTTGTGGCCTTATGGGGCTCGCGGCAAGGCTACCACCACCACTACCACCAAGACCTCCGACACTACCTTGTGGACCACCACCGCCACCACCCGCCGCCACCGACGCCACCAACGCAGAGTAGGTGGCCTCGTACTCCGCAAAGGCGTGGCGGCACCGCTCCGCCTCCTCCTCGTAGTGCTTGACCTGCGTCTTCATGAGCGCTACCTCTTGCTCTGCTGCGGCGCAGCGCGACTCGGCTTCTTGTATACCAGATGCAGATGCAGAAGCAGAAGCAGAGGCAGGCGCAGGGGCAGATGCACCTCCACCACCCACCTGCTCAGCCCCCTTCTGCACCGCACCGTACAGCTGCGCCAACGTCTCCGGCGGAAGGTCCGGGAGAACCGCCTCATGCCTCTGGACCACCCCGTAGACCTCTTCCATCATCTGCTCCTGCAGCGCCAGGAGCTGCTGTGTCTGCGCCGCCTGCTGCGACAGACCCTCGACGAACTGCACCAACTGCGCCACATCCAGCCCCCCGCACGCATACCCCCACTGCGCATGCCCCCCTAGCTGCCTCGCCACAGCCTCATGCTGCTGCACCAACCCCATCAGCGGGCCTGCCCTGTCAGGGGGCGATGGGGAGGTTACCGCTTCCAGACGCCACCATGGCTGCTGTCTTAGCGTTTCCAAAGGGAGCCCACTGCTGAGGACCACAGGGGCGGGGGGTGGGGGTGCGGCGGCAGCAGCGGTAGTTGGAGCAGCAGCAGCAGGAAGCACCCCGGTGTGTGTCTGCGGTGCGTGTGGTGACAAACGCTCTTCCGAGCCAAAGCGTACCGTAGGAGAACCTGCCGGGGAGCTGAAGCTCACCTGTGGGGAGTGGTCGGGTTGCATGAAGAAGGGGGAGGTGAGGGGAGGGGGGTGGTGTGTGTCTGTTGTGTAAGGTTGTTGGGGTAGTGGAGAAGATAGAGAAACAGAAAGAGGGGAAAAGAAGTGAAACACAGCGTACAGCAACACAGCCTCATGTTGCCCCCCCACAGATGCGGAATTGTGTAGCTCAAAAAAAGGTGGAATGAATAGAGTTCCCAAAGGAGGTGCCAAAGTTAGGTTTCCATTTTTCGTATCACGCGAGGTT
Organism: Rhynchopus sp. YZ270_cl-10; assembly: GCA_964035575.1. Taxonomy (NCBI): domain Eukaryota; phylum Euglenozoa; class Diplonemea; order Diplonemida; family Diplonemidae; genus Rhynchopus; species Rhynchopus sp. YZ270_cl-10. The sequence continues at coordinate 973,305 of OZ037911.1, read as the reverse complement.
GGTTTTATAAAAAAGGGAAACCCGAATGTGTACGAGGGGATCTTTCCTTGAAGACTTCATGAGAGATAAAAAGGGACTTCGGAAGAAGGCCTTTTGGTTGGGCGGGGGGAACACTCTGACACTGTACTTTTTTTTTTCGCCTATACCCCCCGTTTTTCCCCACTGAAAAGCAGGAACAAAAAAAAACAGGGGATTAATTCGCGCTTGGTTCCTCCCCTCCTCCCCCTCCCCCTCCTACCCCAGGGTTCATGAGGGGCGGTAGCTTTGTTGGTCGTGGTGTGCATATGAGGACCGTCTTGGCCTCCCGCGGGCGCCGATACTTCCGCACTGGACTGTGCATCTTAATGAGCGCGGACACTGCATGCACATCAAGCCCACCCGCAGCAGCACCCCCTTCCTCCTCCTCCTCACGCCGGCCATCCTCTAGGTCCTTCATTTTTTGCGTGAAGGTTTCGAGGAGAACGGTTTCGTCAGACTCTGTGAGATTGTAGACAGACGCCTCCTTGCTTTTTCCACTCCAATTTGCGCCGCCAACCTGCTTGAGATGGGTCACCTTGGATAGCGCACCTTCCAGCATACTTCGTCGCGCTTCCTCCGCATACAGTTTATCCGACTCCACATCATCACCATTCGCCCCTACACCAACTGGAGGTGGTGCGAGAAGACTGCGGTTCAACAGATTGCGTTGTGACGACCCCTCTCCTGGTGTAAGACTCGGAAGGATATCTGTCTTCTGTTTTGACGGTGTTGACCCGGATTTTCGTGGGCTAGTGGACGGAGAGACTTTACGTGAGGTGCTTTTCTCTGCCGTGCCACGACGGAGTTTTGTTAAGACCCCCTTCGCTCGCGAAACGGCACTCCCAACAGAGATGAGACTTAACGTAGTAGGGGCCCTTTCTGAAGAGTGGGCGGCGCTGGAAAGGATATGACGTAACGACCCTGCATTGATCACCCAAGTTTGCACTCTGGTAGCTGCCTTGAGGGTCGCCCCCCACCGCCCCTTCGCCATTGCCTCTGAGGAACCAAGAACGTACGGTGCACAGCAAAGTCTCCGTTGCGGGTCGCTCATTTCAAAGGTCCCTTTAGCGACGTACATTGCATGCTGTACCGGTTGTCCTCGGGTGCCTATTATTTCGCCCATCGAAAAAAACTTTGGTTTCAAAAAATTTAAGAACCCTTTCACGAAACGTTGTGGAAGATGCGCTACTGAGGGGAACGACCCTAACACCTTATCGCATGATTCAGGGGAGATGCGGAGCGACGCTTCCTCCTCAGAGTTGACTCTTTCACAATACGAGAGGAGGGCGGCAGGGTCGTGGGCGAGGAGGCTGTTGAGAGGCTCCTTCGGGAGAAACCATAGATTTGAAGCGGTGAGGGCGGTTGCGGTGGCAGAGCAGCGTTGGACAAAGACAATGTCGTTTTGGCCAAACATCATCCCCTCAGAGAGAACACGGTCCGGCATGTCCCCGGTACTGCTAAGACAGACCTCACCCCGCGCGACGAAGAAACACCCCACCGCCACGTCCCCTTCCACAAACATCTCCTCTCCCGGTGCAAACACACCGAACCTCCACTGCAGCAGGAAGGCCTCCCCGCCCACCTGTTCATCTGGAAAGCTGGAAAATACGTTGCTATGAGTCCTCAAATCCTGTAAAGACAATGGGAAGTTGGCGGACATCAAATTCTTGTATTTGGTTGTCACAAAGGAGGTCAGCTCTTTTGTATCTTCAGGGGTAAGCAGGGAGGCAATCTGCGTGAATTGGGTGAACGTCACCTCGAGCACAACGCTGTCGGCCGCAGCGACGAGGCTGCTGATGTGCTTCTGCTCCAACAGAACGCCGTGCTCCCCGAAGGAGTCGTTGTGCTTGAGTCGCAGCAACTCTGTCCTCTTTGCCCCCGGATCCGACGCCTTTAGCCTGCACAGTATAGAGCAGGTGCCCCCTAAGATTAAATACATCGATGTTAACGGCTCGGACTGATAGCATATTGTCTCTCCTGCGATGTATTGCCGCACCTTGCATACGGAGAAGAGCTGCTTGCGGAGGTGTGGGGGGAATTTTTGGAAGAGGGGGTGCTTCGCTGCTTGGTCTGCTAAGAAGGATTCGGAACCATTTGACACAAAGGAGGTTAATATGTCTTGCCGCCGTACTGCCGTCCGCGAACGTTGAGAGAGACGATACAATGCTGGAAGAAAGAGCAGCTGCAACGTAGCTCTACCCCTCCGTAGCGCCAACGCAGAACAGAAGGCACGCTGCAGCTGCGCCATGTACACAAGGCTTGACCACAAATTCACCCTCTCCGGGACATTCTGTGCCTTCTCCAACAGCCGTATCCGCTTCTCCCCTCTCCTCCTCCGTTGGGAGCATTGGTCTGCCCGGTCCTTCTTACGTTGCAGAAGATGCTCCAATTCGTTCCGTCTTTTCCGTTCTAACTTCAGTTTTCTTTTGCGTACATCCAAAGTGTGCGCTGCCTTGCCATGAACCGGGGTCACAACAGGAGGAGGTGTCTGCTGCTGTAACGACGTTAGGTTGAAGATATTGCCGTCCTTATTGAGTTCGGTGAAGACATCGGCGAGGTGCACCTCTTGGCGTGCTGCGACACGGTCTGCGGGGAAGGGTTCCTTGTCAGCAGCAGTAGCGGTAGTGGTGGTGATGGCAGCCTCTGTGTGTTGCTCGTCCGCAGCAAGAGGACGCAGTTTGAGTACCTTTGCGAGACCTGGTGCAGCATGTGCATACCATGAGGTGGAGTCGGGCTTCATTGAGGAAGGAGAAGAGGGGGTTGAACTATTGACAGTGTAAACTGTTCGTGTGAGAGCCGAATCCTCTCGTTGCGTCAAAGGGTCTCCGTTGGAAAAGTTGGGGTGGTTAAAAAGAGATTCACCTTTGAAGCGTTCTGAAGGATTGTGTGCTCATTTTTTTTGTGTTTTGCTGTAGTGGTGGTGGTTATGTGAGCGGGTCGTGATCTGTGTGAGTGATATTGTGAATATTGAGAGGGAGACGGTAGGGGGAATTGGCAACATTATTACGCATCCACTTCCGTGTGGATGAAGAAAACAAAGACGAAAAGGGGTTTGGGGGGGAAGAGTTTAATTCTTGAACGCATCCCCACACTCAGTCACACTTAATTGAACTATAGAACAGCCCGCTCGTGAACAGTGTACCTTGGTACAATGACCGGGGTGTACTGTAGGTGGACCCCAACCACGCAGTCGAACCCCGAGAGTGAGCAGGGAAACTGCAAAGCAGGCACATCCGTCCTGATTAGGAAGTCGGTGAAAAAATGAGGAGAATGAGGAGGTTACATCTTATGTTGTTGTCTCAACACCCTGTTTAACGCAGGATGTGTGCGCGCGTTTTTTAAGAAGATTTTGTTTTTCCCCCCAGATTATGTTGCACCAGTTTTTCTTTTGTTTGTTACCCCCTCCCACCCTCCCGACCCCAGCACTTTCTAATTGCACAATGCTAAACAAAAACAAAAAATCAAAGGCTCAAAAAGAGGGTGATACTTACACTTCCCTCCCCCCTTTTCCTCTTCGTGTGCAGTACATTTTTTTTTTATAACCTGATACGTCTTTCTGCTCGTCTGAATGCAGAAAAGACGGAACGCACAGACGTTACGTAGTGTACTCCAAACCACCCCAACCAACCCCACACAAAAGAGGGGGGGAAATGGTACAATGACCCTAGTCCAACATGCTTAAATCACCTGAGGAAATTGGATGGCTTAAGATGAACTTCAGCCTGTTGTCACCTTAACGTGTAGGTCTGGAGAAAGATGGGTTTTTTTGGTGAGAGATGACAGAGGAAAAATCAAAAAAAAGGGGGTAAAACAAATTGGCCCTTTATTTCCTGCTAAGTATTCCCCAAAAATACCAGACGCTGTTTTGGTTGTGCTCGTATTGCTTTTTTGTGCAGATATTGACAAAATCTGCCACACCAACACAAAAAAAATTTCTCAAAAAAAAAAATGTCACCCAAAGGGACCTCGCTGTGATTTTCTTTTGTTATTTTGATAAAATTGTTGGAGTAGTGTAGTTTGCCTCGGGTTGTATTGCCACAGTGTTGTGCAATCTCCACTTTTTTTTGTTGGGACTTTGTTATTTTCTAAAGGGAAGCTTCGTAACAGAAGGTGTTAAAAACTATCCTGGACATTATCTGAATCAGACAAAAAAAAAAAAATAAGGGTGGATACATACTAATTCGTATACGTATTAGCTTTAGCAAACAGCAAGCATGGGATTTCAATAAAACAAAAAAAAGATCGGGTCTTTTGTTTGTGCGCTCAAAGCCGGGAAAACAAAAAGGTGAAAAAATGTGTTAAACTGAAATACGGTTGTTGTGGTTAATTGAGTACTCAAAGAAAACAAGCAAGCTTCTGTTTTTTTCAATCCGTTTTGTTTGCCCTGCAGCGCTGCCTCCAATCTTTTTAGAATTGACAACAAGTTGTTTTATCAAAAAAATTAAAAAAATCTGTACAGTTTGGGCGATCCACCCCAGAGGAGGGGCAATAGCTTTTTTTTTTGTTTTGATGTCGTTCTGTTCCTTCTCTTTTTCCGCGCGACACAAAATGCTTTTTTTTTGTTTGCTTTTTTTTTTTTTTACAGTGTTTCTTTGCAACGCCTTGTTTGGGTGTAATGTCTCGTTCTGGCATGTTCCCAAATGTCGTTGCGATTCTTTGTTTCTTTGTTTCTTTGCTCAATCCCGCACCCCCGACTTTGTTCCCACAAAGAGCCCTGCCGCACCTGGAAGCATCCCACTCTCCCATGCCTGTAGGTTTTTTGGGGGTTTGTGTGTTGTTACGAGATGAACCTAAGCCTCTCTGTGCCTTAGTCACCATATGCAATCAATAATAGCATAGGAGGGATCAATAGTGTTCCCAACTTTCTTTTTGAGGAAAAAGTAGAGTTGAAATACAAAGCCCTCTCATGAGTAGCCTTGGTACAATAACCGGCTGTACCGCGGGGTGGACACCCCAACCCATGCAGTCCTACAATCCATTTCGTGGTTGACATCTGATATGTGCTACTCCTGCTTCCAAAATATCCATACCGTTGACAGCCTCGCGTACGTGGAGGACTCTGCCAGGAACTGATGCGCCAGTGATGCTAGACAGGCGCTCTGCATGAACAGCGTGCCGAGCACAACGATCCTGTGTCTGTGGTAATGAGGAGACATGTTCGCCACGAGCACCATCACGGGGAACGTGATGAACCAGAGCGACCCAAAGAAGAGAAGCTTCAGGAGGAACGACTGCAGCACAGGAGAGCCGGACTTCTGCATCTGTAGATTATATTTTTTTTGATAAATTTTGGTACAAACCCTTTACATACCTGACGACGCACCGTCGCCAACAAACTGAGGCCAAAGAACGTAAACAACCCCAACCTAATTTGGATCAACGTTTTGCCGTGCTTTGTATCACTGTCGTGGAACTTCGTGAAGTCGTCGTCACCCAACTTATTCCAGAAGATGAGCAGCACGACGTACACCATGAGAACCAGCATCGCCACGATCATCACATTCCCCATGAGGTTGCGTCCACGGAACATTTCACGCGGGTTGCGCAGAATCGTTGCCACAGACATTGCCTTCTTTGTGTCTGCCTCCTCCTCAACCAGGGTCCAACCACATGCAAGACAAATCAACACAAATGAAATGACCAGACCTGACACGCCCTCCATCAACTCAGAGAGGAAGTCAATCATGAAGACCGACGACCCTGACATGGACACAAGGAATAAATGGATCATCTCGAAAAGCAGCGAGAAGAGCTGCAGCAGGTATGCAGTACCAAGAAGCTTCACGACAAGGTGGATCTTCTGGTGCGACGCATACGCGTTGGAAAGCTGGTTCAGGCAGTACCCAATGTGGATGAGCATCACGATGAACATAAAAGTGTAGGTGCTTGGCAGCCACATCTCGTCCGCTGGGAGGTGGTTGCCCCCAGGGTTTGTCAACGTCACGTCGTACTCCATCGACGCAACCTTTGTGTTGTACTGCTCTAAGGCGCAGTCTGCCGCAATCAAAAACCATCCCTTGGTTCGTTCTTCATGTGTAATCTTCCATTCAAAGGACCACACCATATCCGTCCCCCGCGCAACCAACGTACTTTTTGAGTTTTTCGCGGTTTTCCCGTAGCCATAATTTATGTTAGAGTGGGAACCACCAGACCCCCCTCCGTCGCTCGCCTTTCCGATTCTAATGACGGAGTGCGCGTGCTCGACCTTGTCCATGCAGGCCGGTGCTTTGTGGTAGGCATCCCATGTGTCATCAGAGAAGAGGTACAAAGCAGGGGATGTCATCCAGTTCATGTCCTTGACAGGGTATTTGATCTTCCCAGTGATCTCGCTTGCGCCGACAGCAAAGGAGAACTTTGCGATTTCGAACTCAGGGCCATGTGTTTCGTCGCCCGCGTCAAGGTGGAAGCGGCCGGAGACACGCTTTGCATCACAGAACGACGCTCCGAGCAGCAGAAGTGCGCAGAGAGACAGGTGTCGTGACATCATTGTGGGGGGAGGGGGGGTCCCACCGGGGGATCGGGGGTTTTTCTGTGGATTGGGATTGGAATTCATTTCATCTCGGCAGGAGAGATTCATTACGCGAAAACAAGAAAAGGGGGAGAGTGGATCGTAGTAGGCTATACTGTGATAATTACCCACCACAATACATAAAACACATCACAATACAGTTGGATTGTGTGTATTATGCAATATAGGCAATTATCACACAGCCACCACTAGGGAGTTACCTTTTTATTCCAATACAAAATATCTATACGACATTCTACAAAACATACAAAATTGGTGCGATCACCCAAACGGATTCTCCGTGGTTCCCTCGTGGTTCTTCCGTGGGTTGTCCGTACCCTCTGAATCACACCAAAAAACACCCTTTTTTTCGAGAATGTTATCAACTTTGTTGGCACCATCCCAAAAGGGGGGGGCTCCTCTATAAACGTAAAGGGTTACCCATTCACTCCTCCACTCCCACCGCATCGTCTATCTGATATGAAAGCGAGGACACCACACCACTGTCATAAAAAATATATTTCAGAACTACTCTCTCATGCCTCTCTGCGCAGAATTTGCTGTCTCTCGCCTTCAAACACCACACCGCCCACCTCTTTTTTCGCACCATTTTTGAGAACCATTCACATCGTGCGCAACTCAACCTCCACCCCCCCTCACCCCCGCCTCACACCGCCATCCTAACCCGCTTAGGGTCTGCAGGCGACTGTCTCACCGGGGGTGACGTAGGCAACGTGCTCGGATCAAACCCCATCATCATCCTCAGCACTGCGTTCTCCTCCGCCAGCGGGCCCCCGCTGATGCTGCCCACACTGCCTCCTCCCCCTCCCCCTCCTCCCTCAAAGGTCACACTCCTCCTCTTCCCCTCTGACTCCGACACCATATCCCTCTCGTACACCTCTGATGCCGGGAACGGCGGACGGTACTCCCTCACCTCAGCCGGCGTGACCACCCCTGGGAGCTCTTCCCCTGAAGAATCCCATCGCAAACCTTCATCCTGTTTGAGACACACCTGCACTCCTACAGAGCACTTTGGAGGGGGAGGGGGTAGGTTTGGGTTGATAGGTCGAGGAGGTGGTCCTCTGTGCCGCATGACATGGCGGTGTGGGGTTCGTTTCGTTCCGCTGCTGATATATGGCATTACCATGGGAGGGGGTGGGGCAGGGTCTTCTTCGAGTGACCGCCTGCTGGGGGGATGCCAGGAGATGTACCGTTCGTCACTCCGAACTGCTTCTGCGTACGCAGGGTCCTGCGTGAAGTACGTCGGCGGCATGCTATGATGATGTGCCGCCGGCACCCCGGTCTGCAAGGAGGCGCCCCTCTCCTGCTCGCGCTGCATCTGCAGCTGCTGATGATGGTGATACCGAGGGAGCTGCAGCACTGCAGGAAGACTTTGCTCCGGAGACACCCCTCCTCCAACGGGAATAACCTGGTCCATATTTTATACGAATTACTCTTGGTATCAAAAGATCTGAGGGGGGAGGGGGTTTTTGTGTAATTCTAGAAGAGATGGAAGGGGGGGAGGAGGAGGGAGGGAAAAGAGGGGATAGGATGGGTTAGTTGGTGAAGATAAAGAGATGTGTGCAAGAGAGTTGTGAAGTCGAAACGTAACATTCATCACAACGATAAAACCCATGGGAGACAGGGTTGTGAAACGCACAACACCTCGACCTGTTTGGGTGAGGAGTGGCTCTCTGCAGCGCGGTTCGTCCCTAGAACCGCAAAAGTGTGTTCAAAAATGCTTTGTTTCTTTTGCCTCGGGGGGTGAGGGTTTTACTCCGTTATTTTTTTTTTTTGCGCTGTAGATTTCAGCTCAATTGTGCTCTCCCTCTTCCCCCCCCGCTCCCCCTGTTTACACATAGCTCCCCTCCGTTTTCCCTTTCGTTCATTCGATTAAAAAAAGGGTTAACAAACCCTAAGAAAGGGTGACATATTGTGCGGAAAAGCAATTCAGCACACAACAAAAAAGAAGGAAAAAGAGCATAGTATAAGATGGCCCTCAAGCCCTCAAAGCCCTCTGCATTGCACAGCCGCCTTTGAGAGAAGATAACATGGAAGATGAAACATGCCTCTTGCGCACACACATCATGCAAAAGGTTAAGTCGAGGCACGTAGACACACACCTCTGGTTTACAGGTGCAAACGTGAAAAAGGGTGCCTATCTTACAACGACAGTGAAGTGAATGACTTTAAAACTTTGCAGTTTTACTTTGTAATTTCACCGTTATAAGCCAACGGTGGAACTACAAGAAAAAAAACCCACAAAGGCATTTCCTTCACCGTGCAAGATAGTGTAGATATACGATGGGGGGATGGACCCAACCAAGGTGTGTTTCCTGAAAGGGAAGAGTTTTTTGTAAGATGAACTGAAGACCCTATGATTGGGCCACCTTTAGAGAAAACTTCATGAAATATGCCTTTTTTTTTGTGCACATCTTCGATTTTACAAAAAAATAAAAATAGAACAGAAAAATAAAGAAAACAGTTTATGAGATGAACCTAAGCCTCTCGTGTTAAGTTACCTTAAATAGACCAACCTCCCCCTTTGCCGCACTAACGAATGCGGTACACAGGAAGGGGGGTTTTTTTTTTTTGTTCCCAGCATCGTTCCCACAAACACCTGATTGTTTCACACACACAAGGACGCACACACAGGTCCTCTGTGGCAAAACAAGCGTAGCAGAAATATGATAAAAGCGGATACCATATGCGTACAAAACATCGACCGTAAAAAACACGATCGAACTTCCAGAAAAATCCTGAAAAGGTCGAACACGTACGGTCGATAATTTTGTACGAATACGGTACTGTCAACATCGATGGGGGGGGGGAATATATAGTGGAGTTTTTGGTACTTCAAAAACCTAGGGGGTTTTTTTGGGTTTTAACCCCCCCCACCGATGTTTGTTGCGACTGTAAAAGAAAAAAAAAATATAAGATGAACCTAAGCCTCGGTGCTTAGTTGCCTAATAAAAGGAAGAGTGATTTGATGCAGGCTCCAACTGAACGTACGATTCCAGCCATCCGTGGAGGAAAGCACAAATATAAAGAGTAGTTGAAAGTGAAAAACGCCTCGCCGTTCATCGGCGGACCGCAGGCACTGAAATAAAAGAAAAGTTTATAAGATGATCCGAAGCCGCTCGTGCTTAGTCTGATTAGATTACTTAATGTTTTGAACATTGGTGCTTAGTCACCTTAATAAAATAACAAAGGAGTTTGAAACGTGCTAAAACGCATCTCAAAATAAAAACCACCTCCAGCAGGGAAAGATGTTGACAAACAGTGGAGAGAAAAAAAAATAGAGAGAAAAAAGGTGGAAAGATGGCTGTGTGCACACACACACATCTCGAAAAAAAGAAAAGAGAAGCTGAAAGTACCCAACGCCTCACCGGACATCGGCGGACTGCGGGCACAATAATAATAAAACTACAACACAGCTCCAACCCTCCCCCAACGGGGTGTCCCCTCACCCGACGTAAAACGAAATAGGCTAAAATGAAACCTCCGCCTCACTGTGCCCCACAACCACCTTAACCACAGTACACCAGACGGTATCAAGAAACTCATAAAAAAGCCAAGAAAAATCTTGTAACAATGATCAGCTACACGACGGGACCCAATGACAAAGCGGCAAGTGAAACACATGTCAGATTTATGACAAATGAAATGACAAATAAGGCACTTGCCACCTTTTTTCATTTGTCATTCACTCGTCCTTTGTGAATGGGTCACATCGTGCATGAAATACAAAACCCACCCCCCTATCTCTCTCAATGAAAATGTCCTTTTGCTACGTGACCAGAACAACCGGGTTACCCCCCCACCAACCATGCTATACCCTACAATCCATTCTCATTGGTCAACATCTGGGTGAGAAAATTTCACACCGGACTTTCGTTTCTTCCTCCGTAAACCATCCCACACCACACACTACCAACCCCCCTCATCAAAACTGCGACGGCGGCGGCGACGTATCCATCCCCCTGACATACGGATTGTGCACCCCACCCACCGACACCGGCGTCAACGGCGACGTCCCCCCAGTTGTATGCGAGGAGAACGGGGACGGCACACCTCCCCCTTCCATCCCTCCTACTCCCGAGAACGCCTGCTGCACAGGCACCTGCACCGCATGCATCGATGAATTGCGCATCGGGAATGCCATACCTCCTCCTCCTGACACCCCCGGGGTCGGCGCAGTGGGTGACCCACCTAATGGGGTTCCGTATGGCGATGGTGGGAACATCCTGTCGGTATCGCTTATGGGTGAGGCGGTGGCAGGGGAGGCAAGAATAGGGGAGAGTACGTTGCTATATCCAGCCCCAAATCCTGCTGGAAGCGATTCCAGCGCTGCACCGTGCCGTGGCGGTGCTACCACCCCTCCCATCAACCTGGTCAGCTCCGCTTCTCGCATGCGATGCAGCTTTGCCAACTCCTTCTCTCTCTTTCGATTGAATATTTCCCTCCGTCGCACCGCCTCGCTTGCCCTACCTTGAGAAGACCGTACACTATCCACCACCCTCCTGACTGCAGACATCTCTTTATGTTCTATTCTCCTCCTTGCGATGATCTCTGCTCTAAGCAAAACCTCGGAATTGCACATCACAAATCGAGCCATTTCCTCACTATGAAGATTCGAGGCATGCGAGGAAGCTACCGAGCCTGCGAGAAGACCCATTAAGAGGTGGCGGCGTTCTTGGATTTCAGATCTCATGATGGTCTTGCGGATGCCTGAGTACGCTTCGAAGAGCCATTCTGCCTGCGCACCGTAGAATACGTTAATCAACCCGTTAAATGTATCAATAATGTCACCATAGCTTTCATCCCATTCAGTAACAACCGCCATCCTGCCACGTCTCTCTTCTACAGCTTCCAGTCTGTTTAGATCCTCAAGAATCGCCTCCGCAGCGAGTCTCTGCTGTTCCCTCTCCTCCTCCAAACGCTTTTCCTGCAGTTTCTCCCTGACCTTAAGAAGTCTGTCATCCGCACACCGCGCATCGAGGAGACATAGTGGTTTCAACTCTCTCATAAACACATTAGTAGAGGCAGAACCCTTCCATGTAAACACCCGTTCTGCACATCCTTCAGTCGTAGCGCACATCAAAGGGGGTAACACATAGGGACGTACCCCAGGATATTGCGAGACATCCTTCGTAAAAACCGCCTCCTTTACATTAACTATCACACTCATATCAGAGTCCCCTGGAGTTACCGCACCCTCTCCTGAAGTGCAGCTTCCTGTTGACACCATGTTCCAATAAATGATTGACTCACCTTTTGGCACCTTCTTGCAGAGGAAGGACATCGGGGTGGTCAGGGTTTGAGAAAGGGAAATGGTGAGACAAACGGTTTTGATCCATTTATCGAGTTTGGACCCTCCATTTGCCATGAGGGTAGGGATCAGGCAGGAGAGGGGTGGGTTGACGGAGGAGCCTTCGGGGAAGCCCATGATGCGATCGATGTCGACCCCTTCCATGGTGAGAAGCGCGCGGCAGAAGAGCGCGCAGCGGCCCTGCTGTGCATAGTCGCCTTCTTTCGGAAGGGTAGAAAGGTGTTGGCACAACTCTGAGAGAATCGCAAGCACATCCAACCCGGCGTCCTCATTTGCAGTGAAATTGGCTGTCCACTCATCAAGAATGTCACCAGGTTTGGCAAACCACATTTCGGTTAGTTTTGAGCACAGAGTCTCATGCGCAGCCCGACTTTGCACATCAAAGTCCGCATGAACATGAGTAGTAGCTATGTCATGAGCAGTGGCAGATTCGGACCGCATTTTAGCAGCGCGATCCTGCAGGGAAGCAAGCTGAGTGTCGTCGATAGGCCGCAACGTCGATGGCACAGTGTACGTTTCCGCCAAACGCTTGAGAGACGCCTCAGCGACAGCCTGCTTCTGTTTGAACGCCTGAAGCACCTTTTCGCGCTCTTTCCGCTCCGCTTCCCGTTGTGCACGAAGCTCTTTTGAGCGCGCATACCAGCTTTTACACACAGTCTGCAGAACATCAGCGGAGCTATTAAACTGACTCAGCCTCCTCCTATAAGCAACAAGAGAGAGCGAGATTTGGTAGTACCCACACTGCTTCACGACCTTCATGCAGCGGGATAAGGCCTTCTCCCGCTCGCTTTCGAGGTGCTGATTCGATTCGTTTTTCAGAAACATCTTTGTCTTGCCTGCCTGCGCCTTTAGCTTTTCAATTCCACAAAACTCACACACCTTCAAACAAAACGCACTCAGCTTCGTATTAGGTTCCGTCAACGCCGGATGCGGTGGAGGCACAATCACCTTAAAGCGAGAAATAAATTTCTGAAAGGTAGGACGAACCGGAAACCCTGCCTTCCGGATTTTCACGGTGCCCAACACCCCGCTGGACTCCAGCTGCTGCATTGTGGTGATCCCATCGACCATGAGCGGCTTCTTTGCTGGATGCGGCTTCACGCATCGGATCCAATGAGGGTTCGTGGAGTTGATCAAATCCATCAGCTGTATCAGCTGCTTCCTGAAAAACCCGCCTACGGTATCCTTCTTTACGTCCTCTGAAGGCTCCGGGAGGAGACTGCTGATTAGCTCCTGTTTTGATTCCCTCATGAAGAGCTTCATTGCTGGTTTGAGGGAGTCGCGGTTTTTGTCGAGCCACCCTTCAACAGTATAGTTGACAGATGCAGCGTAGTGGTGTACGATGAAAGAGTCGCGGGACATCTTTTTGGTGGCAAGAAATTCGTTTCCTCCGTTGGTGTCTAATACCTTTTGGAGAAATCCTGCGTCAGAGCCTTGGCCAAGACTACATTCATCATCTAGAAGGCCGAATATGCCGGTTTTGGATGTCATTAAAAGGAGGCAGGGTTTGTTGTCGGGGCAGGTTACTTCTGTGACGTCTACTCCCTCGGCTCGGCATTCGTCCATGTCTTTGGAAAAGATGAATGTGTTGTAGTGGTTTTGCAGTGTCTCATTGGCAAGGTTAATGCAGATCTGTTCGAAATAGTTGTGTTCGAAATCCTCAAACCCAAAAATGTCGAGCAGCCCAATCCACGCCCCGCCTTCTTCGCCGGCGTCGGTGAGGTGGTTGATGGTTTCCACCTGCCAGCCGAAGAGGGAGTCGTACAGGGTTTTCACTAAGGCATCTCGGTTGTCGGTTGCTTTGACTATATTGAGGAGTTTTGTGACAGGGCCGTCTCGGGTTTCGAAGGTTGTGGTGGTTGCTTCGGGGAGGTATACTTCGACGTCGGTATGCCAGAGGCGGCAGGCGTGTTCGATTGGGGTTTTATCCTTGATTTTGCATGAATCTGCGTCGATTTTGTCGAATTTTAGGGTAAGCATGTGGGTGATGCCTCCTACCACGCCCCAGACTCCGTCGATTTGGGAGTCGGAGAAGCCGCAGTCGTGCATCGCAGCGACGCAGAGAGAGTAGTCCTCCCGGTCGTCCACTCCGTCGATGTCGATGCAGCTCCCAGCGTTGATGTGGTAGTGTTTCGGCTCCTGGAGACTGAATTTCGTCTGCGCATCGCAGCCTTTGGTTACCAAATAGAAGGCGTGGTACACCCTCTCATTGGTTGACGCAGTGACAATCCGGCTTTTCTCCAGCAGATATTTGATCGTATACGCGCCCACCAAAAACCCGCTTTCCGAGAACTGCACCTTCATAAACTTCCCGAACCTCGAGGAGTTATCATTCCGCACTGTCTTCGCATTGCCAAACCCCTCCAAAATCGGCGACGCCTGGTTAATATTGAAGGCCACATTCCTTGCCGCAGCCTTCTCATCTTCGGAGCCCTGCCTGCATGAGAGCGCCCCCAAATATTTCATCACAATCTTTGCTGCCTCGGTTTTGCCAGCCCCAGATTCACCTGAAATTAAAATGCATTGATGCTGTTCGTCTCTTCGCAAATCAAAGTATGTGTTATGTGCTTGGGCCCAGCTGTGTGGACGGTTGTCTTTTATTACTTCACCTTCTGCTAGGTAGTTCGGCATAAAGGCGTCCATATAGTAAGGGATTTTGAAGTTCCAGGGGTTAAGGGCGACAACGATTTGGCCAATGTTTGTGTAGACCACGTCGTTCATGTAGCGGAGATAGAGGCAGCGTTGGATGGTTGCGTCGTGGAGGACAGTGAGGTCGAGGAGATCGTGGAAGTCTTCTTCCAGAACGTCGTCTCGAATGGGCCAGATTTTGTCATCCGCCAGCTTCTCCGTTACCCCCAGCTCCGCCTTCTTCGTAGCAGAAAACCCGGTTCCTCTCACAGAAAAATGCTTCCCAGAATCCGCCTCCACCTTCCCCAACGCCCAGCCATGATCGCCTTCCCAATAAAACACAGCAGAGCCTGCCTGGCATAAATTCCGATTCAGCTTCTCCTTCTCTTTTATCACCATTGTGAAAGGGGCTTAATGACAAAAAGAAGAGAAAATCGATACTACGTTATGATAGCATCAGTTTGTTTTTTGAGAAAGTTGAAAAAAAAAGGGGGGGTTTAAAGTTTAGATGTGGGGAGAGGAGTAGGGGTAGGGGTAGGGGTAGGGAGTTGTACAAAGGGGGAGAGGGGGGTGGGTGTGGGGGTTTTGTTGCCTGTGGAGGGGAGAGTTGAAATTTGTGTGTGCAAAAGCATAACAAAAGAATTAGTTGCAGCTCTTGCCGAAAGGAAAGTTGATCTGAAATACAAAGCCCTCTCGTGAACAGTGTACCTTGGTACAATGTTTGGGTGTACCGGGAGGTGGACACCCAACCATACCAAGAGAATAGTTTATAAGATGAACCTAAGCCTCGTGTGTAGTCAGCTTGATAATATTTTTTGTTGTTATCGCGCAGCATCAGTCAGCTGAGTGGGTTTCCACTAGTTTGTTGTCAGGGATAATGTCATTTCCTCAGTCGGAGTTCGTAATTTTAGTACAATGTAGTGTTTCGAGTATGAGCGTGTGTAGCGTGGGTACGTGAAAGTTGGGCGACGGTCGCAGCCTATAAGGGAAAAAAGGGGAGCATGGGTGTGTCTTTCTTTTGTGTTCCGACGCTTGCACGGCTCTCTGTGCCTCTTGTTCGCCTCGCTCTTTTGCTTCGCCGTTTCCCCTTAGAGAAATGAACGGCATTTTTTTCCCCTCGTTTTTTTTTTGAGGCGTTTCCCTAACTCCCTCTGTATTCTCCCTCAAATAGCGCCCCCCTCCTCCCACCCCCACATTTCCCCTATTTTGTCGCTATTATTTGAAAAAAAAAACTCCCCTTTTTCAGTGGTTCTGAAGACGACTGGGGTTTGCTTTTTTCTCCCCTGAACCATATCGTATGCGCACACATGCACAAACCCCCACACACACCCACACAAAAAAAACCCCCTACTGTGCTAAAACGCAAAACTCATGTTTTGACAGCATGTACACATATGTTCACATCTTCTCGTATTCGTTGGGGATGGTCTCGACCTTCTCGGGAGCACCTCCGGGGATGGCCTTTGTGGCCTCGAATCCCTGTTGGTGGTGGTGGGTATGGTGGGTATGGTGGGTATGGTGGGTATGGTGGGTATGGTGGGTATGGTGGGTATGGTGGGTATGGTGGGTATGGTGGGTATGGTGGGTATGGTGGGTATGGTGGGTATGGTGGTGGGATGCATAGCGGTGTAGATGCCGTAGCAGTGCCGTGCAGTAACCGTAGTACCGTTGATGTGGGTTGGTCGGAACCAGACAGGGGACAAAGGGGGGGTAGGGGGCGTAATGGCCTTAAGGAAGGGTGAAGCTTTTTGAATATTTTCACTTTTTTCCCGGAAAAAGTTAATAAATCTGCTAAAAACCGGCGGGGTACACCCTGGGATCTACGATCTAGGTCAGAGAACCCACTGAAACCACCAATGGACGACTTAGGGACAAAAACAATTTGGTTTTTTTTGAAAAAATGACTCCAAAACATGTTACAAAAATGTTACGGAAAAAGGCCGATTTAAGGCTTACTCTTGCATGGAACTTTAAAGTGACTTGGAGTCGTCTAAGGTGTCGAAAACACACCCAAATCGATTTTTTGGGGGTTTGTATGGGTATTTCTATGTGATTTTGGGGAAAATTTCGTCGAAAATGGGTTTATTTTTGTGGCAAAAGGCCGTGAAGGCCCCATTTTTGCCCAATTTTACCGTATTTTTTCAAAAAAAATCCAATTTAAAGTTGTAAGCACATGTCTGTGGCCTCCAAGGACCCCCGCATGTCATCCTGCCACTTCATGGGGGGTGTAACCCACCATGTTTGGGGGAAAGTACGTCGAGGGATGCGCCCCAAAATCCACTCTTGCATCGCGTAACGGTTGCGTAACGGTTGCAAAACGCACCTTTCCCTCAAATACCCCGCATGTGTTGCATGACCACCCAAAGTGCTGTAGCGTCATCTAAAGTGTCCAAAACACACCCAAAATGATTTTTCTGGGGTTATCAGGGTGTTTATATGTGTTTTTGGGGCTTTATCAGTCGAAAATATGACATTTTTTTTGGGTTTTTTGGGCTCCGAGGCCCTATTTTAGCCCGATTTTGCTGCGTTTTTTGCGTATTTTTTCATATTTTTTTTCAAGTTAAAGTTGTAAGTACACGTCGTTGGCCTCCAAGGACCCCCACATGTCATCCTGCCACCTCCTGGGGGGTGTAACCCACCATGTTTGGGGGAAAGTACGTTAAGGGATGCACCCCAAACCCCAATGCAAGAGTGGGGACGCTTGGACACTTTCGGACGCTTACCAAACCTGCTTCCCGCCACAAAAAAAAAAAAAAAAAAAATCAAATAATACACTTGACGACGGCTCAGACCGTCTCAAGACCTGGATCGGAAGCTTCGCCACCGCTTGTGACGCCGGAGCAACTGCGTGGACGACGAAGAGCGGGTCGGCAGTGAGTGCTTACGCCATTGCGGAAGAAGGCAGATGGCCGGCGGGCATGACTCTGCAGCGTGAAGTCGGCAGCCGTTTTGCGTACATTAGTACGAATGCTGCCCGTATCTTGCACCACACTGGCAGGTACAAGGACTTGGTGGCTAAGGGACATCTCACCATTGAGAATGATGCCCTGGAGCACCTCCTCGAAGACAGGGAAACCCGCCTTGTGCTTGCGGTGCTCACACTTGTGAATGCCTTTTTTCTGAAGGCATTGCAGTACCTGAAGAAGAACGGAGTTAAAAACTCCAAGTACGCCGAAGAAGTTGGGTACCCTGCCATTACAGAGCTCATCTCTGTATTGAAAAAGGGGGTGTTTCCTGAGTGGGTGTCTGAGGAGCTGGTCGGCGTTACCCAGGCCAAAACAATAGCCACAACAAAGGGTAACGTCGTGAAGTTCAAGAAGCTCCTGAAGGAAACTGCGGGAGTGACGGAGGAAACGTGGACCCACCTCTCTTCTTGGCCACAGCCTTCGAACGCCACAGAAGCCCAGAGAAACGCTACCGCATGCACCAACGACTATGTCGAGGGGTTTAACGGCTACCTTGCTTGGGTCTCTGGCAGGCTCATGAATCAGACGAACCCATGCACTGTTCTCGGCCTGGCCATGTGGGGATACAACTCCAAATCATTGGCCCACATCCCATTAAAAATGAAAGACATAGTTGCTGCACAGAAGGAGCCTGTGGAGTCAATCCGAGAAGTGTACAAGAGGATACACGCAGTGGACACTAACGTGGCGGAGGAAAACAGACTCGCTAAGAAGTTTAAATCCCACGAGCTTCGTGAACAGTATGAGAAATTGGGGCTCCCTGCTACTCAGCCACTACTGAAGAAGGACGTTGCCAAGGCTATTGCCACGGAGACGTACACCCCGCCATCGGACAAGCAGACACTGAGAGTGCCCAAGAGAGACCAAGGGGAAAGGGGAAGAGGGGGAGGGGCACATAACATATCTAGCCAGTTTTGTGCATAAGAGGGGAGACGGGGGGGGGGTCAGAAAATTTGTAAAAAGTACCCTCCCAACCCTCACCCATTTTACCTCATATTTCACCATATTTCACCATTTTTTTTGCATTTTTCATGGTTCTGGTGCCAATTTTTGCCCGACAGGGGGTCCCAGGGTGTTTTTGAGGTGGATTTTGGCATTTTTCCCTGGTCAAAAGTAGTTTTTCCCGTTTTTTGTGGTTTGGCTTCACCCTTCCTTAAGGCCATTACGCCCCCTACAAAGGGGGGGGATGTTGGGTACATACAGTGTCAGAGAACTTGATCAGTCTGGCGTTCTCCTTCTCGGTCAGTCCCGCGTGCAGGGAGCGGGTTGCGATTGTGAGGTACCTGAAATGAGGTCATTGTTGGAGGCATCACAGTTAAAAGTTGTTCCCTTGGAGCCCTGAGGGGTCTTTGGTGGCAACTTCCCCCCAAAAAAGTGAAGTTGATAGTGCAAACGCCGGGACGCAGGCACTGAGGGGAGGTGGGGGAGGGGGCAGGTGTCGCTCTCCCCCTATCCTCCTAGCATACCTTGCGTAGGTCATGGTGTCTCTCCACGACGCCTCCAGAAGGGAGGTGGTGGGTCTCATCAGGAGTGCGGCGGACCGGCGGAAGGCCATTGTGTTGTTGTATGTACTAAGATATTCTGTTTTTTTGGTTCATTTGTTTTTTTTTGATAAATTGTTGGAGTAGTGTAGTTGCCTCGGTTGTGTTGTCACAGTTCTGCAATATCCACTGTTTTTATTTTTTTTGAAAACTTGGTTGTGTCAGTGTATCAGTGTAGACACCCGAGGATGAACTCCACTTTTTTCCCCGACAAATTGACGACGTGTAGACACCTCGCTTTTTTTTCGCGCAATCTCCACGCAGCCCGTCCCCTTCCTCTTTTCGTGGATACCGCTACTACGCCCTACTCCCGCCTCCACTCGTCAGGTAACCAACGGGGATCACCGGATGCCCACTTCCCGGGTGAGACTGGGATTGGATAGAAAACTATAGTGAGGATAATAGACAAAAACCCCCCTTTTTTTGTTCCATTCTACTTACAGCAAATTATACAGAATTGGGAGAATAGGGGGTGGGGAGGAAGAGAGAGAGAGAGAGACAAGATGAACGGATATGAGAACTGTTTCCCGGCCTTTCTTAAAGAATTCTTTTTTAAAAAGATGTAGACATGGTGTTCCGGAGGGGGCCTATATTGACATGTCTTTGACAGGTGTTTCAGGAACACTAAGACACAGAATAAACTGTACTACAAAAAAAAAAAATCTCCCCTTTAAAAAGCTTGGTTTGTACTAATGTAGACACCCTCGATGAGCTCCCACTATACTTTTTTTCTTTTCTGATAAATTGTTGGAGTAGTGTAGTTGCCTCGGTTGTGTTGCCACAGTTGGTGCAATCTCCACTGTCTTTCTTTTCTTTTTCACGCAGGAGCAAATCCCGAGGTCTCCCCCTTTAGCGCTGCCTTCACTGTATGCCGCGCCCTTTTGTAGTCCTGCTTGCACATTACCCCTTGCTTGTAGAGCGCACTTAACTGCGCCAACTGCTCATCTGCCAATGCCGCCTTTTCCAGGTCAAATGGAAATGGGGCCTGATCTGCCGCATGGTCCATCACCGCATCGTCACCCACTGCACCACTACCACCTACCCCACGCTCACCACCCGAATCCTTCGGTGTACGTACATTCCTCCTCGCGACACTCTTCCCCGGTGTCATCACCCTCCCCTTTGGGGTGGAGTACGTTGCAGCAACAGACGCCACCTCCAGACCGCCTCCTTCATGAAACACCGGGGTTGCCGCTTTGTCACGATGTTCATTTATATTTCCATTTCCATCCCATACCGGAGTCCGTTTACCCCGCTTCATAAGGTCGTTTTGATGAGAAAATGCGGGGCTTTGCGTCCAGGTTGGATCAAATGAAAGCGGGGTGGAAGAAATCGGTGTTTTTTGTGGTGTCCGTATTGTGGATTGTGTGAGTTGTGTTGGCGGGGTTTTGCAGGGTGTTGGGGTCGGCGTTTCCAACTCGGTAGAATGACTCCGAGGGGGGGTATGAGAGAGCGGGGTGGAAGGGTGTTGAGAAGTGTCACTACGTCGCAGCATCTCTGCTTCATGCAACCGTATCGCATTCGCCGCCAACTCCTCTGCGGTAACAAAAGGCATGACCGGCTGTCTCCTCGGCACCGTCCCACCCATCCCCCTTTCCAATGGTGTATTGCTGTTTGAGGTGCGAGCCGTCCGATTTTCTGAAGGAATTTTCAGTTCGGGTTCGTCCACAACCCCCCACCTCGCGTCCTCTGGTGTTGTCGGTGCGCTGGTGATATGACTAACATATGGCTTAATTTGGGCCAAAGGAAAGTCTACTGCACTGATACTAGGTGGATTGGTACATGGGATATGCTCTGGGTCCGCGATGGTGGTGGTGGTGTGGTCTAAGGGGATCGACGCAATACGTTGAGGCTGTGACACAATAGACAGAGTTGAGATAGGGTTGTCTGCTTCCTTTGCGGGCACACTGCGTGCAGAACCCGATGAGGTTTTCACTATCGCTGCAGCTTGGTGTTCCGATAACACAGTATCGTTTTGTCCCTTCAGACCTCCCAATCGCTCACTGTATGAACCAGATGTCTCTGAGGGAACAACCTTAGGCACAGAAAACTGTGTTTCAAATTCTTCGCAATGTGAGGCCTCCTGTGAGGCCACCGGGACAACCTGGTGTGACAATGCTGCAACGTCTGCGGCGGGTCCTCCCTGAGAGTTCTCCAAGCCTACCCCTTCAGACAACACTGTGAACGCTGTTCCGTGCACAGGATGATGCAACGAAGCGGTAGAAGAAGGCGACGGAGAAGAGGCTACCGTGGACGGGGTCACATTAAGTTCTTCTGTAGCCCTCTTTGCTGTTTCTGACCTCTCTGACCTCTCTGGGATGGATGCTGGAATGGACTTTGCTACGCTGGGTAGGCTTTGGAGGCTAGAGTCTCCTACGTCAACTGGACGGTGTTGTTGTTGTTGTTGTTGTTGTTGTTGTTGTTGTTGTTGTTGTTGTTGTTGTTGTTGTTGTTGTTGTTGTTGTTGTTGTACCTCAACCCCTCCACCAGCAGAAGGAAACACAGCAGCGCCCCCGGACCCTATCTCCCTGCGTGAGTGCTGTGTGGCCCTCTCTGGCCCCGCAAGAATCGTCGCAGCTCTTCTCCTCGGCGAGATCGCAGCACTGTCAATAGGCCGTCCCTGCGGGCGAGACGGCACAGAGTACGGTACCTGAGAAGGCTCTGGCATAGTTTTTGTTATGAAATTTGTTTGTTGTGTCTTTTTTTTAGCGGTACCAGCCCATTTGATGGCAGCAAAAGATGTAGTTTCTGATGATAGGAGGGATGTGGAGGAGGAGGAGGAGGAGGTGTGAGGAGGAGGAGGTGTGAGGAGGGGAGATTATAATGAAAAAAAAAAAAAAAATGCGATAAAAAAATACGATTGGTTCTCTCGCTTTTTGCCGGAAAAAAAAAGTATTTGAGTTTGGGAGGGGGGTGTTTGAGTAATAATGGGAATCTCATTTTTTTGTTCTCGCTTTTGCGAGAAAGTTGAGGGGGAGAGGGATGGGGGGAGTTGCTTGTATACAATATAAACAGTGGTGTTGGGGTTTTTTTCTTTTATAGTTGGTGTCTACTGAAAAGTGTCATTTGTCGTTCCCTCACCTCCCCCTTCTTGTAGTTTGATGCGTTTGACGCTTCCGCACACTATCTTTCGTCCGTTGGGGTGGTGGTGTTGCGTTGGGGCGAGTGAACGACGTGACGCTTTCCGCTCACAAAGTAGTGCGCGTTTTTAAAAAAAATGCAAAAAGGTTATGAGATGACCCTCCTTGGTCATCTTTTGGAAAACGTCAAATGGTGAAATGGCCCTCTTCTTCTCCGTGGGGTTTTTACAAACCTTGTTGGCCTACCCTTCATACCCACCCTCCCCTACCCTCTGCCCTCCCCCCTACTACAAGACAAACAGTTTAAACCCAAATAATCTAGGAATCCACAGTATTTTTTTCAAAAATATAAACAATGCAAAATACAAAAACCCCCCCCCCCCCAAAATCTACTCCAAAAACCTGGTACTAAATGAAAAAAAAAACCCCCTATTTACAGGCTTTCATCGAATTCTACTTCCTCTTTTGCCATTTGGTCTAAAAGAAAAAAACCGTAGTTGTTGATGCAGGCACCTCCGACTGACCCACTGTACGATGCCAGCCAACCGGATGAAAAGCACAACAAAGATCTTTATTGTTTCAACTCCCCCCCGACAATCCCAATACCCTTCCCTCTCCTAAAAATGCTGCACACGCCCGGTCCCTTTACGAGGCAGGCCGACTGGAGGAGCAGTTGACATTTGCTGATGTTGCGGACGCTGTTGCTGCACTACCCTCTGTGGGTAAGGCTCATGCCTGGCAGGCGCTGGCGCCACCACGGGGACACCACCACCACCTACCTGAATGCGGTCTTTGAGAAAGGCAAGCAATGCCACAGTGCCCTTGTTGATAACACTCTGGTTGATCGTTCTGAGAGGGTTCCCTGCCACAGCAAGCGCCGAGAGCTGTGTCATGTTGCCAAGCTCTGGAGGCAACGTGTTGATGTTGTTGTTCGACAAATCCAAGGTGTTCAAACGCGGACATCCAGTGACAATACTCTGTGGCACGGAGGTGAGCTGGTTGCCACTCAACCCAACAACGCTCACTGCAGACCCACAGGAAGGGAACACCGTGAGTGCGTTGTTGTGCAGCATCAGCGTGCTTAGTGCGGGCATCTCCGTGAAGACGGAGACACCATTTTCGCAAACTCCGTCATCGGAAAGTCTGTTCTGTGAAAGATCGAGGAATGTCAGCTCTGTGAGTTCGCTGAACCCGGTTAGCTTTGAAATTCTGTTTTTTTGCAGTTCCAGATGCGTCAGAGAATGGAGCAAAAAGAACTCCGGCGGGAACGACTCCGTTCTCAGACGGTTTCCAGAAAGTTCTAGCCGCGTTACATTGGTGAGCCAGCAAATCTCCTGCGGAAGAATGTTCAAAACGTGGTTGTTACAGCGGAACGTTGTAACATCAGGCTTGTCCACTGCCTCTACCGGAATCGACTCCATGGGTGTGCAGTTGTTCTTCATCGAAATATCGAACACCCCTTTTGCAGTTAAAGAGTGCGATTTGTTGTCATCAAAGGCGTTCTTCCTGCTTTGCTCCTCTGTTACGGGTTCTTCTGTTAACCGTGTTTTCAGATACTTCAAAATCTCGACCGTGCCCTTAGCAATAACGTCCCTACGAATGGAACGAATAGGGTTCCCTTCCAGGTTTAATGTCGAAAGTTGCGTTAAAGTCGCAAGCTCTGGAGGAGGCTGTGCAACGTCGTTGTTACAAAGGTTCAGATGCGCAATCTGCGGAAACCCCATCACAAAGTCAATCCTCTGCAATTTATTGTCCCTCCCATCAAAATGCTGGAGGTTCGGGAAGTACAGTACCCCTACCTCGCTGATGCTGTTGTACGAAACAATCAGTTCCTTCAAAGACTCTATACGGCAATCGGGAATGCGCCTCAGCTTATTTTGACTTAAATCCACAATAGTGAGATATGTAGACCCAAAGGCGTCAGGGAATTCTTCTAACACATTCTTCGCGCAGTTAAACTGAGCAAGCTTTTGCAGCAACACCAACCCCGACGGTAAATGCGTCAAACGGTTTCCACTGACATCCAAAGTCTGCAGATTTGCACACCCTCCGATGCTTCTTGGCAGCTCTGTTAGTCCGCAGTTTGAAACCTTCAGGGTTTTTAATGCCTCCAGGTTTCCCAATGATTCTGGCAATGTCGTAATCAACGTCGACGAAATATCCAACTCCTGCAGTGCCATAGCATGGCAGAGGCCTTCAGGAACAGATCTGATTTTATTCTTGGCGGCAACGAGGCGAGCGAGGCAGGGGAGGGTGAAGAGTTTTTCAGGGAGGGTGGTCAGTTCGTTTTCAAGAAGATTGACGGCTTGGAGTCCGCCGAGGAGGGGGAGGGCGTCGATGTTTTCGGGGAGCTGCGTGAGGGAGTTGTGGCTGAGGTCCAGCTTGACGACGTCGCTTTCCTGCCACCACGTTTTGTTGTCGTATTCGAGAGAGTCTAGGGCGGAGAATTCGTCGGGAAGTGCGGTGAGGCCGCGTCCACTCAAGGAAAGACTCCCGTTCGCAAGTGCTCTCACCATCGCCTCCTTCATCAACACTCCACCCCCTCTCACCATAACCCCATCACTCCCTCCTCGAAACCCAGGGTTGAGCTTGCGATTTTGCATATTTTTTTTTTTGCAACTGAAAAATGATGGGAGGGAGTTTGAAAAAAGGGAAGGAGAAGGGGGGTGTAGTGGGTGCAACCGTAGTATAAATCCTTAAGGAATTAGTGTAACAAGCCTTGAAATTTAGGTCAAAAAATCCCACTAAAAAGGTCGTACCTGGCCGCAAATCCGCCTGGGGGGTTTGAAAAAAAGGGGAAGGGGGAGTGGGTATATAGGAATTAAATATGCAGGGGAAAGAGGAAGAGGAGGTTTGTGTAGTGTAATTTTTTTTTCTTCTTTTTGCATCTTTTTGGCATTTTTTTGGGGCAAAAGAAAACAAAAAAAAATGAGGGTGGCAAAAAAAAAAAAAAGATACTGTGCTTCGCTGGCGAAGTATCCCTTTCGAAAAAAGATAGGGGGTCAGGAAAACAAGATGGAAAGAAAACAGCAGGCCTGGTGGGGCAGATAAATCTTTCGCATAAAAAAAAAAAAGTCAAAAATACTCAGACACCAAGCCCGGTGAAGAGCTCCGTGTATGCAAAGGGGGAGAACAAATGTGAAGTTTAAACAGTGTTTGAAAAAAAAAAGGGAAAACGCCTGTCAAAACAACGAGGTAAACGAACGGATTTTTTTTTTTTTGAGTGATTTCATCTTGATCTCGACACTCTAGAAAATAAATCTGAACGGAAAATTAACTATTGAGAGGGGGAATGGGGGTATTTTCTCACAGAGAGAAGATAGGGAAAAAAATCGTTGTCACTCTGGAAATTAGAAGTGACGTAATGGAGGGTGGCAGTGCGAAATGCAAGCGGACCCCCCTCCGTTTAAAAAAAATGTCAAAAAAATAAAAAAATAAAAAGAAGTATGTGAACAGATAGAATGCACCTCGCTAATAAGGTGCATTGTCATCTGAAATCGGGGCAAAAAAAAAGTAATGCGGTTTTGTTTGTTTATTTGTGTGTTTTTTTTCCTTTCATCCCGCCGATCTGCGACAGATTCCTGCTTCGGATCTCGGCACGATTCAAACACTGATCTGAGTACAATTTTAAAAATTGAAAAAAAAAAACTAAAAAGTGAATTTTTGAAAATACAACAGAGAGAAAGAAAGAAGCCTGGAAATTGCAGAATTTTGTAGTGTTCATTCAATAATGAAAAAGACAATTTAATTAGAATAAAACGACTTTTTTCATCACCGAATAAGAAAAAAAAAAACACACACAAAAACACTGCGTTCCACTAACCTCTTTTGTTTTTTTTGGATACCTTTTTTTTTGAATAAAAAAAAGCGCCAAAAATGGAAATGAAATAAAGATACGGAGTCTAAAGGGTTACATTACTAGCAACCCGTTTCAGAATGAAAAAAAGGGAGAGAATAAATATAGCATTAGCCCATTCACCATCCTCTTCTCTTTTTTTTCCTCCTTCAGCAACACCGCTATTCTTCAAAAAGAAACTCTTTTTTGGTGTTGAATATAAAAAGTCTCGAGTTTAGATACATTTGTTTTGTCGTCGTGTCTTAAACCACAACAAAAAAAAACGTAAAAGAGACACCAAAAAAAGCGTTTTTAAAAGAAGAAAACAAACGGGAAGCAAAAGAAAAATACGGATGCATGCCGGGTGTGCGTTGTGTATCGCACACAATGTTATACTTATTCTCTTCCCTCTCTTATTAATTCCAAAGAATAGTTTTGTTGGGAAATAAATCGATGATTTTTCAATAAAATAATGGTAAAAATAATGAAGAACAAAAATGAAAAGAGACATATCACCTTCTACATATCTCTATCCACCTTTTTTCTCCAAAAAATATTTGTTGTAACACATAACACACTTCCTTCACCCCCCCCCTCCTCCTCCTCCTACCCTTCGCCAAAAAAAAAATATCCCTTCCAAAAGAATCATTATTCTTTTGGATAGTTTGGAAATATTTTTTTTTAAATGCAAAAGGGTTTTGATGTATCAAAACATTCCTGTTCACGCAGCCACCGGAAGGCAGGTTGCCCAGGTGGACGATCCGGTACATTCGAATCCTGTCTGGCAGCAGTGTCCCTCTTTGTGGCAGGTCCTGAAAGGTGCCGCGATGCGGGAGCATGTTGCAGTCTTGGCGGCCTGCTGGGGGAAGGCGTCACGGAAGGTGGTGACCTTCCAGTTGTTTGCCTTTGCGGACTGGATCCACATGGAGAGCGCGTGGCGGTCTGCGTCGTTGAAGGTCATTGCGTCAAGCGCAACGACGCAGAAGCCATGCTCCGCAATCGACGAGACACAGGCCTCAATAGGCTGCGCCGCGGCGTGGCCTGCGGTCTGCACGGTCGAGATGGTGTGGTATCCTGCCTTGTTCAGCGCCTTCTTGTTGATGTCCGCCTCTCCTGCTGCGAAGGTGCTGTACGGACGGAACGCATCCACCTCACTGTCCTTGATCTGCGAAATCGCCTCGGAAACATCAGAGGAGAGTGCATGCCCGGGCCCTGCGTTGACCACTTCGCACCCAGACGCCACTGCAGATTCAACAGCGGAAACCATAGCGGGGTCCTGTCCGAAGTACATCCCCCCCTGGACGGAGAGGGCAAAGGGCTCTCCTTCCGCGTGGAAGGCCTGCACGACCAGCTGCGTCGCTTCCGTCGCCAGCCAGTCCTGCACGCCGTCGAGGCGGAAGATGATGGAGGGTGCGGCAGGTGTTGCCGCAGTGGACAGCACAGAGCATGCGAGCATGATAAGGGTGGTCATTGTGTAGTGTGTGTGGTGTAAGTAAATGGGAAAAATGTGTTTTTCTGATTTTGTGTCGGGGTGCAGGAGAAAGGTATAATGAAATAGGCCGCGAAATGTTGAGGAAATTGTGACAGGATATTTTTCCCCCCAAATTTTTCAAATGTGAGCGTCGACTTTTTAACGGTGCTTGGTTCAGAACAAAGCCGGACAAGAAATAGGAATGTTTCGTTGCTGAAAAAAAACGGGAGTCTTTTTTTTTTTTGTATTTCTTCCACACAAAATATATTACTTTTTTTTTTTGAGGGCTGACGCTGTTGATTTCTTTTTTTTTCTGTATACGTTGAACTTTGGGGTGTGGGCGGGAGCTAATGAGGGATTGTTCTCTAAAAAAAAATATATCCGTTTCGCTTGATCAGATCTCGACCGTTTGTTGCATTGCACGCTTCCACACTCCATGTTTGGCCAGGGCCTCTCCAGCGTCTCAGTTGCAAAAAATAAACGCCCATTTTTGGGACAACATTTCTGAAAAACGCTACAATGCATATTCTGACACATGCAAAAAATGGTCCACTACGTTACGAACAAAACACACCCATCATCAGGGGGCGCACCAATACACAATACACGGGACATCTCACACACACACAAGACTCATTCCCTCTACAACCGAGCAATATCGGCTGTCTGGAAAACGTCTCTTCTAGCAGCATTTACAAGAAAGAACCTTTGTAAGACGGCTGGCTGTACACTCTCGTGTACACACACACATCTTCATCGCAATCATCGATATCATTATAAATGTGGCTTGGAGTACAAAAGCCCTACAGTGCACCTACCTCTGAAAGGCAGGGTTTTGGTGTGCTGCCTCAGATCGATGAATGTGGCGCGGGGAAAGGGGTAGTGGTTGGCTGTACTGTGATAATTGCCCTATCATAATACATAATACATCACAATACAGCTGTATTGTTGTGATGTGTACTATGTATTATGATGGATTCTCACAGTACAGCCTACCACTAGGCATACCACGAATATGCGTAAGTATTCGCCCTATATTCGGATCCCAAAATTCCTGGACCATATTCGCCCCATATTCGGATCGGAATATAGGGCGAATGACGAAATTCGCCTTCGGGGTATGCCTAGGGAGGTGGAGTTGGGACAAAACGAGTTATGCAAATAAAAATAAGGACGCGACATATAGGTTGTGGGAAACCATGTTTTTCACGCATGGTGGGTTTTTTTTTGTATGTATCACCCTCTCAAAGGGGCGCAACAAAATAAATATTTTCACTTCGGTGTTATCAGAAAAGGGGAAAAAAGGCATTCAGATGATTTCCACGAAAGCTATTTTGAAAAATGCGAAAAAGAAAAAGCTCTCTGAACACCGATACGAAAGAAAAAGAAGAAAAAATGTAAGATGGACCCAAGTCTCGTGCTTAGTCCCCTAAACCAGAAATCGAAACATGAAAGTGCCTCTCGCGCACATTCAAAACAAACAAACAAACAAACCGGAGAAACTAAAGTGAACACTTTCAGAAGCTGACAATGTGCCTTGCTGCACAATCATTCAACAAAAGTGTATGCCTTTTATTCTAGTACATGCCCTCCCCTACATTAACTACATACACGACGTTGAAGTAAATGACTTTACTTGTGATTTTACACGTAATTTTACTTGTGAAAATAGTTTACTTGTGGCACACGTAAAAACGTAAGCGTACAGCTTAAACACAAGTAAAAAAAATGACATGTAAAACCACAAGTAACGTAATTTACTTCAACGTCGTGTAAGCCCCTTGGCGGGGTGGGGGCAGTAGACCCCTGCAAACAGGAGAAAGCAAATGTACCTCGGGGAAAAGGTAGCTACGATGCACTTGAGCCTCACAAAAGGCTTAGTGAAAACATCGACAGGAAAAGGGGGAAAAAAAAGAGCTAAAGAAAATGGAGAAAGATGAGCTGTGCCGGGCAAACGGGGTGTAAGCTAATTTTCGAACTTTCCGGAAAAAGCTAAATACACAACCATATTTCTTGGTAACAGCTTGGGTTTGCGCAAAAAAACAAGAATGCAGAGAATTGCATTTTCCCCGTTGCAATCCACTATGGGGCGCACACAAAAAAAAAAGGCTACTGTGAATGCCTGGTTGCAAACAATATGAAAGGAGTGGGGGGCCTGCTGTGTGCTGGGGTGGTGACAAAACGAAAAAAAAAAGGGGGGGAATTGTTGGCTGAATCTAAGCAAAGTGGTGCTTAGGTGCCTTTAAACAAAAAAACAGCATATCTCGCAGGGAGACCGTGTGTGTGAAACAAAAGTAGCAATAGCTGGGGCTACACGGGGACGGGGTTTCACAACGTTTCACAATCTTTTCACACTTTGCTTGACTTATGTGGGCGTGAATAGTTGTGAAACCCCGCCTCGTATAGCACCATTAGCACGAAATACCTTCGGGGAAATTGATGTCAACTGAAGCTCGGTATCTACTAGAAAAAGTTGAAATACAACACCCCGCTCGTTGATAGTGTACCAAAGGTTGCTTGAGACGTGCCACTTAAGTCACCCAACAATGTTCAGGAAGGAGGGAAAAAATAGTTGAGAGATGTATATGCTGTACATACACATCTGTAAAACGTTCGGTGGATGAGGGGAGATGAGCACGAAAACCATCTCAAAAAAAGGGAGCGTACGGGGATCAATGCTGTGCCCTTGGCGGGACGTTGGGGAAGGTAAACGCAGTGCGTGCAGTCCCCTCCACGGTCACATCGATGTCCTGGTGGTTGACACCGTCGGTGATCCTGATGGTGCGTGCCCCTGGTGTGCAGGTGTGGTCTCCGTTGGCCTCAACGTCGAGGAAGTGGTCAGAGTTGAGCTCAAAGTGCACAGTACGCTCCTCACCGGCAGCAAGGTGGATACGCTCGAAGTTGTGCAGTCTCTTCTGCAGAGGCAGACCACCCGACCCAGTGTGGCCGCCAAGCACGTACAGGAACAACACATTGTCTCCGACCACGGAGCCAGTGTTCTTGATGGAGATGGACACACCGTCGCCACGGTTGTGGTCTTCGCAGCTCGGTGCCGAAGAAGGCTTGTCTGCGTGGAACTCAAAGGTGGTGTACGACAGACCAAAGCCAAACTCAAACTCAGTCGGGCCTGTGTAGTATTTGTAGGACCGCCCCGGGGTGCCGGTCTTGTCCATTGACATTTCGGACATCTTGATTTCGTTGATGTAGTCAGCAGGGTACACCGTGTACGGCATCTTCCCACCGAGGTGCGCGTTCTCCCCAAACAGCGTGGTGGCGATGGCGTTGGCCCCCCAGTACCCTGGGTAGAAGGCCTCGATGATGCCCGACGCTCCGGGAATGACGTCGCCAAGAGAGACCATGCCGCCGTTGATGAGCACCACGATCACCGGTGTTGTGCCTGCCTTCGCGAGCACCTGGGTCGCAAATTGCGCCTGCACTCCAGGAAGCGAGATGGCGGTGCGGTCACCAGATTCCCCCGAGACGTGCTCATCGATTCCGACGGCGAGAATGACAGCATCAACAGAGGAGTCAATCAGGTCCAACGCAGCAGCGAACCCAGAGGTGTCTGTCCCCGACACATCACAGCCCGGTGCAGACACAACGTTGCCCTGCCCAACACGCTGCACTGCGGCCGTCACATTCTCGAGACAATCAAACTTCGCGTCCGGGCAGAGCTGCCCAAGGTAGTTCCCCGCCAACGCTGCCTGCGCCTCATTATGCGGGCCCACCACTGCGATCTTACCCCCCTTCTTCAAGGGCAGCACACCACTGTTCTTCAGCAGCACCATGCTCTCCTGCGCTGCCTGACGCGACTCCTGCTGCGATGCCTCCTTTCCAATCACGTCAACAGGGACGTGCCACAAAGGCTGGTTCTCTGCCGGGTCGAACAGCCCCATGTCAAAGAGAAGCCCCATCGCGTTTCTCCAGCTTTTGTGCACACTCTCCATCGTGCAGTGTCCGTCCTTTACCCCCTGCAGGAGGGAGGCGTGGTACACACCACCACTGTCCACATCGCACTCCCCATCCTTGATAGCCACGCAGGAGGCCTCCTCTGGGGTGGCAACGTATTTGTGGTTGTTGTAGATGTCCTTGACTGCACCAGAATCGGAGGTGACGTAGCCATCAAATTCGAAGACGTTGCGCATCACGTCCTTCAGGAATGGGGAAGCGCAGGTGGGAATGCCGTTCAGTGCGTTGTATGAGCACATCACCCCCTTCGCCTTTGCGTTAGAGACGGCAGCCTTCCACGCAGGGAAGAATGTCTCAGCAAGCGTTGCGTTGTCGACCACGGCGTTGAAGTTGTGGCGTGTGAAGCCGTCGCTTGTCTCCAAGGTGTACGCATCCCAATGCTTCAGGGTGGTGATCCCCTGCAGGTACCGACCCTCCTGCTCCGCCCTCTGGTGCCCCACTGTGTACAGAGACCCGAACTCACCGTTGATCATAGGGTCTTCGGAAGGCACCTCCTGGTTGCGCCCCCAGCGTGGGTCGTGGTTGATGTTGATGTTGGGCGACCAGCAGTCGAGGCCGATGTGGATCTGGTTCGACGCCTCCTTCGCGCCAGCAAGCCAGAGGGCACGGAGCTCAACACCAATGACCTTCCCCATATGCAGCCAGGAGGAGCGGTTGAAGGCTGCCCCCAGGTTGACAGGGTTGGGGTACGACGTGGGGCAGTACACAGTGCCGGTGGTGGTGTCGTTGACGCAGGTCGACTGCACCCCGTGGATGCAGTTTCCACCCCAGTCGTAGCGTGGCACGCCGATGCGGGACACATTGTTCGGAAGCCCCTGTGTCTCGCGTGCTGTCATGAAGTTCACGACGTCCGTGTCGTTCACAAGCGAGAGCAGCGAGTCGAGGCGCTCCCCTTTGCTCAGCGACGTGTTGCAGAACTGGTAGTGGTCGAACCCGGGACGGCAGGCACGGCTCGTGTACGTCAGGTCCGTCACCGGAACGGTAACAGCGGAGGCCAGAGAGGCCAGGCCAAGAAGCTTGGCGGCGTGGTGCATGGTATGTGTTGTTTTATTCGCCTGCATCCGGGTGGTGGTGGGGGGATGGGATGGGTGCTGGGAGGTGTAGACAAAAGACTCCATTCGTTTTTAACTCCATCAAAAGAGAAGTTGAGGAAAGTGCAAAATGCCTCGTTGAAAGGAGGAAAGGGGGGTATGTCCACATGGTATGCCCAAGGCACGCCTGGAAAGGCGTGTCAGGGGGCTATGTTTTGGCACAACGCAACATAAGGTGCAAGAAGACACGGAAAAATGCTTTTACTTTTTTTGTAGCTCTATTCTTGAGAAAGGTGCAAGAAAAGAGATAAAAGCTTGGTGCCTCTGTGCACACGCACACACCTTCACGACAGACAAGGCTGCGATGAGGTCCTCTTTGACAAAAGAAACCACAAAACCGCCTTTCTATGAACACACTATTGGAGACTCAAAAAACAACAAAAAAATGGCTTTTTTTTGAAAAATGACACTCACGTTGTCATGCACAGTCCCCCACAACGCGACTTCCCGTCTTCATAGAAATGCAGCTGCACCGTGCGCGCCTCCAGCAGCGGTGCGCTGAGCTTCACCTGGATACTCTTCATAAAATGCGTGACGTACGCCCTCCGCTCCCTTGCCGCCATGTTCACTGTCAGCTTGATCGTGGCCTCCATCACCACCAGTTGCCCTACTACATGCGGACCACACAGTATCGACCCACCCTCCACCCTGAACCCACTCTCCTTCACAAACACAACTGACAAGCTAGTCATATCATCTGTCGGAGCTGGCGACATCGTCACCACCAAAAGCGACGACGGCACTGTCCCGGTCCCCGGCCCCTCAGAGAGCGAGCAACCCCCTTTGGCGAAGGGCGTATTCACCCCTACCACCAACGTTTTGTGAACAGACATCACCCCCCCAGGGTACGTGATGACCGGGAGCTTGACGTCAACATTAAGCTTCTCCTTCGCTTCAACAGGGTTGCCACCATCTGTCAATCGGATATGCAGAAACCGGGTACCCTCCCTGAGCCGCTCCGAGAAGTTGTTGAATGCAACGCACGACAGAATATAGCTCAACTCCAGCAACGACACGAAAGGCGCCTTCGTGGGAAAGGCTATACGCACATCATTCGTCCCCAATGAGTTTTTTGGGTATACATAGGTCAGGACCGCACCGCTTTCCACTACGGTTATCGACTTCGCTGATTCATTTATAACATATTGACATGCCTCCGGATCGGGGTGTACATAAGCTGGGCGAGGATTGGGTAGGGGCAAAGCCAAATGCGCAGACTGCTGCTCAGGGGTCATCAAGAATAGGTTATCCCCTTTTGCCCCACCCGCAAGCATCTCAATCATCAACGAACCCCCTGCAGTGAAAAGCTCAGTATCCTCGTCAAGAATGCAGGACCGATGCAGTGGGGCAATGGTAAGTGGTAACTGTAGGTCCTCCATGCAGGGACGATATTTCACCGATTTTTCGGAGAGGTGTATTTCAGAGACATAGTCCTTATGGGTTAAAGCAATTTCGACAAAGGACTGCGAGGAAGAATACCCAGAGTCGGTCAAAAGCAGTCTCGCAACCTTTCGCGTCTTCGCAGTCGGAACCGCCTTAGAATTCGTGTACGTCAGACTCTTCAGAATCAACAAAATCTCCCGCTTCTTTACACAGCAATTTTTCATAAAACGAATATGAATAGTTCCTGCGCTCTGATCTACGTAAACCTGCCCGATTGGTCGCCCATCTAATGTCAATTCACTCAATGACGTTGAGGCGAATGATAGTGGTGTTGTAGGTTGTGTGGGTTCTGTCGGTTTCTTTGGCTTCCCTTTGAGACTAGTGTCTAACGCCTTCGAGCTTGGAAGCTTCCGAGACTGCAACGCTCCGATAGAGTCTTGACAGACTTCATTCAGGTGACGGGGTTGATTTGCACCATTCCCTGTAGAACCCCCAAGGACCCGCTCGGTTTCCTCTTGTAGGAGATAGGTTCGTTCTGAGACGACCCATTCTTTGTGGGTAAGTATAAGCCCATCACCATCACGCAGGCCAAACGCATCTTCTCTGATAACAAAACCCTCCGCAAATTCGAGAAAAAGCGAGCCCCCATCAAAGACATCCAACAACGAATCCTGCAGTACGTCAAACGCAGACAATCTCTGCGGCCCCGCTCCCCGAGTATACCGCATTGTAAAAAACTTATCCTTCACAGTAAACAATGGCGGGGTAGCTTTGATGGACAAATTGGTCACCGCCTCTTGACAACGTTCCAATTCTATTGCTTCAGGAATGTCGGTTCGATCTTTGATTGTTGGTCCCAACCGGAGGGTAATCGAAATCGTTCTTGTAACGTTAGTTTGCCCAGACGTAGAGGAATTATAGAAAATCAAGGAACGAATGAACTGTCGTGTTGCTTCGATTGTTGCAGATCCATCCTTAACAAACATCAATGAAATCTCTTTGTAACATACTACACCTAAGCCTGAGAGGGTAGGTTCTTCGATATTGTATTTTTTGCGAGAAATCTTTGGCGATATTTGTCCTTTTAATCGTACAGATGCACGATGGGCAGATGACAGACCTCGAGGGGAGGTTGGTTGCCGTTTGTCTCCGAGCTTCGCCTTTTCGGTATCACCTCGGAGAACCTCGGACATTGATTGTTGACTGATTTCATGGCGATACTGCGGGCGGTTATTCGGAATCGGCGCTACAACCCCTGCCACCCCCGACGATTCCGGCTTCTCCTTCCCTCCAAAATCAATCGTAACCGCATCCCCCTGCTCCTCTTCCACTTTGCTTTGCTTTCCTAATGTATAGTCCAACTCAGTAAAATCAATCTTAACGTTCCCAACGCTGTCCTCTGTCACCTCCACCTGCTTCCCCTCCCCTTCTGGGAATAAATGCAACCCTGAAGGCCGTTCCTTCGCATCCGGAATGTCAATCGTCATTTCCCTCTGAAATTCGCCAAAATCCCCTTGAGGTTCTACTTCTGCTTCGAAGGTGGAGATGGTGGCTTCTCCGATACGTACCCTATTGGTATTTGTCTTCGGAGACACATCCCGAGAAGGTGTGCAAATCACAGAGGAGGTTGTCGTTTCGAATATTGGAGGGGGCGACAAACTGCATGGATCTCCAAGAGGCGGGTCAATGGTGAGGGCGCGTTTTTTGCGTTGCCCGAAAGAGCGGTGGCGGTTGAGGGTAATGGTGGTGTTTGACTCAGTTTCTTTGTCGTTGTCATCAGATCCGCAGGATTGAGGGTTTTTCCCGTTTTTCATTGATATCATTCTGCGTGTAGAATCTGCCTTGTTAAGTTTGGTTGACGCCATGAGCTTGTTGGTAGGTGAGCAATTGAAGTTTTGATTGTACGGTGTATCGTCGTTGACGCGAGGAGATTGCCTGGAGGGGCGCCGTGCCGAAGGAGAGCTGATAGGTGACGATGAGTTTCCAAGCGTAACGGAGACATTGCGTCGCAGCCCCTTCTCCTTCTTCCTTGGTGAGGTTGGAGCGGAGACGTCCCCGCTCTTCGCAACAGCCTTTTCCTCCTCCACCCTCATCCGCTCGACCAGCATCATCATCTTCGAGTTCGCCGCGTCTCTCGCCATATTCGGATCCTTCTCCTTCTCACTCCGATCCCTTTCCCGTTCCTTCTCTTTCTCCTTCGCCTCCGCTCGACTCATATTGATCTCATTATTAACCGTAAAAAGCAATGTCCCAATAATCGTCCCTTCATACGATACCTGATACGGATGAAACCTAGATACCTTCAATGGATTTGACGAATGCGGGTCGAAAACGGAGGGGTCGAAGTACATAGTGTCATTTCGTTGAAACTGCGAACCTACTACATCAACGTATCCTCCAGCGAAGTTCACTGTATCTGGATCTTCGAGAAGACAGTCCTTGCAGATTGCAAGGGGGAGATGACGGGAGGACGAATATGATTTCAATTCATCCGGCAAATTCCCGCAATCCGTTCGGAAAAATAAACTCGATCGGGTTAAGGTAAGCTGCGCTGGATCGTCAACCGCTTCGACAACAAACCGGAATTTTATTACAGAACGAGACCCCTCCACATCATGCAACGTCACCTGAACCACACGGTCTCCCTCCACTGGATCATCAGTGATATTACAGAAACGGAGACGGTCCAGAAGAAGCGCCACAACGTCTGCAAAGATAGTAGTATTCGCGAGGTTCAGGACCAATGTACCCCCTGAGGGTTTTATGTTCATGCCATGGGTTTCCCCTTTGGCAACGACCTTTGCTAGCATGGTACCGGTGACGAGGGTTGCTACTGGGACCTCTTTGATACGGATTGTCTTGTCGATTTCGGTGTATTGTACGGCCGCGGTTGATTTGAAGAAAACGTGGTCCTGATCGGTGTAGCCCTCAATGAAGCGGACCTCAATCGTCGCGCCACCAAAGTGTGTCAGCTTCAACCCCGTTCCGTCTACTACTGTTAACGTCCCATCGTCGTTTTCGGAGATGATTGGAGGTTCGGTGACCTTTATGGAGTTGACGATACGCATTCCTCGCGACGCGCTTTCGCTTCCTTCCTTCCATCTGCCGCATATCGGGTTGAGAACCCTCATAAAAGGGAGAACTGCTAATGTGTGAAATGTCGTTTCCTTGCGGATAGGGGCATGCTGTAGAGGGGTAGGGGTACTGCGGAGTTTGTGCATATACCGGTCGGCAACTCCACTGGAGGATGCGAGCACCTCGAGACTCAGTTGGACCCGAATCGAAAACGGTTTTACAGAAGTATCGGAGGGGCGTTTACTGCGTGGGGAGGGGGCGGCAGTTTCGACTGGAGTGACTTCTTTTATCTCCTTAACCTCTTTCACCTCCTTTACGACCGGGGTAGCTGGGGTCGGGGTCTGGATGGGTTTGGGGTCATCTTCTGGTTCCTCCCCTTCTTCCTTTTCTGGTTCGTTTGAGTCGCGCTTTGCTGCGGACACCCCAGCTTCTAACGCTCTGGTAGCATGAAGAGCCAATCCTACCGCGCTATTCAATCGTCGTAACGGAGGCACCGCTGAGGTCTCTGCTTCAGGTTGAGAGGAGCGCGTTAAATCGGAGGCAACAGTTGCGAATTTCGACCGAGGTGCAACCTCTATCTGAAATTCCAGGTTCTTCAGCAGCCCTACCAATGTGTCTGTTGTGCATATCCCATCGTCGTCGAGAGGGATGGGGACGCGGAGAGATCCGTTCTTCTCTTCTGGTGGTGTTCCTCGAGGGAATGTCAGGTCGCATTGCGTCAGAACATCGTCGACCTCGCCGTACGCTGTGTCTTCGCCTGCAAAGCGGAAGGAAACCTTTAATCGTTCTTCTTCTGCCTCAGTTTCGTTGACACCTGCCTCTTTGAAGAAGGTGACGTTGATTGCACCACCCCAGATGCGTTGTTTGCGCACCGCGACGTCTTCTGCAGAAGGGAATTCGACACAGTCGGCGTTAGTGTGTGTATCGTCACCTCGAACAGTGAATTTCAATGCCGCAGCTTCGATCTCATTCAACATCTGCACAGTAGCCTCTGTATACTGAACCTGCGCTAGAATCTCTCTCTGTCTTGACGCAATCTGCGAAAAATGTGATACCAACTCCCTCAAAGACGCAGAGACCAGCTTTGCGGAGGCATGCACCTCTTCGTATTCCCGCTCCCATGCGTCGGGCAGCCGCATGCTCACCTGAGCAGATGGACAGACTGAGACCCACGCATTGTCATATAGGGTGAAGCGCTCCCTCTTTCGCGTTCCTGGGGAGACTTTGAGGATGGGGGGTTGGAGCATGTAGTCGTTGCGCCGTTTGGTGATTTGGAGGTATTCGCAGCGGGCATCGACGTAGCGAAGGTAGGGGACGAAGCATTTGCGGAGGAGGGGGAGGACCTGTTGTTCGTGGCCGGAGAGGGTCTTGCGGTGGTCTTCTTCTTCAGTGAAGAGGGCGCGGCGTTCCTGGAGGAGTTGGATTTCGCGTTGTTGTTCGACGAGGCGGCGGCGGTCGTAGATGAACTTCAGGCCTTCCAAGGCTTCGCAGTAGCATGTGTCGCGGAGCTCTTCTTCCATGTCTTGTAGGGCGCGGACCTCAGCGTCGCGCGCCGCGATCCAGGATCGGATGGCAACGAATGAAGTGTAGTGTGTTGCCAGGGAGGCCTCGCGGGCAGCGGCAATGTCGTCAGCACCTTGCTCGTAGAGGGAGCAGAGGGAGGCGCGTTCGGCTTCTTCTTGGCTGGTTCGGCGTTTTTCGTTTGCCTTCGCGAGTCTCCAGTTTTCGAGGTAGAGCTGGCGAGAGTGTACGCGGAGGGCCGCCCACTCCTTGGTGACATAGCTCGCGAAGGAGATGACCTGGGCCTCGAGGAGGGCCATCGCTAGTTTGAAATAGCTGACCTCGATGGTGCAGCGTGCCTGCGCCTCGTCAGAGCAGAGGTGTGACAGCTGGGCGTGGTTGCGGCGACGGCGCTCCCTCTTGAGGTAGATGGCGAGAAGCTTTTGGTGTTCCTTCTCATAGGTCTTGGTCATGGAGGCCCGGAGGCTGTGGTATTCCTCTGCAATGCTGGCACGGCACTGCGACTCGAGGACGAGAAGTGAATGCCGTGCTTCGAGACGCACCTCGCGCCAGGTGTTTGCGGAGGTAAGCGTGTTTCTGCAGTGACTGGCCTGCAGCTTTTTTGCAAGCTGCCGGTTGTTCCGTGCAAGCTTCCCTGCAATCGCCAGACGCCACGGCTCCGGCATATTCGTTTCCCCCACATTCACCTCCACAATATAAATATTCGCCTCCAACAACCCAACCAAGGCGCGAAACTCTACCAACGATGCCAACCCATTGTGCGAGAGATTGATGGTTGCAACGTCCTGCCGTGTTTTCATTACACCGCATAGTACACACAAATCCTCGCATTGTACATGACCATCTGTTAGATCCAACGTATGGTGCTGTGCCTGCCACTGCAGCAGCAACTCCTTTTCATCCTCCATCAGGTCTGGAAGAATTGCCGCATCTGGGTCAAGATACACTGACGGAGAAGGAGTATGCGACAGTGCGCACAACGGTGTCGCCTGCACCGACTCTGTCTGCACCGAAGGCAGGATGGCGGTCTGTCGATAGATGACATTAAGGGCACGTTGCTGTGTGGGTGTCTGATGCTGCAGCCGAACAAGCTGTCGCAACGCCATACGGCTCGCTCGTTGAGAACTCCCCTTTGCCTTGCCAGGAGACACACTGCGTCGTCTCTGAACTGTCTGAGAAACGCGTGACACCTCATTGCTGTAGATCTGCCGTGCTCGGACATAGCGTCTCGCATTTGCTCCGGTATGACTAAAGCATGTCTCCAATATCGGCAAGGCGGTGCTCCCCCCTGAAGGGGCCTCTCTGTTTCCCAATGGGGCAGCATTGGCAGGGATGGGTACGAGGTGGGTCATGCGAAAGGGAAGGTTATAGGATGACCCTCAGTGCTTGGGCACCCAGAAAATGATACTCTCTCCTAAGGGGGGGTAAAAGGAAAACGGGGTTTTTACATTTGGGTGTGTGTTCTGGGTTGTTTTTGAAATGGAGAAGGGAGGGTTTGGGGAGGAGGAGGTTAAAAAAATGGTGATGGTGTGTGTGTGTGTGTTTGATAACTAATAGGGGGTAATTCTTGCGCGGAATATGTCCCCAGCAAATTGGGACAAAAGTTTGACGAGAGTAACCTGAAGAGGCACAATGGGACAGTGCACACAGGCTCCCTTCTGGAAACTGGATGAGCCGGATATCACAGTAAAAGATGACGAGAAGCCCAAAGCCTGCGGCGTCCGGAAGGTTGTCCTCGAAGACAACAAATTGTTGCTACCAATTCGATAGCAGTTCTTTCGCATTTTTAAATGCAACATTGTACTTTGTAAAGGGGAGACTAACTAATCAATCATTCTATTAGCGAAATGATCGATGAACAGGAGTCCTCCAAACAAAAAATAAACAGGATTGAAGACACATGTAAGATATGTAACTATGCGAGGTGCCGAAGGTCAGGCCGAAAGTCCCCAGACAGTTCATACTGATCCCGAAGATACGTGCATATGGAAATATCATCATGCGACAAAGGACATTATCCGGGGGTCAAAAACTGGAGATTCGGTGGTGATGACGAGAGTGTCGAAAGCAATGCCGCAGCAGAGGAGGAAGAGGAAGGAGAAGACGAGGATCGCGTCATGTTTGCGGAAAGTTCTTTTCCAGTTGTCCAATCGAATTCCGTGCTTGCGTGAAATGAGTAGAGTATGCCCAATAGAAAAGATGGTCTTGCAAAAAAAGGGGCGAGAGAGAGAAAAATATTGCAATATTGGAATGGGGACATCTCTCGTGTGTACACAAAGAGAAATAGAAAAACTGAGGTTCAGGATATGAGAAGGAAGTAAGGGAAAAAGAGTTTGTTTTCCTTCTTTTGTTTGTCGCACAGCTAAGTGGTGAAACTGCTTTCTATGCCCTTTCCCAGTTTTTCCCCCCATCTGCATCTGAGGTAGCTTTTTTTTAACCCTTTTTTTCACAAAAAGGAATTCTGACACACAAAATGCATATGTACGTAACACACACTCACATAACAGCAATGTGCTGCATTATCTACAGAATTTTTCAGTTTTTCTCCCCTCCTCCAGTAACAGCAAGCGCCCCCTTTGAGAACTGCGTTGTGCCGTCAACTCACGCAGAAGGATTATCCAGCAGCCAGTAAGAAGTCGCACATCCCGAAGGGTCTACCCACTATCTAGGGAACTAGAGGTCTCAGGCCTCAGGAACTGCTCAGTACCGCACCTGCTTCAACCAACATCTTCACAATGTCGTGTGCTCCTGAAGAGGACGCAGAGTGCAAAGGTGAAACCCCGTTGTTGTTGACTGTGGCAATATCTACCCCTGCATCAATGAGCACCCGCACCACGCCA
The DNA here is from genome assembly GCA_964035575.1 of Rhynchopus sp. YZ270_cl-10. NCBI lineage: Eukaryota > Euglenozoa > Diplonemea > Diplonemida > Diplonemidae > Rhynchopus > Rhynchopus sp. YZ270_cl-10. The sequence goes on along the minus strand of OZ037911.1, from coordinate 932,047 downwards.
GCATGCTTCTCATGCACCGCACAGTGCAACGCAGTGTCGTTGTCGCCGTCCCTGTGATTCACATCCACCCCTGGCAAGCCCACAAGATAGCGCACAATCTCGGTGTGTCCAAAATGCCCCGCACTGGTAAGACACGTATCTCCTTCGTTGGCTGTGACACGCACTTCCGCACCTGCTTCAACCAACATCTTCACAACGTCGAGTGCTCCCTTCCCATTGCTGGCAGTGTGCAGAGGAGAAAATCCATCGTCGTTCTTCGTCTCGATGTCTGCCCCTGCATCTATGAGTACCCGCGCCGCGTCTGCATGGCCTCGTTGCGCAGCACAGTGCAACGCAGTCCCGTTGTCGTCAACTCCGCAATTCATGTCCACAGGCAAGCCCACAAGATGGCGCACAATATCGGTGTGCCCGAAATACGCTGCAAGGGTGAGACACGTGTGTCCTTTGTTATCTGTAACATGTACGTCAGCACCTGCTCTGACCAATAACTTCATAACATCGAGTGCTCCCGAATAGTTAGCCGCATGCAGAGGTGAACGTCCCTTCTCATCCGTTGCCTCGACGTCTGCCCCTGCATCAATGAGCACCTGCACCACGTCGGCATGTTTTCTACGTGCCGCCCAGTGTAACGCAGTCGTGTTCCTGGTGTCTCCGTGATTCACTTCCACCCGTGGCAAGTCCACAAGATAGCGCACAGTCTCGTCACATCCACTAGACGCAGCAAGGGTGAGACACGTGTGTCCTTTGTTATCTGTAACATGCACACCTGCACCTGCTTCAACCAACATCTTCACAATGTCGGGTGTTCCTGGAGAGGACGCAGAGTGCAAAGGTGAACTACCGTCGGTGTTTACTGTGGCAATGTCTGCCCCTGCATCTATGAGCACCCGCACCACGTCGGCATGTTCGTCTAGCACCGCGAAGTGCAACGCAGTCCAGTCGTCGTCGTCTCTGTGATCCACTTCCACCTCTGGCAAGCCCACAAGATAGCGCACAGTCTCGGTGTGTCCACAATTCGCTGCAAGGATAAGACATGTGTATCCTTCCTCGTCTGCTACCCGCACTCCCGCACCTGCTTCAACCAACATCTTCACAACGTCGAGTACTCCTGCCTCACTAGCCTTGAGCAGAGGTGTACGTCCCTTCTCATCCTGAGTCTCGATGTCTGCCCCTGCATCAATGAAGACCCGACACACTGCAGGGTCTGACCACATGGCCGAACGTGTCTGACTTGCGCTGTGCTTGGACTCCTGCGGGACAAACCCCGCGTTCTTGCAGACAGCCTTCCAATGCTGCAAGAGGACCTCCGTGCACGCAACGTGGTCTGCGTGGACACACTCACTCAGCAAGATTCCAAAACCCACCTGCGTTGTCTTGATATACGGAAGAAGCAGTGCGAGGCATTCATCATGGTTCCCTCTGCATGCCTCGTACGCCGCATTGAAGGCAACTCTTTTGCTGTCTGCGGTGACCTTCTCAAGCCCCGCCCGCACAGCAGCCGCGTCGCCATTCCTGGCAGCCTCCACCAAGCCCCCCTCTGCAGAAACCTGCCTTCTCTTTGCCGGGTTCTCCTCCTGCGTACTGTCCGCATGCCGCTTCTTCGACATCGTTTTTTTGTGTATTGGTGCTCCTTTATTTTCTCTACATAGTGGGCGGTGTCAAATCTTGTCAAAAAAAAATAATTCCTCCTCCCCCTCATTCTTGAACTTGACTTTGAAATACAGCCCCGCTCATGGCAGTGCACTACTACCTTGACACAATGACCGACACCGGCTGTACCGGGATTGAAAAGTTGACTTGAAATACTCTCAACAGACGGGCCTGCTGGCAACACATTCCCCTTCGAGCTCTGCGACACGCACTGTTGTGTCCTCAACCACGAAGATGTACCGGGAGCAAGGGGATATGGCAAATGCCTTTGCGAAGTTGAGCATCTGCACCACCACCCCTGAGGCTGCATCCTGTCTCCTGATACGATGTCCACAGCTGGACCGGTTTGGGTTGACATCATGCGACAAAATCCACTTTCCGCAGGGCGACCACTGCACTGCGAACGCCGAGAAGCACTCCTTGCTGACGAACAGACAGGACCCTTCTCTCGAGAAAACCTTGAGACATTGTTGTTGCCCGTGAAACCCCACCACAAAGCGTTGGCAACACGGTGAGATCGCCACACAACGCCCCTGAACGCACCCCACAAACACCTCCTCCTTCTCTCCCCCCATCGTATATACTGTCGCACCTTCACGGTTCACGGTTACCACCCATTCTCCATCATCCGATACAGCAAAATTATCAGTATTCTCAAAGCTCTTCACAAGCATACCATCTTCAACAGAATGGATATGAAGTTCACCCAAGAACTCATGCGAAAAGGCGACATATCGTCCACACAACGTTGTCCGCACAATATTCGTATAACAGTCCGCTAGGGTACGCACCGGGACTCCCGTATCCACACTGTGTTGTGTCAAACTATGGTCTGCCGCTATGTACACCCAATCTCCACACTGTGAGAGGGCCATCATGTTGATATGCCCTTTGCGTACTGCGATGGGTCGAATTTCCTCTCCGGTTTCAGTGTTGAAGGCGTAGAGAGCCTCGCGACCGTAGTAGCATCGTGCCCCAGAAGAAGACAGCGCAACGTTATCAGCGCGTATGTCATATGAAGCAGGGCACTGCACCTTTGCATATGACGTGCGCAACTCAAGGCGATCCCCAGAGGCAACGTTCCCATGTGCCACCAGATCCTCTTCTTCCAGAACTTCACCATCAAATCGCAGCTCTGTCCGTCCCACTACACCAAGGGCAGTGCAGGCCTTCTCTTTAAGTCGCGCCACAGTATCATCATATGACACTGCAACAACAGTGATACGCCCTGTACTGTGCTGGATGATGCTGACTTCCATAGGTTGGGGGTGATGTGGGAGGGGAGGGCTGGAAGGGGATGTGGGTGGGTGTGTTCAAAGGTGGGGTTACGTGGTTGTAAAGGGTGTCGTGCGCTTTTCTGTTAGATGAACCTAAGCATAAAAGAAAAAGAATGGGTTAGAAGACGTTACCAATATGCAGAGAGAAGAGAAGTTCAAAAAAAAATGCGGAATGTCCCATTGGATCTAAAAAAGGAGGGAGGGAGGGGGGCAGGCATGAGAATAAGGTTAGGGGGGTGCGGGTCCGGGGTCCGGGGTCCGGGCTATTCTCACAAGGGGTGGGGTGGGGGTGAGGGGGTCTCGGTTTTTTGGAGTGCTGAACGACACGTTGGGTGTGGGGTGGGGTGAGGGGATCTCTAAGCTGACTCTAATCTATGTAAAGATTCACAAATGGGGCTTTCTCGGGACCCCCTCTTGACAGCGGGGGTGCCGGACAGGCTGTCATGTACAGCTGCCTGGGGTGATGACATAGTAAAATTTCTGTTGTGGATGTGTTGGTGCTGGGAATGGGTGGGGGTGTCGGGGTTTAACAGGGTGCCGGACAGGGTGCCGGGCAAGGTGCCGGGCAGGGTGCCGGGCAAGGTGCCGGGCAAGGTGCCGGGCAAGGTGCCGGGCAAGGTGCCGGGCAAGGTGCCGGGCAGGGTGCCGGGCAAGGTGCCGGGCAGAGTGCAAAATGAAAATACCAAAAAACACCGGCATTTGCATTTTCGGAATCCGTGCGGCCAGTGGTGGGGTCACTTTTCCAAAATGGACAAGTTCTTAGAGGGTAGGGGGGTGTGGGGTTCCGGGGGGCCGGGTCCGGGGTCCGGGCCTTATTCTCATGCCTGGAGGGGGGGCAAAAAAGAAATACCCTCGAAGGCTGAGAATATGGGCCCGCTTGAATAGAGCTCTTATTTGGCACCCAAAGTACAGTTTTTTTTTTCTTTTTATCTCCCTTTTTGTTTTCGTTCCTCACTTCTTTACCGCAGCCTCGACAAGGCTCCTCACCTCATCTGAACCTGAGAAGGCGCCCACCTCGGCTGTGGTGTATCCGTTATCGTTCACTGCCTTGAGATCCGACACGGACACAAGGAGACGACAGGTTGGCACATGCATATTCATTGCGCTGACCATGAGCGCTGTGTTGCCTTCGCAACACGATATGTTCGGGTCTGCACCTGCGTCGAGCAGAGCGCGTGTGATGTCCTCTTCTCCCCGCGCTGCGGCTGTGTAGAGCGGTGTAGCGCCGTCGCCGTTCTGCACATTGCACTGCGCACCCCCCGCCAGCAGGCACTGCACTGTCCCCAACATCCCCGCCAGGACTGCCAGGTGCAGCGCTGTCGCCCCTCCTGCATCTGTCGCCGTCACGTCAGCACCATGCGACAACAGCCTCGTAACACACGCCTCCTTCCCCTTCAGAGACGCAAGCAACAATGCACTTCGCCCACCCCCATCGACAGGGTCCGTCGTCACCGGAACACCAAGCATCAGACCGACACATTCCTCCCACCCATTTCCCGCCGCCAAATGCAACGGCGTCATATGTGAACTGTCATACATGCTTAGCGAAGCGCCCATTTCAATGAGCACCTCTAAGGCCTCCTTCCTGCCATGCCTTGCAGCGGTGTGGGCGGCAGTGTATCCACAGGCGTCAGGTGCATCCAAAACTGCGCCAGATCTGCACAAATAGGCTACAGTATCGGCAGCATTGAAGCCTGCAGCAATGCCTAGCGCATGGTTCCCAAAGGGGTCCAGCATGGGGCCGTCTGCAGTTGCAGCAAGGAGGAGTTCGAGTTGCTCGAAACGGAGTGGGTCGGTGATGGTGCCATCGGTAGTGTGTGCGCCATCGCTTCGTGCCAAGGTAATGAGCTTCGCCTGTAGATAGGAGGTAATGCCGTGTTCTTGTTCAAGCCGCAAGCGGGCGGCCAAGGCAGGGCATAAAAAGACTTCAAGAGAGTCAGCCAGGTCGATGTTGCACAGAAGGATGTCGTCCTCCGCAGGCACCTCGGCGCCTCCCTGTGCACGAAGCGAGAAGGTACCTTCCCCTAGTCCCCACGCCTCCGCAACGACTTCGCGGAGCACCCTGAGGGTCCCGTCGGATGGAACGGAAACACATTTTTCTTCGTCACCAAGTGTTGTCATGAAATCCATTTTTTGTGTCGACAATCACGTTAAATGCAAGATTTGTACTCAACGTCGCCCAAAAAGACTATTTTTTTTATGTCAACAATCGCCTTCCGGTAGGCTACCTGGCTATGCACGGTCTTTTATTATGTTTTTGTGTAGTTCTGGGGAGGAAGAAGGTGATAACATTACACTAGGAGAGTGGGGTAACGAGAAGATCCAAAAAAATACCCCCTTTTTTTTCTCTCCTTCTCTAAAATCGAATGGTAGATACAAAATATAGGACAAGATCACAAAAAAATCCAAAAAAATGTACAAAAAGATGCCTCTCGCTTAGCCACCTTTAAAAAAAGCAACACAAAAATACAAAATCAGAACAACCTCCTTGGTCTTGCAAAGTCACCTCTATCCATCGCAAGCCCTGTGCACGGTAGGACATACTGCGGCTCCATGCCAAGAGGTGTCGTGGTTCGCCACGGGGAGGCACCGTACGACGGCTGCGGGAAGGGGTACGCTGTTGTGTGCCGCGACAGGCCTCCACCACCACCACCACCGTCCACCTGCCTCACACCCCTCTGCGACTGCCCCGCAACACTTCTCCCAGGGGAAGTCTGTCTCCTCTGACTTCTCTGGCTTTCCCTTAACCCTGCCTGCTTCAATGCTGCCATAGCATATTTCTCTGCCTTCGATGGACCCATCAAACTTCTAAACGCATCCCCTCCTGACGCACTGTGTTCCCTCCTTGGAGAAGCATCCATGGCGTGCCCCGGCATGGGACTCATCCTGACCTGTGGTTGCATAGGGGACTGTCTTGGTGTAGCCTTGATGCAATCTCTTCTCGGGGAGGTCCGATCCAATGCCTGCTGTATTGTGAGTCCGACCGCTTCTTCGAAGGAGTCTCCTGTGCTTGCGACGATTGCCTCTCTCGCTTTGTTTAGTTGTGTATGAAGTGAAATTGCGATGTTAACCAATTCAGACTGACTGTTAGAGGAAGCACCGCTGTTTAAATTGGCGATTTGCTGTGGGCTAAGGCGAACCCCGCCTTTAGAGAGGGCAGTGGCCTTCCCTTTGAGGGGGGTGCCGGTGTATGAGGCGAGGGAGCGGGGTGAGTCTGCGTAGTGTGCTGGTGGGGAGCCTTTGGTGCTGGCGGGAGTGGTGGTGGTGGCTTGGCGGAGTCTGGATGCTTCCATTTCGGCCTCGAGTTGGCGGATTCTTGCTGCTTGGATTTCTTGGTTCTGTCGGTTGACCAGGCCAGCCTCCTCCAATTCCTTAATCCGTTCTGCACGAACAGCCAACTCATCAATGACGTCATGCTCAATAGTGTCCTCTGCTTGACTACTCAGAATCTTATCCAAAGAATTGCACCGTTCCTGCAGATCCTGTACCTGAAGTTTTAAGTGAGCGTTTTCTGCGTAGGTGGTGTCGACAGTCCCTTCTCTAGGCGATGCAATGACCGCTTCTGACATGTATAAAGGGCTGGGAGATGCGTCTGGGGTGAAGCCATCTGGTTCGGCGGAGCTGTTGTGGAGCGCGGCGTGTGGGGTGTGTGGGGTGGCGATGCTGTCGTAGGTGGCGGGGCTGTGCGCGGCGACGGAGGGGGCGTCGCTGCTGGGGTGTTGTGGGAGCCCTGCCTGCGTGGCGAGGAGACTACCGTTCTGTGTCGACGGAACATTTGCGATGCTAGTGTGCGCCGCCACCTCCGCATCTGCATCGTCAATCATCGCACCTTCCTCACCTTCTGCCCTCTCTACGGACTCCACCTCCTGTTGCCCAAAGGATTGCTGGCTCACAGAGGCCTCGTGTTGCGCTGTCACGTGACCCTCCAAATTCACACTGTCAATCGGATGAA